>OZ010738.1:961860-1561860 GCA_963932295.1 Tipula lateralis
ACATATGTATATTATTTATACATACATACCTATATAAAGATAAAATGATTCTAACAGATTTTTTAAAATGGAAAAATCAAAAAAACCTCAAAAAATGTATATACATACATCGAATACCAACAATATACGATAAAACGGTTTATTACGGGATTTTTCACACTTGCGGTTAACCAAAGTTATTAATACATCAAATTTTCAATTTTCATTTTATTTATATTTTTTTATACTTATTTATCGCAAAAACTACAAAAATGAAAATTGTGAAAATGTCAACTTATGTATTAAAAACCCTTACCCGACCATTAAAAAACACCTTTTATGTGTGCTTTTTTGCGTTGTCCGTTTTTTTATACATTTTACAAATAGGAGTTAAATAAAAACAACAATAAATTATGTAAATGTGTGAAATTTAACTGATTCGATTAACTGATTTTCCCAATTTTCAGTATATATATCCACGGTAATGTATACGTACAACTATACAAATCACTTGATACCTTTTAAATGGAAAAATTAAAACGGTTTACGAGTGCATACATTTTTTTTGGATGCATTTGTGTTATAAATGGGGTTGTTTTTCGCATTTTTTTGCTCTCGCGCGTAAAATTTCAGTAATTATTTGTAATTGTGACGGAAATTTGTGTCAATACTATATATACATATAGTATATAGCGGGCAGTATAATGTGTTAAATGAAATATTGTTATACGACTGAATGCATTTAACACTCATACCTATGCGTATTTGAGTACATATTGCAGAAGTCAAATAATGTATGTACCATATTAGTTCTGATAAATTTATTTTTATAAATTGTGTGTGATACCAAAACACTTGTTGCATCGGAATTGATGTAGTGTTTTTATTGCCTGTTTTTTATGTGCATTTATGGGAAATAAATTATTTTTTTTTTTTAATATGAAAAAATCATGTCCAAATGTCTCTGATAAAAATCCGATAAAGAGCGCCAAAGTAGCTGTTTTCTTAAAATTTAAATTCCAGTTTTTCATGTTCTGCGGTCAGGAACTTTAATATTTCAACTAGAAACTATATGAAAATATTTAATATTTATAAAACTCGGTATTAAAAGTTTTATTCTAAAACAAATATTTATTTGCAATTTGAATTCTATAATTGTAATCAATAAATATTTCTTAAGATCAAAGAAATACAAGCTCAATGCAACTGACTAAGTGAAGAGACTAATCATAACCCAGTTGAATTATTTGCATACACTGCATAAACGAAAGCTTTTGAATAAATTATATAGTAGATTTATTAATTAATTTTATGGTTTAAAAGATGTGTCAGTAGTAAATTCATATCTGCTAACTGAGGAAGACATTTAAGCCTCCGAATATATTTTATAGCACGGAAAATCGTACTGACACAGTTAAGTGTGGTAAAAATTATTACAAGTATTGTGTTTATAATTAAACATTATGTTATATAAATAATTGTTATTGATAATAGAGAATAAACTATACCGAAATTCATTATTTATTATTAAAACAAACGCGTTTCTATTAAGCAAGCATTAGGGATCAAGTCACCAGTGAAGATGCCTTCCTTGGCGAAGTATTTAGATCGAAACGAATGCATTGATAACCATTGGGGAAAATGATCTATTTGTTTTAAGACATTAATAATATACTCATTGGTTCGAGTTGGCATGCCAAATGCATTTAAATTAAGATTGAATTCATCTGCTCTGTAATCAAACTTGAAAAAGAGTTCAAACATAAATTTCGAATTACTGGCGTTACATTTGTAACGTTGTGGCGATACATTCGCTGAATCAATGGCAATAACCAAACCCAGGTTGCGCTAGATAAATTAATACTTTTTAATGTTTGCCTATGATTTTGATCGTGATAGAAAATATAAATTTAATTAAGGAATACATTTTTTAGTAATACAGCATATGAACCGAAAAACTGATTTGTTATTTAGACTGCTAAGATAGTCTGATAGATTGACTAATCGTTATGAATATTTAATAAGTTCATTAATCTCAGATCATATTTTATTTTCATATAAAATGGGTTTCAATCTCCAAAGGGACTTGGTACAAAATGGAAACGATCATATGGTAACTAAATATGCAGCCATACTAACCAACTTAAAATCCTTTTCTGCAAAAACAAATTTATATTTTGCACGAAAAATATATTCATTTCGTTTTGTAAAAATGACATTATGTGTGTTGTTAGACTGTGCTGTTGTATATACATTTATGTTATATAAGTAACTCGTACATACACATATTTTAATATTTTGTTCTGTGCGATGAGAAATGAATTTATATTTATGTTTACTTTACTCGAATGGTTTATTTATTTATTTGTTTTATTATACGTTTATTTATTTAATTTTTATTTTTTTGGTGGCGATGGATGAATATAATACTATATATATATATATATATATATATATATATATATATATATATATATATATACATTTATATATATATATATATATATATATATATATATATATATATATATATATATATATATATATATATATATATATATAAATATATACATATATATATATATATATATATATATATATATATATATATATATATATATATATATATATATATATATATAAACGGAAAAGATGTATACATATGTGAGATTTTGTTGCTAAGACTCAAACCCTGGCGGGCATATATTTCAAGTCATATATTATTATATTTATACGATGTTTTATAAATTAAATTTTTATTAATTTATTATTATTTATACGTATATTTATTTTATGTTAATGCAAAGCTCTAATTTTTTATTATTGTTTTGAGTCGTGAGTATGTGTGAATTAATAGTGAATTTCCTCTTAATTCAGAAACTATAATTATTTTGATTTAGGTAATATACATATATACATATATATATATATATATATATATATATATATATATATATATATATATATATATATATATATATATATATATATATATATATATATATATATATATATATATATATATATTCATAATTATTTTTTTATAATATAAATACTAAATTACAATTTCCTTTAGCTTTTTTGTCTATAGTCTAGAAAAAGATATAAGTATTCCTAAAACTTACCGTTCACTTCAAATATTTATATGGTATAAAAACTTAAGTAAACTTCGAACAACAAACTTGTGTGTATGTATGTCTGTATGTATATATGAATACAACGCAGCATTGAATTATATCAGACAAAAAACTTAATTTATATATAAACTATAAAAATATATAATTGTATCTATATACAAAAAACTAAAATAAATGTTGTGTTATTAACTAAAAAAAATTAACGATTTATTTGATTACATAAAAAAATTATAATTTTTAAATTATGTTTTTTGTTCAAAATAAAATAAAAAAACACCAAAAATTGTATCCAGCACATGGAATTAGAGTTGTCTGACATCAGACTTGAAAATAAAAACGTATCCGAAAAAATAATATATAGTTTTTTATTATTATTATATCTCATTTAATAAATTGTATATATGTAAGTATTATTATTTTTGTTCTTCTTATATGAATATTATGTGTAAGTGTATATATGTACATATGTATATATATATATATATATATATATATATATATATATATATATATATATATATATATATATATATATATATATATATATATATAATATATATATATATATATATATATATAAATGAAAATCAGAGACGCAGACTATTTTTGGAAGAGAAATTTGATATAGAAATACAGAAACAGGAAGTTAAGAATATACGCGCGTTAAGAAGCTGCATATAACTAACTGGTTAATTGTTTATTAAGAAAATTAATAATAATAAAACACAGTAGGTAGAGTAATTAAAAATGTTTCATCGTTAATCGAGTTTGATGTATATAAACGAGAATCACCTGTTCTAAATATATTATTCCAATTCAAATACTGTCGATAAAAATCTTTTCTGGTTTCACTTTGGAAAAAATGGTATCAGCCACTGAGGTTATTTTTTCTTTTTGAAATATAGTGCCGAAAGATTTTCTGTGGATCGTAGAATTGTTGTCCATTTATTTTTTAATATTTTTTAATCCAACAAGTTGAGATGTGTTAATTAAAAGTTATTTCGTATGAATTAATAGTTATAAATTTCTCATTTAGAAATATTATTTAGTTCAATTTTTAGTCATATATTATAATTAGGGTAAGATGGTATTATAGTACTCAGGAACTGTGCTTGCGTTTGTTAATAAACGTTTGTTATAAGCAAACGTTTTTATAACTCGAGTGATGTCATATAAATAACTAACTGGTTAATTGATGTCTCCATAAAAATTGAGCAAGAAAGTCCACTGCTGAAATCAAAATATCTTGCAAATGCGGATAAGCTGAAACTGTACAGAGTATTGATCAGACCCGTTGTCATGTATGGATGTGAGAGTTGAACCCTGACGGATGAGTACGAAAGATGGCTTCTAACATTCGAGAGAAGAATAATGTGTGTGATATATGGCCAAAAACGCGGCGTTGACGGCACATACCGAGTTGGTTTCAACCGCGAGATCAGGAATTTAATGCAAATTCCTGATATCGTGCATGAAATAAAAGGACAGCGAGTACGCTGGCTCGGTCACGTTCTGCGTGCTGATCCGAACAGAATGATACAGCGATCTTTGAAGGGAGAACCGCCTTTCGGTAGGCGAAGAGGTCGCTGTCGGCGACGATGGCTCCACGGCGTAGAGAGCGATCTGGCATCTTCTGGTTGGTTGCAACAATATTTAGTGCTGGCTCGTGATCGAAACCGATGGAGTCAGATTGTTGACACGGTACGGGCCAATAATGGCCTGGAAAAACCGTATAAAAAAAATAAATGATACGCTTCTTCAACAACCTATGGTTTAATAATTTATCACTTTGTATCCAAAGTATACAAGTCAATTCAAATCTATATAGAATTCTAAATCACCTAAGGTCTTACTAATAATGAATGATTCTTATAGATGTATATGTTCAGGTAATACAGTGATGAATCTGGTTAGGTATCTTACTTCTATCACAACATTATACGAAATGAAGAGGCATAGTCATACTGTAAATTGAGTACAAAATCGTTACACCCATTCAAAACATAAAAATCTTTTTGTCTGTCTGTCTTTATCTTTGCAATATTTTTGGAGTGCAAGGCTCTTCCACCTCTTTCGCGGTTCGCTTATTTACGTCCTACCTTACGCCATTACGTAGAACCATCTGCACATTTCATGGCGCTATACTAGCCTACATTACTGACACTCTAACCAGATGATGAAATCAGATGGTGAAAAATCGTTTTTGCATCTCGCCCTTATCGGGATTCGAGAACCCGGTACCTCACGCTTCGATTGCTGCAGCTTTAACCACTGCGCTATTTGGTTGGTAAAAATAAAAATTTATTACCTATACTAGGAAACAGTTAAAATCAACAAAATTCAAAATAATCTTAATATATTTTGAATAAATTGTAAAATCAAAAATTTCATAGAAAAAATTAATTAAAAATATGTATTTAATTATAATTTTTTTTGTATATTATATTTTATATTTTGCTTAGCAAATAATAAAAAATAAAAAATATAAACTATATAAATTATGAAATATGATGTGCTGCACAGAAATCACGTATTTAGAAAATAAATAATTAAGTGTACAATATCGAGATTATTTAAAAAAATTTTAAATTAAAATATTATTAATTTATTATAATGTGCGTTTTCATTGAAAACTATTCATTCGCCATATACGAGTACATATGTTTTCAAATAGAATTTGTAGTTCGATATTGAGTATGCGATATGCGTCTATAGAAGCGTATACTTCTCTAAAAGGGACAGTATTAGATATAAAGTGTATCTACATATATCTAAAATTATAGATGTTTGCATGTTTTTCAATTTAAAATAAAAATAAAGAATCCCATAACGTTTATCTATCCTCAAACCTATTATCCTTCAATCAAATATTTAAAAATAAATAAAAATTATACATATTTTCGAAAGCTTCCTTCTTCCCCCTTCACTTTACTATACGAGTATATTCATTTATATATAAAAATGGATGGATATGAACTTTTTTAGTAGTACATATTTTGATTTGTTGTGAGTGAATTGATATATGATGGTGAATGGGTGCTGCTGCTACCCCATATAACATACCTTTTTTATGCTATGTATAGTCGTATGAGAGATTTTTATATTTGCATGTACACATATAGATTTATATGTAGGAAGAGTTAATATGAATTTTAGAACGAATTAAATTTCGTTGATGAAAATTTGATTGACGAGAAAATGAGTTGGGTATGTATATCGGTACATATAGAGATCATGGACAATTTTTCATTTCTCGATTTGTTTATTGGTTGATTACTTTTATTTTTGTTATTTTATTATTTTTATTTCGATTTTTCTATTAAATATCTATCAATTTTTGATATTTGTTTTTATTTCTCGTTAATAGATAAACCAAGTCTTTGGCCTATCACTATGTGTTACATACATTTATAACTTCTTATTTTTGTAAAATATTCAAATTGAAAATTGTATCTACAATAATTTTAATTTTTTAAAATGTAGGATGGTTATTAATAAACTATTTACATTCTTCCTAAAACACACAGCAGGTTAATAACATACTTTGCCAGCAATAAATTTGCTTGCATACTGTAATTGATTTGTATCAACAGTATATGTACGAGTTTCCCTACAAATTAATGTATCGAGCAATCGACTATTAGGTGTATTGTGTTTATTATAGTTATATAGTATCTTGTTTGACTGTCTAATTGACGCAATTTGAGTAGATAATATAATGACTTCTATAAATCTATAAACTAGAAATCTGAAAATAATGTTTGTAATTTTAACTAAACCATCCTTAACATATTAGACTCGCAATATAATAATAAAAAAAACTTAATTAAAAATTTATACAGTTCAAATACAGTTCTTAATTAAAATTAAATTATGAATGAAAAGTATAAGGCAAAAAGGACATCGATTAATTAAATAGATACGTGTATATACACTTCTTGTATCATGGTCACCCTATTTTAATTATTTTTCTAATCAAAATCATCCCTTTTTTGCACGAGTATGCATATTGTGCATACATTTTTTTAAATAATTTAATAATCTAAAACCTAAGCAAAAACTACAATATATATTTATGTTAATTAAAAATCTTTTTATATAATATAATATAATACATATACTCGTATATATATATTTTAAAATTGAATTATGTAAAAAATATTAAATAATTAAATAACAGAATCTTATTTGATAAAAATTCTAAAATCTATAAGTGAAACTTAAATTGTTTCTACTTTATATAATCAGTAATTATTTAAACTATCCCTATATCTAATTAGATTACATAACAAAACAAAATATGCAAAACTTATTTTTATGATACATCATATTTGTAAAAACTATTTAGTTATAATTATAAAATAAATGAAAAAAATATATTGTCCACATGTCGTATATAGTGTGTGCATATATAGTTTTAGAATACGGTATGATAGTAAAAACTTTTAAATTCTAATGTATTGTGTATATAAAACTATATATAAAACTATATAAAAGACAGACACTAGTATGGAAGAGATGGGAGTAATTAGTTTTAATTGAAATTCAGAAGAAGTATGTCGTTGTGGGAGTCGTAAAATTTATCCCAAATTATAATTGTTTTTGTAATATAGTTTATTATAATTAATTCTTTAATTGATTAACCAGTGTGTATATTTCGGTAAACGAATTATTTCTATACTTTGCAATTCCGGTTTATAGATAAACTTGTATATCATATACTTACAAATAGTTTATTCTCGATGTTTTTTTTAATTGGATTATATGATAATTTTAATAAACTTAAGCCCAAAGTTTTATCAATAATATCAGTGGTATGAACTGCTTGGATATAGGGGCTTCAAAAGAAGTAACTTTTTTTCTACAAAGATTAAAGGAAGTCTATTGCTATAAATATTGAGAAATATACATCAGTGGAATAGTTAAACTTATTGAAGAGTACAAAAAAACCAACACAGTTTTATATCAACTTCAGCAAAGTTGTCGATTACATAAGTCAGTTGGTTTAGTAGATCCTCATGCCTCATTAAAATAGGTGTGCAAAAGTACTTCGTCTTGCGGTTGCTCTAAAGATTTTGTCGTGTAATAAAACAAATTAGGAGACTGTACGGCTATAAATGTGCTCTGTAAAAACGTAACAAGAAAACCAATTATATTGGGAACATGAGCATAAATTTAAAATTTACCTTTCACCAGTTCCTATGTGTGTAGTTATATTAGAATTTCTTTACTGTTTCAAATTATCTTAAGTCGTTCTATAATATTTTATAAAATAAAATGTATCTTGATTGCATATTTAATTCATTATTCAACGTTAGTGTTGTGTCCAATATTTAAAATTTGGGTTAGATGCACTATCGTCAAAACGTTGGCAAATTGAAAATAATTTTACTCTCCATATAAAATATTAAAAATCAAAATCATAATCTTTATCTCACAACACAAAATGTATATATGTATAATTAAAATTCAAAAATATTATGTTGAAATGCATTAGCAGCATAAATATAATATACAATTCTAGTCGAAATGTATGCATCATATTTAAAATAAATGTAATATTTATTTAAATAAAAATATTTTATTTTATATAATATTCATTCTTATTCACCCCAAGGATAAATAACCCCATTAATATATAATTTTATGATCTCAAAAGGGTTGCAATAAGAAAAATAAATATCGCCAACTTCTATATAATTCATAAATTAGAATGTACAGAACAAAATTGTACTTACACTGCACATTTAGAATACATTGTTAGTCAATGTAGATGGCAATAATCTAGAGTTAATACCAAAAATAAAGCTGCGCTTACCTAGAAAGAAAGAAATGATGCAAAACATAAAAAATTAGTATCCATTATTTTATCGACTCAATAAATTTTGAATCATTACTAGTACGTCGGATATGTGCAATTTCCATATCGTATATACGAGTAGACAAACGAACCTTCGTTTATATCTACGACATCGAAATTTCACTAAAGGTAGATCATTTTTTTTATTTTGTGTGTACATTTATGTGATATATACATGGTCACAAACCGTATCCTTGTTTATTTATTTTTTTAGCTGTGCCAGGAAATGCATTTTCAATATGTAAGTATTATTTTTATCATTTCATGTATAGTCCAAACTAAAATATACTATGTGGATATATATATATATATATATATATATATATATATATATATATATATATATATATATATATAAGTATCGTACGTACATACATCCTATTCGTAGATATCGGATACGTTAAATATAAATGCATTCTAAAAACTATATACATAAACCTAACAGCACAAAAAGCCCGAAATTTTCTCGTAGATATTCTGTGTGTATCAAAAAATATAGAATATCTATCGTATATTTTAAATAGCACATACGAAATTCAATATAATATATTTCTATAGAATATAGATATATGTATGTATATATGAGTAGATAGGAGTATCTCATCAGACGAATATCCCGATGATAAATTTTTCAAATGAATTATTAAACAAATTCGCAAACAAATTTAATATTGCCTGGGTGGGTTTTTGTATATTTTCTACATTTTTTCGAATTTATAAAATTCTCGTATTTATATTTTATATATATGGACGTTGTCGTAGTCATCATCATCATTGCCATCGATAAAGGCATATCTATCTAGATTTTTATACATATTATATTATATATAAAGTATATATACGTATGATAGCTTTTGTGTATAGAGCAACACAAAAAATGAAGGACATGCAATCAATTGTACTCAAAAATATATTTTATTAATTGATTCATTATTCTTAAGTTTAATAGAAAATTTTATCACAACTATATAATAGAAATTATAAAATAATTTTCTATTTGATTCGTTTCAAATTCATAAAATATTTAACCAAACAAATTTCAATTATAATAGTAAATCAATTACATATTAATATAATATTTAATATTTAATTGTGGTTAATATTTATTTTCCGTGTTTGGTTCAACATTTACAGGATTGCTAATACTGTAAGGAAATAACATGTGTTAGTTTATAAATAAAAATTCTCAAAATTATTAAATTCTGTACTTCATTGTGTAATGTAGTATAATATTTTTGAACTATTCATAACTAACTCACTGTTGACGTGAATAAAATAAATCAATACCAAAAGATAAGCTTTGAGATAATATTTTTTAATTATTTTAACTCATAAAAATGTAGGGGTATTTTTTTTTTTGGACTTTCGATATTTTTCAACTTAACTAATATTTAATTAACTGTCCACACTCTAAAAAGTAAAAGTGAATTAACACTAAAAAAAAATTTTTTACCACTAATCCTAAATGTAAAATACATAACCAATTCTAATCATAAACAGTCGCTTTGAGATTTATTGAAAAATGACGTAAATAGCTTAATTTGCATTTTACCTGTTAAGTGTTGCAAAAAAACTCAAAAATTGTGCGAATTTTCGAAAAGTCAATCGTTATTTTTACTCTGCAGTAGAGGGGTTTACAATTTATCAATTAAAAAATTATTTAAAACTATTTTTTCCTTGAGCAGTTATTAAAATAATGTTATTTGTATCAATTTATTGTATACCAGTTATTTATAAAGAACAATGTTTTGGCTACTCGAGTCTTAATATTACTGTCACCCAAGAAGACAGGCTTTACAAAACCATCAAATAATCAATATATTGATCATTGAAAACTTCGGATAATTATTTTTGTTTACATGGAGTTTACAGAAAAATATTACTATTGCAGATCTATTGATTGGATTGATAAGATAGCAGCCCAAATCAGAGATACTTTATAAATTGTGTCAATGCGCTACTATTGGGGTTGAAACGCTGGTTCAGTCGATTTCAATAGCTTTTTACACATTAATTTTGATTTAGTAACATTATATAGCTAACATTATAAGTGATAGTTTTGAGACAAATAATTGTAAATCAAACTTTCTACACTAGTTTAGTTATTAATAATAATTTACCGTCTATTTGTTTCATTACATATAGTTGAAAGTTAAGCAACTGCTTCTAAATTGTATTATTTGCAATTTATAGCTGGTGATCCAAATTATCGAATTACTCTTATCAAATAAAAAGTGCTATTGACCGATATCGAAATTGACATAGTATATGTATTCGAAATTTTTTGTAAATTACTTCACATATAAATACGTAAAATATTAACAAAATTTATAAGATATGAACCTCCTAAACACCAACAAAAAAAATATTCACATACAATTCTATATACATACGAATATTTGGATTTTATTTAGTTTTCAACATAAGCTTTTTCATTCTATAAACTATTAAGCCATACATACACTCAAACATATACGAACAGTGTACATTCAAAATATATTTATTTATACTTTTTTATGTACGTATAAAAATATATTAATAATAATAACAATAATTTCAATAAAAAAATATTAATAATAATAATAATCTACGTGCCTTTGTTTTGGTTTGGTTCAATTTTGATGTCTGACACGGTATTGAAATTATTTTTTGTAGTTTTTGGCTTTTTTGTTGTTATATTTTTGTTGTTATTAAAAAACGCGTCTTTTTCATTATGATTATTACTATTGTTAGTATGAATATTACCTTTTTTTTAAAATATATAAAAATAAATTTCTAGAACATTTATAATTGTACAATTAGGGTTATATTATATGTACACGTATATATATATATATATATATATATATATATATATATATATATATATATATATATATATATATATATATATATATATATATATATATATATAAATATATATAATACAAATTATATAATTATTATTTTGTTCGTTTTTTAATAATAATAAGCATAGAAATAAAAAGTAAATAAAATTATTTACAAATTTAATAGGGTGGTTCGTAGACGATATATAAATTTAAATTTTGTTGTGTTGAGACAAAGAAATGACTCATACGAACATCTTAATTTCAACTCTCAATCAAAGCAACTACATACACTGTAATTAATAACTCAACGTATTGCATAGTACACTGGTAGCTAACCGAAAATAAAAATCCTTTTCTGATTCATACATTTTTTACTCGTGTACAAGAATTTATACAATTTTTGTCCCCGAAATATATACGAAAATTAAAAAAATCATATTCTTCACTCGTTTTACCATATCTACAAAAAAATATAGGCATCAGCTACACGTCGTAGTCTACTCTCGTACACCTTATTCACACCAGCAGTAGTCCAAATATTTAAACCGTATCACAAAATAAAAAGAACAAAAACACCGAGCAGAGAAAAATATATTTTCCATGCACAATACTTTCACCCCATGATTCAATTTTTTCCGGTACAATATAAATGGAATGGCCTAACACCCATCACGTCAACCATTACCACACCACCATCACAACCATCATCATAATCATTGAGAATATCCTTTTTTGCAATACATTTTTGGTTCATGCTCTTCTCGCACCACATCACCAACTCCAATACCACTATGATGGAGTTTTCCATTAGATTTCGGCTACAATTTGACTTTGTTTCGTATCTACGTACATACATACATAAATATATATAAAATGAAAAATCGGGCTAAATTATTAAGGATGGTTTGAGAAAAAGGATATTTTTTTATACATATTTGTATATGTGTTACATAGTCGTTCCACAATATATGATATGAAGAGAAAATTTTTTGTTTTATACTTTGTGTTCATGTTCAACATCAACGTTTTGTGTTCGTTTCATATATCAAAATAAAACTGAGTAAAGGAATGCATTGCATTAACAAAAAAGTTGTTTAATAGTAATTGATGATGTAATACAGCAATATTTAAGATCGTCTTTTTAATCTTGTTACTATCCAATGGGATTTATTATTTCGTATCCGACACATATCCATTTTATCAGATGAGACAATATATTTTGAAAGAACATGATAGATAAGCGAGACGCAATTCTACAAATAATATATATATATATATATATATATATATATATATATATATATATATATATATATATATATATATATATATTATATATATATATATATATATATATATATATATATATATATATATATATATATATATATATATATATATATATATATATATATATATATATATATATATATATATTACAATGGGATACCTCAAAACTAAAATTTTTGGTAGATTTTAGGCTACTAAGAAACTATTGCTGAACAAATGTTCGAATAAAGTTCTCGCAATTTTAAAAAATTAAATTTAAAGATTGGGAGTGTAATGAGGTGCTTACACCAAATATAATAAAAGATGTGTAAATGCATAAAAACTGGGGCATGACCTAATAACTAAAGTTTTATGGAATTTATTGACGTGCATGAACTTTATATACCTATAGCAATATGTAATGTTTAAGATATAGATTCTCTTAAAAGAACTTTAAAGATTTCTGAGCCAAAATAAATTAAGGAGTAATAGAAAGCATGCAAAGTAGAGGAATTCGAAAAATTTGGCAAATTCAGCTCGAAATATTCGATTCTTTCGGCAGAAAATAGCACAATCACACAAGGCCAATCATCTGAATATATTATCTTACTTTATTGGACGTCATCGTTTCACCCAACTATCTTGAAAATTGAGAAAATATAAAATTGCTTTGCAATTTCGTTTTTATTTTATTTTACGAACTGTGTTTAGTACAATATACATATATAAGTAAATAAATCACAATGATAGGTAATGGTTTAATGACATTATTATTCGAATTATTATTTATGTATAAAGTATTTTCGAAAACAAAATTTTATATAAATTAAATAATCCTTGGTTGGTATATATTTTGCAAGTTAGTTTCATCTAAAATTTATGCCTACTCATAATATATATATTTATAAACTAGACCAGGAATCCTTCAATATGTTGTGCAGTTAAAATACAACAAATTAAATATACATATTTATAAATAATTTATATTTTATAGCAAGATATCTTATTTATTTATTTATTTTAATTAAAAATGTTTCCAATATTTAATTGAATTTTATTTCAATTTAAATCAAATAAAAAAAAAATCTACCTTACTCGTATATGCATGTGTATACATGTACAACATATATCATTAGACGAGTAAATAATTTCGTACATAAAGGTAATTATTTAAACTTAAAATTAATAATAATAATTTTAGATATGTACGTATGTGAAATTTATTTTATTTTATTAGACATAAAGTACATATTAAAAAAAATGTTCAAATATATATAAAATAATTTTCCTAGAAGGTATTAAGAATCTATCGACATATGTATTGTGAGGTAAGTAACATCTTGTTTTCTTCATAATGTTAATTTTAATTCCTATAAGAATTTTAAATTAAATTTTTATTTTTTGATTATAGATTAAATTTAATTATTATACTTATATATAGAAATGTGATAACATTAATTTACCAATAATTTCCTTATAAAAATATAAAGTTTTATTCTTGACTTTTTATTATTTTGACTGCACATATTGTGATGTTCAGGTTTAGTTTTTATGTTATTGAAATTGAATAAGTTTAACTAATAAAGTAGTTGTGTTTATAAGATTAAGAAAAAATTAAAAAATATTCTATCATAATTTTATGGATGTAAAGGGTGTTTTTTTAAGAGGTTGCCGATTTTTTTTTTGAATAAAACACATATAAAATTATGAAATGACCAAAATTTTTTTTTATTTGGTAGATAATTTTTTGGCATTTAACATTTAAACACAATTTCTGGCATATGGCTACCACGACTATTTTTCACAAATGTCATTCTGGAGGTCCAATTTTCCAGCACTTTTTCAAGCATTTGAGGGCGTATGTCAGCAATGACACGTTGAACATTGGTTTCCAAAGCGTCAATCGATTGAGGTTTATCCACATAAACCAATGACTTCACGTATCCCCACAAAAAGTAATCGAGTGGCGTCAAATCGCACGAACGCGGAGGCCAATTCACCGGACCATTTCTCGAAATAATGTTGTCGTTGAAAGTTTCTTTCAATAAGTCGATTGTTTCACGTGCTGTATGGCAAGTGGCACCATCTTGTTGAAACCACATTTCATCCATATCCATATCTTCAAGATTTGACAACAAAAACTCATTTAACATGGTTCTGTATCGATTTCCACTCACGGTAACGCGTCGTCCTTCCTCATTTTTAAAGAAATATGGACCGATGATCCCACCAGCCCATAGACCGCACCAAACAGTACATTTATCAGGATGCATTGGTAATTCTTGAACGGCGTGTGGATTATCTTTGCTCCAAATGCGACAATTTTGTTTGTTGACGTATCCATTTAACCAAAAATGCGCCTCATCACTGAAGAGAATTTTACGGTAAAAAAATGGATCTTCGTTCAATTGATTTAACGACCAATCACTGAATTCACGGCGCAAACGATGGTCGTGTGGCTTTAATTCTTGCACCAATTGAATTTTGTATGGCACCAAACCCAAATCTTTACGTAAAATTTTCCATAAAGTCGATGGACAAAGTCCAATTTGCTGAGCACGACGACGAATCGATAAATTGTCGTTTTCTTCGACACTGGCCTCAACGACAGCAATATTTTCTTCTGTACGAACTCTTCTCATTCTTGTCGGTGGCTTGGCATCCAAAAGAGTGAATGTAGACCGAAATTTGGTAATTACGTTCTTTATGGTGGTCTCTGACGGACGATTATGTGCACCATAAAATTCACGAAGTGCTCTATAAACATTTTTAATTGAACACTGATTTTGAAAATAAATTTCCACGATTTGAAAATGTTGTTCTGGAGTTAACCTATTCATAATGATTTGCCAAACAATACTGAGTAGAAATGCCACTTTGAGCTGTCAAAACAACTGTCATAAAATAAAACGACATCTATCGGAAAAACAAACCTCCTAAAAAACACCCTTTATAACTAAAGATTGTGTCGAACTTTGTGTATCAGGAGACACACTTTACACTTAGGATTACTATTTAATGTCTGATTCATATTACATTAATGTAATAAAATACAAATTAAAACTAAATATGGCTTTACGAATTTATTGGAACACCCGCTAAAAACATAAATCGAAACGAAACAGCAAATTTAATCAGACATCTGACATTCATAACAAAATTAATTAAAATTTTATGTTATTAATAATAAATGTAAATGTAAATAAAACATACTTTAAGATTGATTTACAAGTAAAATATGTGTTAATTAATAAAATTAAATTTTTTTTTGGATTTTCGACATTTGTTATTCAAACGGATAGTTGTCATGTAAATATATGAGAATATATAAAACTTTTCAAATGAAAAAATATACTGTAATAAATATTCAATTCACTTTAACGCTTTCCAATTTAAACTCCTTCAGTGTTAAATAAAATATTTTCTAAAAGATAACACTACTATACAGATTTTTTTCCATACTACCTTAACACTATTTTTGGAATAAACTAATTTATTGTATTACATAAATTCGAATAATACATATTAGAATTAGTAGCTTTCGGTGAATAAAAAGTTAATTGATCGTAGAATTTGTTTGCATTTAAATAGTAAGATATTGAATTTGTATCAAAAATTTTGTTCTGCATAGATAATGTCTACATCACATGTACAATGTACACCACTGTATATTATCAATCCAAATTTATGAATCAATCTTCACTTTATAATCGACAACTTCACTTTATATTCGTATTTTTTGAGAATATCAAATATAATTTAAAAAGTCATTAAAATAATTAAGAAGTCTCTAAAAAAAACATAATACAAATAAAATTAATAAAGCGCGACTGTAAGCAAAATTGAAATTTAGTTAGTTTTAACTAAAAACATGAAATTGAAATAAATAAAATAAAATAAATAAATATACGTAAAAAGCAATTAAATTAATTTATCGTTTTTTAGGATAGTTTCCACAAGTACCCATACATATATACTTATAAAACTATTTAACTTCTCCATATGTTCACATGTATATCAACCACATACCCTGCGCTAATCGTTTTTTTTATTTTTATTTGTAAGTAATATAAATTAATTTTTATTTGTGTATTTTTTATTCAAATTACGTAACGTACACAAAGATTTTTTAATTTTAATTTAATTATATTATTATTACACTCAATATATTTAATGTAACCATTTTTTTCTTTAATTTATAAAATGTAATTTAACGTATTTTAATATAATTTTGTTTTCGGGTTTCTATAAAGTATATAATCTATACGTATATAAATAAACTATTGTAATTGTTTATTTAACATTGAAAATATTTTTTTTAAATAATATTACAAAATTTCTAATTACATACAAGCATTGAATCTGTTTTTCGTCGGTTGGTATATATAAAACCGTAAAAAACTAATAAATAAATATTTAATTAAATTAAATTGATACTTGGGTGATATTTATTTTGACATGAGACGGAGATTCTGTTTCTCTATTTCACACGCATACGTTTAAAATATTTATGGCATAAGACGTATACAACTTTTAAATTGCCAAGTTTGCAGAAAGTTTTACATTATAGTTACTTATACTTAAGATTGATGAACTACCAAAACTTTAAATTTTTAACTTATTGTGTAAACCGTCAAACCTATATATATAAATATATATATATATATATATATATATATATATATATATATATATATATATATATATATATATATATATATATATATATATATATATATATATATATATATATATATATATATATATATATATATATATATATATATATATATATATATATATATATATATATATATATATATATATATATATATATATATATATATATATATATCTTGATTTGGTGTTAAATATATGGAAATTTTTATTGTATATATATTCAATTTCTAAATAGAGAGAGAATATATACTCGTACACATATAAGTCTTTAAGCGCTAATGGTTTTTATATACATATATTATATACATATGTATAAAAAAAATAAATATAAAATTATGACTAATAGTTATAAAATATAATTAACAAATACAAATTTAAATTTAATATATTAAAAAATGTATATATAAAAATATAATCATAATAATTGATGATATTTCGTTGAGTTGTTTTGTGTTGTTGTTTGATATACAATCCATAGGCGGCGAATTTTATATACAATTTTTAGGAACAAACGATGTAAATTTATAATATAAACATTAGTTTTTAATAGTTAGTGACTTATAATAGACAAGCCTCATGGGAAAAATTATTTATTCAGTTATAGCAAAGTCTTCTAAATTTCGATCAACTTGGCTCAACGCAGTAAAAACCTGTTTTTTATGTTCTTATCAATGTGTTCTTGTTAAGCTTTAAATATAATTTAATATTTTTAAAAGTTTGAAACGTTTATACGTGTAAAATTATTACTTTAATATGTATATTTTAGTATTAGTTATCATTAAAAATCACCTGTTTCACGATACTACGTAAACTAGATGATAAAGGTTAAGGATTTTTGTTAAAATTAATTTAATTTTAAATAGTATTATTTTAGTAAGATAGGTTATAAAATATTATATTTACAAGAGAGAGTTGTATATTTTTGGTGAGTATAAGCAATGATAAGCTTTGATTGTTTTTTTATAAAGCATTTATCTTCTATCATATTTACTTTAAAATGTAAGACTAAGTCTATAGTATTCTGGCGATAACTAAATAGTAATTGACTTCATATAATGAATATGTTACATACAAAGCATATGTATGTTCGTAAAGAGAGGATTAACAGTGTTAAAGAATATCCAATTATTCTTACAATCGATGATAGTATTAAAAAAGGTTAGATTATATCAAAATTCCGAAGATTATACAAAAATATTTTATTTGATCAAACCTACTTCAGATGAAACAAAAGTAATGCTAGAGTTATTATGGGCACCACTAGTCCACCAAAATATAAAAATACTATAACTATGTTATAGAATAGAGATTTCAATAAATTATGTAAAAAATTTAGTGAACTACTGTCAATCAGTCAAAGGTACAGTCGTGTAATAGCTAAAAAATATTTAAAAAAAAGTTTAAATGGTAAAAATATGCCATTTTATTGTTGGTAATTAAAAATGTTTATTTGTAACGTTTCTTTTCCCACTAATAATGTCAGTACTTAATAGCAGATTCAAATCTTTTACAATCTTCCTCCACGAGTCATATTATGTATAATATAAACTAAGAGACACCACAACAATAATTAAGTATTTCATTACCCTGTTCCATTGTAGACATGAAGCGCGCGCAAAATTTTATAGTATAATCTCGTATTCAAAAATTAAATTAATAGATTTGAATGTAATCCAGTTAATTCAATAAACTCGTATCGCATAACATTAAAACGTACTAGTATACTATCATATAAACTATATATACAACAAGCGAGTTACTACATCAAACTAAAATTAAATTTTTTTCGTTAATGTCTCACATCAACAAAACACAATATATTATAAAATAATCATTCCCCCTCGACGACACAAAAAAACAATTTTGTTGTGTACTTTAAACAAACTTTATATTTTCTCGTCGAGTCTTTTCAACTTTATAGCCTTACTCTTAATTGTTTCTACATATTTTTAACATACAACAAAAACATTTTTATTTAAATTTTTTTTTAAATATAAAAAATCACAAAAATAAAAATAATTTTATATTTTTATTTCTACTCTATAAAATTAAAATTATAAAAAAATAATAATAATAAAAATATTTAAATTATATTTTTCTCTCAGTTTTTTTGTTTCTTAAAAATTTTCTTAGAATTAAATTTTATAATTATACTTAAAATGAAATAAAGCCATAAACATTATATAATTCAAAGAAAGTATAATAGAGATAACATTAAATGTAGTACTACAAGAGTGAGTAGGCACATGTATCTGTATATAATATAAACTATATATTATACTTAATATCTAAGAAGTTGCTATATACGGTTTATTTTTACATCAATGGTGTAACAATCTATAACTATATATATATAATGAATGGGGTTGAATGATATAAAGGATCGGATGTGTGCTCATTTAGAAAACCATGAGAATTTATATATATATATATATATATATATATATATATATATATATATATATATATATATATATACATATATATATACATATATATATATATATATATATATATATATATATATATATATATATATATATATATATATATATATATATATATATATATATATTTCTGATTATTGAACGAATACTAGGAATGGAAATAATAATTGGTAACAAGGAAAGGAAATCACAAAAACATTTTTGTTACAACCGCATTGGATAATCCAAACGTCATATATTGTTTTAATGTTTAGGTTATTTTTTCTTTTTGAACCCCTTTTGTGAAGTACATATTATATAATAAAGATATATATTTCAGTGGAATATCTAATTCCAAACTTCTGACATTCTAATAAATCAATCTACTATATCCCACACAGTTGCTCTTACCTATTACTTTATTTGTTTACTATAGTCGTTGAATAACTCCATTTGTCCAGATTTGAGAATTCATTAATTTGCACTACAATTTTTTATCCACCTAGCGTAAAGTAAGTTAGTTAAATAATTAGTGATAGTTTGGATATTTTAGAACTTTTCAAATTATAACGTTAAACGTTCTAAAATTCAGTTTTCCCGGAACATAAGCTGGAAACAAAAATTGATCGATCTAATAACTCTTCGTTATATTATAATTCGATTCTAATTAATACTCCTAGCATGTTATTTCATAATATCTGAGGGTTATAAAACTTATCCTTACAAGGACAAATTGTTTTACTAAACGTGATCCTCGTAATGTACTTCATGATAAGAACATTGTTCAAGTATCACTTTGAACGAAGTAAAGGATTCAATCATGCAATCAAATTTATAAGTTTTATATTGATGACAAATAGAACAAAATTAAATCCAAATAAATAACAAATTGTTATTGACCTAATAAACAATAATTATAAATGTAAAATTATAGTTAATCATTCAATTTTAAATACCCTTACCGTAAGTTATTTTCAAATAAGTGAAAGCATTATTATATTTTATTATATTATTAATTAGAAATTTTAACGATATTTGAGTCATTAAACTAGGATGGAATATATTGTTAAAAAGAAAAATAATTCTATAAATTTCGAAAGTTAATAAATTCCAGATTTAACTGGTTTGAACTCTAAATCTATGCCACTTAGAATTGACTTTTTACCAGAAAAATATATGAGCAATAATATAATAGTTTAAAATATAAACTTTAATTTATTTATGTAACTTCGGTTTATAGATCGAAGATATAAAATATTTTAAGTCATACTCAATTGTAGTATGTTTGAATTCTGCTCTTAGACCTTGGCTTTAACCAATTAGACTAACTAAACTAGACCAAAATGATTTAGTTCCTGTACAATCTACAAATAGATGACACTAGTATAAACGTTCATATCCGTGTTCTGACATGAGTCTTGTTTAAAGCTAACATAAGCCTCCTGTTAAATATTGATAATATTTGAATTATTTAGATTATTGACTGACTAGTTTAGTGCTACGTCAAATTGTGACGCCATTGATAATTTTGCAACAGTATTCTAGCGTTTAAATTTAAAAATCGAATACATATTGTGACGTATGTAACTACGTTGTTCTTTTGTGTTAACGCGATGATGAACTACATAACAGGCTCTGGACTTCAAAAAATGGTTTGATTAGTAACCAAAATCAAAACTTATACACATATGATCGATTCAGATGACTTTTTTAAGAAAAAATTCCTTTTATAAGTATGTTGTTCATGTATAAATACAAAACTGTGGTTTGAAATTGGTAAATTCAGACAAAATAATTCGTCACTCTTAAACTTTTTAACATATAAAATAATTTAATTTTTTATCGATTCTGTTATGTTGATTTAATTGAATTGTTGGTTTTTAATTATTTTTGGTCATATAAGTTCAAGGTAAATATATGAGGTATATATCAAGGTAGATAAGTAAAAATAGTAAATACTGTAAAATATAGTAAATAAATAATAAGTAAAATATAGAAATATACTAAAATATATAGTAAAATAAGTAATAAGTCAAAGAACATTTGATATTTTCTATTTTAATTTGTAGAACTTAGGGAAAATTCGATTGCTTTAGTGAATATCAATTTTTGCTCATATCTCTGAAATCATACACTTTACAAAAATGATGTGTGAGCAAAGAGTGTTTACTTTTAATTGCTTAATAAAAACAAACACTCAAAAGTATAGGTTCTAATTTAAAAAAAACCTAACTTTAGCCTATATCTCCGAAAGTAATGAGTTTCAAGGTCATTGAAGATCACCACTAGACGTCTCCTTCGACTCTTAATAAATTTCATTATGCGTAATTTTCTCTTATCTAGCACCGTTCTCGAGATAAAAGCCCTGCATTTATTAGGAAACTCACCCTGTATATATTTATATATATATATATATATATATATATATATATATATATATATATATATATATATATATATATATATATATATATATATATATATATATATATATATATATATATATATATATATATGTAAGCCTAAAGTACACAACACTGTGGCCTGCCATCAACAATATGTCTCTTCATAATCATTTTTCAATAATATAACTTTATTAATCTTTAATATTGAAATAAAATAAATGTTTAAGTTCATTAATGCTTTAAAAACCATAAATTAACTATGTATAGATGCCAACGTATATGCACATATACATTGTTAAGAAATAAAAGGATCCCTCCCGCTGTGACTTATAATTTCTTCTTCTATTTTTGAACGACGTCATTGTAAAATGTGTTATATATTTCTTTCTTTATATGTTCGAGAATATATTTATATTATACTTATTCATATTATATATAATATGTATACATATGTAAAATGTGTATATAAATAAATTGTAATATTCTTTTTAGTAAAAAAATATCAATATAAATGTATACATAAAAAAATTTCTTATTCAAGCAAACGAACACGTTTTCATTATAAATATTATATTTTATAATTATTTATTTATTATTTTATTATTATTTTGATTATTTTTTCGACAAAAAATAATTGTTTGTTCTATGAAATATGTATATATATATATTTATATATATATATATATATATATATATATATATATATATATATATATATATATATATATGTATATATATATATATATATATATATATATATATATATATATATATATATATATGTGTGTATTTCATTTCGTTAAATATATTATTACTAACATACTAAATAATAATATTTATTTTATTATATATACATATTATATATTTTATATATGTACATAAAAGCGATAAATAGAAGAAAATAATAGTAGTAGTAATAATAATAATAAAAAATTTATTTTCTTTAAAAAAAATGTTTTCAGCTTCTATCATCAAAATAATAACAAATATAAAATAAAAAGTTACTAAAAATAAATATTATAAATGTAAATGTATATAACAATTTATTGAACTATTTTTATTGCATTATATTATATTAATAAATATAAATTTGCAAAATATAATAAATTTATAGGGTTTCATTTTATGGTAATTTCTTAAACGGAGTATTTTTTACGATATAGATACTTGGTATTTTCGTTCGGGAGAAATTTAGGGCGAGTTTTCATCATTTTGAAAATTTACGTATATGTTTGCATGAAAATTTTATGATGTTTTGGTCAATCATAAAAATATTCAGATTTACTAATAAACAAGATTTTAATGCATTTTAAGGTGAACGATTCATTTTACTTCGTTTTCGACATATATTGATCTTATTTATATTGATGACATATAAATTATAACAAATATAAATATTTAAAATAGTTTTATGAAATTAAATTGCAGCTTTCCAATGTAATTGAGTTATATTTGTTTGATGTAGTTTTAATTTTTTGAAAGTTTCATTTACTAAAAATTAACCAAATTACATGAAATATATTAAAAAATTATGTCTTGACGTCTAGCTAGAATATTTAGTTCTGAACTACAAGAAATTTAAATATTACTTATCATAATAATTTTGTTTTGTTTTTTTTATTTATTACTAATTTTTTAATGTTTAGTTGTTTTCATTTATTTTATCTTAGTAATCACTTAACTACACACTAAAAGAATTTTGGGGGAGTTGGTAGTAATGTTTAAGTAACATGTGGGTAATATTGACACATCAGGAAGCCCAGTATTCACATCAGGAAGCCTAATATAGAGACGCATCAGGAATCCTAGTAATTTTCGCATTCAAATATAATTATATTCAAAAGAACCTGGTTTTTGTATACACATACAGTTATTCAAATATGTCATTGCGAATATCGATATGGTTGTCGATATGCCTACTGTCGATTATAAATATAATCATTAATTATATGACTTTTTCGAATAGTTATAATAGTCTGAAATATTTGTTTGTATTATTAAAGGTACTACGTTGATGAAATTTAATCTTTTTATATAATCATCACAATAACAGATGATTAATTATTGTTTCCGTATCTTTCAATCATTTGACAATATTAACTGAAATACAACAGTTTAAAAGAACGATCTGGCTTACTGATGAATTTGAACTGATACTAGAATTAGTAATTAAACATTCAGCACAGTGGATGGAATTGACCGTTTTCATACATTATTTATCCGTTTTACTTTTCTTACATCTGCTTATCATTTCTGTGTGTTACGTTAATATAATTGTCCAAACTAACAGAGACATAGTAAAATTATTATCTGCACACTAAGATTTGGGTGATACATATGTCCAACATTCAAATACGATCCACGAAATTATAGTAGCTGTATAACAGACAAAACAGCGCCATGTTTGAAATTTTAAATAAAAGAGTTTGTAACAATTTTAAGAAAAGTACTGAAATAATTACATGAAAAAAAAACAATACTTTTGGGTTGTACATTTCTGGGTGTAAGTTTATGTTAATGTAATGAATATGGATGAATTTTAAATTTTGATTGGGTTTTGGGTAAACATTTTGTATGTATTGGTACATCAACTTCTCCTACACCTTTTATGATAAAGTTGGCTTTGTATGATGGTATATGCAAAAAAATATACAAATGAAAAATCAATTAGCGGTATGCAGTATGGACTATGGAGAGTGGGGAGGATGAACTCGAGTCTGATGTCGATGATTTCGAATGAAAAGTTAAGCGTTTTTCTTTTTGGTTTGGGATTCGGAGGAAGAACAACAAAATAGGACCATCACGACGAGAGAAACATTTTGCCGATACTGGAGTTTGAGCACGTAGGAGCATATTGATAGAGAAATATCTTGAATTTGGATGGAATTGGAGTTTAGAAGTTCAGCTAAGTATAAGAAAATTTTCTTTATAAAAACAATTAATAAAACAAAATATTTGATATATATATTAACTGTATAAAATATGATCATATGATCTATAGTATATAATATAAACGCTGTAGAAAAATTGAGACATACTAAAGACAGTGAATAATTGTGCTAAATAATTGTGAATAATCGGTATAAATTAGATTGTGTGAGTGTACTTACATAAAGTGCTGGCGAAATAAAATAATAAAAAAATCTCGGTTTGAATGTGAAAATCAGATGGTTAACACGTTTGTTATATGGAGCAAGATATGGTTAATATGGACTTTTTCCGTATGTTGGATAAGCAAACGAACAAATTCCTATCCTAACCTGTAGTTATCCGTAAGTGGCAGTACATATGTAAATTGGTTTGTTTTGAATTAGTTATTTTATTGAATTTTCCATAGTCTTACTAAATATTTACTTCTTAGAAATTACTTTCAACCCACGCCTTTTTGGTTTCTCATGAAATTTTAAAGTTATAGTCCGGCAGAGAAAACGTGACGGGTTTTCTTCTTAATTGAAGATGGCGTAAGTAATTTCGAAGTTGAAAAATTATTTATGTATATTTATGAATTGGTTTGTTATTGTTATATTGTGTCTTAATTCAATTTTTTTTCCATTCAGTAGGTTGCTTAACTGTGCTGGAGTGGCCTTTTGCAGAAAATTGGTTGGAAGAAATAACATTTAGAATAAGTGTCAAGTTAAGATTAGAAAATCAAAAGAAGATATTAGTTCTTAGTTTTGGTTATAATGTGAATACAATAATTTTTTTTATAATAAATATTCATATGGTATAAGTTTTATAACGTCATATAAAAAATATATTAAGGTTGTGTTTGAGTTTTTTGTTGTTGTTTGATGAAGACCCGTTACAAGTTATTTGGAACTAAAGAAAATAACAGTGTGTTACACTAATATAAGTGTATTTTTTACCCTCTACACCAAATAACCTTTAGAGCCAAGTGTTTCTCATAAGGATAAACGCAGGTCAGACAATATAAGAAGTAGCAGAACGTTCAAAGTCTTCGTAAATTATAACCTTCAGAATATTATTAAATAACATATTAGTTATAGTTTAGACTACGACCATAATATAAGTCTATAGTAATCGTCTGTATAATAACGAGAAGGCCATTGTTTCGTACACTAATACATATATTATTAGTTTCGAGCTTGATATTTATTCTTTAAATGAATGAATTATTAAGAGAAACAAAAAATTTTAAAAATATCATTTGATCAAAATTCAAAGTTTTTACAAATAATTGTAATATCAAATAGTGACAAATAAAAGTGTCATAATTTGTAAAATATATAAGTAGGTAGATAACTAAACCGACTGTAAATAATAGAACAATGAGCTGTATTGTATTTAAATAAATAATAGTTTTATTTTTGAGTTTCCATAAGTACATGAAAGTTATTTGATGTAAAAACTTTACCAACTTGTATATCTAAACCTCATCTAAGCGAAACTAGAGTAGCTATATGTAAAGTTTAGCTAGCTGCTTGAAGACAATATAATTTTAAATGTTTTATCTATACAGTTGAAAGGCATTTATGAGATTGATTATAAAATTAAGTATATAACGGGAAAATCCTTTTAAATAATTAAGACATGTAACACGAATATATGAACTAGTTGTAAATGCTTTACATAAGACACTTCATTTTCGTAAATAGACCACATATTGAGTACAAAATCATTCACGATAGGATGAAATGCATCTCCACTATATAAATAAAACCCACTTAATCACACCACTCACTAAATATTGGTTTCACTAGTGTGCTTGAGCAACGGCACGATAGTTTTAAAGTTGCTTAGAAATAAGTTGAATACACACGCATGCGCAATGTTATCTCTTTAGTAAAATGAAGACATACATAAGTTTATGTTCAAAATTCAATAGACGAATACATATGCTACGACTAGATATTTTATACATTTAATTAATTTCGAGAAAATAAATTATAATTTTTAATAAAACAAAATTTATTTTTCGTGTTTTATATTTTTCCGGCTAACTTCCCCTAATTTATCATTATATTATATAAATACACATACCATATACTGTTGTTGTAAATTTTTTTTTATTATTGTTATTAAAATTTTAAATATTAAAAACAAAACAAAACATATTTCTTTCTCACTCTCAAATATAGATACACACATACATGTATCGTATTTATTTATTTATATACACTTACGTAATATATAATTATATATTATATAAAAAAAAATATAATTTATATTATAAATATTAAAGGAAAATTATGATGGCTGCTGCATCTTGTTTAGAAATACCATTTTTTGTGTTTTGTTTATTTTTTTATGTAAGGTAAATATGTAAGTAATTAAATGTTGAAATAATACATAAAATGTATATATCGTTTTGGAAATACATAGCTGAATGAAATACAAAATCTTTTATATACATATATATATTTTTAGATCAAAGATTATAAACATATTACCCAGGTTTATAATTATTTCTTGTACAGTCGACATATTTAATTAGAAACCTTATATATATATATATATATATATATACATGTATAAGTACATATATATAAAACAGGCGAAAGGGATGAATTTTGTTTAATAAGAATATAATTATTATATTTTGCAAAGGATATATAAAAGTAAATTCTAAATGTAATATGCAAAGTAGCTTTCATTAAAACTTAATAATTACAACAACCCAATGTATTTGTACGTCGGTACAGTGATAACCGACGTACAAATACATATATCATTTCTTGAAATTATAAACTATATATGTATTTAACTATCATGTATTGTTAAAAAACGTAACTATAACCTTATATACATATAATAATAATATAATATAAAAACTATAATAAAAATAATTATAGATTACAGCATTAAATTCAATAGAGAGAACCCTTTTTAGTTTTCTAGTTCTGTATTATATCCACTATTATTCCAAAAACTTACTGCGTGTGAATGATTCAATACATAATGTTAAACGAGTGTATCATATATAAGTGTGTACGAGTACTTGTATGGGTATATCATAAAATATACGTACATCATGACACATACAACACACAGAGAATTATGATTAACATTATTAAATATATAAAGCATTTCTAAATATATATATAAATATATATATATATATATATATATATATATATATATATATATATATATATATATATATATATATATATATTTATATATATATATATATATATATATATATATATATTTATATATATATATATATATATATATATATATATATATATATAAATATATATGTATATATATATATATATATATATATATATATATATATATATATATATATTTATATATATATATATATATATATATATATATATATATATATATATATATATATATATATATATATATATATATATATATTTATATATATATATATATATATATATATATATATATATATATATATATTTATATATAATATAAAATAATTTTTTATTATTAAAAATATAAAAAGCTAAAAAAATTATGATTGTAGTTTGTATATCTAAAATTATAATAATTAAATAAATTATTTTTATTTTATTCTATTTTGGTTATTGTTGTTGCTAGTTGAAACAAGATATGTAAGTTTAGAAATATAATTTTTATATCGTTGTTGAAGGATAAAATAAAATATTATGTTTTTGTTTAAATGGAAGGAATAAAATGTTAATGTAGTTTTTTGTTAATTTAATGGAATAGATTATAAAGTCGATGTAGTAATAGTGTATAAATATGTACAATTTTAGATATAATTGTAATAGACAAACATATCTCGATTTATTACGGCAGTTGAAGCAAATGGGTTCGAATCCCGAAAGAGAATGAATGTAAAAGCAAGGTATCATTCGTAATTTATGGGCCGACACATCTTCGTGAATTGATCTACGTAAATAGAACCTATATAGTCTCGATTTGTCTTCGGTGTTAGATAGTATCTTGAAAGGGGAAATATGAAATAGTTGAGTTTGGTCCCAAAACAGGAAGTAGTGACAGGACCATAAAAAACGAAAGCTAGTTTCTATTTTGTACAATCCATGTTCTTGTGTTTATAATATAAAGTAATAACACTTATGTTTTTTTGATATTGAGGCGAAATTTAAATTAAATTAATTCTGAATTATATCAGAAATATTATCATATTTTCATAAATCTTAAAATAATCAAAATAGTATATTATATTTTAGTTCATAACCAAGAAGACAGTATGAATGCGACTACACTTTACCTAATACTCTTGTTTATTGAAGAAATGTTTCATTTGAAGTGAACATCAATAACATGCTTAGCGAATTAGTAGCTTTTTATGAACTCAGTTTTCATTCATTCTTACGCACGCTATACCAATTTAAAATAAAAAATTATAATTTTTTTAAATTTTAAGGTGTCTATATGCACCTGTTTTGACTGAATTATAGTTTAAAATGAAATGGTGTTGATTCTGTTTGAGTTGCGATGTTCTCATCAATTTATTTTCCTCGATTTCGTGAACAATTTTACATGATTAATTTAATTGAAATTGATATCTCAACGTAGTTGCAAACAATATTTTTTTTAACACAGCAGTGTCAAGTTCGATTCTCGCCCTTGACTTAAAATGAATATGTATCGCATGACGTAAAACACGATTGTGCGAAATAGCATTTGTTGGGCTAGTCTGATCATCTTCAATGTGTATCAAATACGTATTCATAATGTTACTCAGTTAGGATCGTTTAACGCTTATAATACAAACAAACTGTGTCAACTATGGTTTAAATATGTAAACTCTTATATTTGGAAGACGGACATGAAATTATTTATTAGTATGTGTTTTTTTTATTAGCACACTGTAAATCTACCAATTACAGCAACTACCAAGAGTACTGAGTATTGCATTAGCATCGTAATCCTGTTTAAATAGAATTACTAGTAATACTTTACGAATTAATAAAAAAATTCACAAATTATAATTAATAAAAGATACTTCTTATATGTAATTTTTTGGACATTTTTGTTTATGTAAAGGTAAGGTTAGGTTATAGTGTTTGCTTACGAACACATAGATGTCGTCCATTATTCTAGTTTTGAGATATAAAATGCATAGGATTGTAGTTGGAAAAATATAACTACTTGAGAGAAAACAGTTCCCTATATTATTTATATGTCGAACATCATCGGTAAAATTCAATATGACAGTAGTCTTGTTTATTTATTCGCGTCTCTACTATCTGTTTTGGAGCAGTTCCCAAGTCTGTATCAGTTCTCTATTGACACCCATCTTTCCGGCAAAGCGAATTCACGAGCGTACGATTATAAGTCCGATTTGCGAACGAACGATGGAACGAACTTTCAAAACGCATCTGATTTTGGTGGAGACCAAAAATCACGATTGTGTATGTTTTAATGTGTAAGTATGTTTGTGAACAGTAGGTCGAGTGGTATTGAGTGAGTTCTGGAAGATCTTCTACCATCTTTAATTATTGTTAACCATAAATGATACTCTATTTGATATTTAACTTTGTTCTAACTGTCCCAAAAGCTTTTCAAGGAGAATTTAAAATAAACTCAACAGGATCGCTTATTTAGTGGGGATTGGATTAGTTTAAAATGTTTCTATTAACGTATTATATCTTGGTTTGAGAGAAAAACGTGATTCATCAAATTTCTTAAAGAAATTTCAACGACCTGTTCAATTTATAATAAAAATTATTCATAAATTGAAGACTATTCGTAAGTAATCAATATCACCAATCTTTAAGTAAATATTTATATTATTGTAATTTTATTATGACAAAACGTAATTTATTTTGATAATTAAGAATATATATATATATATCAAAATATAAATTAACTTATTGTATGTATGTGTAATATATACTTATAAATATTTTTATATTAATAATATAACATAAACGTACAAGTATACACGTCTTAAACGTAAAAACCGTGTGTTAAATTAATCTTATCCATATTTAAATCAGTATATAATAATTTATATAATTAAATGGCCAAATAAAAAATTAATAATTTTAGTATTTACTCAAAAGAGGGGTGCGGGTGGTGACACGATAAGATTTCCGTATACTATTGTATATAATACTTAGGTTACGTATATAAAATAAGCTAGACGTTCCGACCAGGTTGTTTTAAAACCAACTACCTATTAATTCTGTCGATTACAAAATATAGTTTATAAAATTATTTTATATATACATATATGTGTATGTATATGACTTAAATAATTAGCTATTTTTGTTTATCAGTGAATTGATAATACATGTTTTTTATAAAAATATTTTTGATTAATTATTTAATATTTTTGAAAATTTTTAATTTGTATATTATAAAATGTAATAAAGATAAAAAATTTGCGCTATCTAAAAAATATATGTATATATGAATAAATATGTTGTTGTTGTTTTTGTTGGAGGTGAGAACATGTTAGACCTATTATTGTCATTCTTCTTCTTATTTATATATATATATATATATATATATATATATATATATATATATATATATATATATATATATATATATATATATATATATGTATATATATATATATATATATATATATATATATATATATATATATATATATATATATATATATATATATATATATATATATATATATATATATATATATATATATATATATATATATATATATGTAATATTCATATAATGTATTTATTATTTAAAAAATAAAAATATTATCATAAGTATGTTTAATTTATGTATTCCCTTAAGCACATTACGCTGCGCGATAAGATGTTTATCTTAAATGATTTGCTTTTGTTATTATTTTTCTTTTTAACGTTATTATAATCAATTTTATATATTCGGTAGATTCTTTTGATCGATGTGTGGTTTTGATCGATTTTTTTGGAAATGATCATATGTTAATACATTGTATTGGGCACACGATTGATTATATTATTTTTAAGTACCATATATGATTGATTAATATTTAATATATGTGTGATCGGATTTATACAAGCCAATGATTGGCGTACGAACACAATCACTATGCACTTGCCAATAAATTTGTATTTAATATTAAATTTAATTAACAGGTTTATCTGGTATAAGACTCATAACACCTTTAATAAAATAGATTTAACGTGGCAGATTAAGCCATTACATACTATTTATTTTGGATGAATTTAAAACATCTTTCTCTTAACAGATAAAAAACACACAAATAAACTATTAATTAGGTTATTGACCTGTATAATAATATTCGTATAAATGAATGCTGTAAATAGTATTTTCGGAAATGATAGAAAATGCTTCAGCGTCTCATAACAGGTAACTAGACTTATAGATGTACGTTTATTATATAAATACATATTTCCCTCACTAAGTTTTCGTTAGCCATATAGTATTGTGTGCCATGAATTTTACTTCAAGTTTACTAAGAAAAATCGTTGAACAGGCTTTGGCATCATGGGACTATTGAAGGTTACAATTTATAGAATTGACGAATAAGTATTTTGAATCTTAAAGTTGTGTACGAATCATGCACCTTTTAAATGGCCCAGAAATATCGTACACTTGCAGGTAACTGAAATTAAATGTTATCTTGCGATTAATATTTTAATTTAATGGGACAAAAAAGGTTTCAAAATTTAAGAATTGATTCGCAGTAATACGATGGTTTAACAAATCTATACTGATGTTTAATATTAATGAACTAAACAATAAAGGTTTTCACAAGAAATTCATTCAGACAAGAATTCTATAAGTTAAAATTACTTGGTACTATTGAATATTTTAACGTTCAAAGAATTAATCAGAAATCAAAAACAATGTTATCTATTGGTAACATCTCAAGATCAATATTTATGAGATTAAAGACTAAAGCCTCTCCGCTTAAAGATAACTTCAATTTGCACAATTGAAGGCCAGACAGTACAGTAGGCCTACAGTATTGATTTGAGTCATTACCAGAGTATAAATGCGTTGTTTGTACGGAAATGTCTGGTTCTTACATTTTTAATTTTTGATTTAACTCAAAGAAAACTAAAACTCAATATGCATATATGTATGTCTGAATGTACGATGTATATAGAGTATACTCAATTGAAATAATATTACCCCATAGTAAGAACAGATTTGGTGACGTTATTGTGCATATACACAAGAACATAGTACATAGTAGATAGCATAAACAAAAATAGTCAACTGAATTGCTATTTACATCTCTCTGTCTACATGCTCGCACATTTTATTACTATCATACAGTACATTTTGTTGTGTTTTAATGGGGGAACAATTTTTTAAGAAACAGAAAAAGAGAATTGAGAATTTTCGTTTTCACATTTTTCTTTTAGAAAACAGAAAAAACTTATGCTGTAAGAAGTATAACATTCACACGCTAATACCACCTGTTTTTTATATCGCTGTTATGTGTGTTTTTGTGTATGTATGTATGTGCGCTATGTTTAAATCTGCGGAAATTTTTTTCTAATGTTTTGTTTTGTACTGTATTTTATCAATGAATGAAAAATGACTTACCCTTTCTTCTTCACGTATCATTTCAGCTATTCCTGGTTTAATTTCCATTTCATCGGGGTGCGTAAGTGATGTTAAACCCAACGACTCAAGATTGGGAGGGGGTATGGAAAAATTAGCCATAGGAATTGGAGTCGACGATGAATGAATCATTGAGTTTGGAGTTGGTATGGTAGAAGGAGATCCAAGAGCACGATTCGGTGAATCAGTGTCTAAATGACGATCGGGTGTTTCATGTCCGCCTAATGGGCTTTCGATACTATTATTCTCAGCTGAATGCCATTTACGTTTACGCTGGCGACCAGTCGTTGACGATTGTTGCGATGTATTGTGACCAGCTACAATAGCCTCCATTGCTTCGACGTCGGCCCAATCTCGAGCCGATATCATCGATTTTTTACTATGATGTCCATGACTATGATGGCCCGTCGATTTTTCAATAACATTATTGTTATTATTATTTACATTATTATTATAACTAGTTTTACTATTACTGCTACTGTTACCACTCGATTTACTATTAGAGTTATTATTTTTACTATTGCTATTGGTTGGAATAGCGGTTACATCGCCTAATATCGGATATGGATGAGCTGATGACGTATTCAACTCTTGGTCTGGAGTTACATCTGCGAGCCCTCGTATTTTTAACATTTCAGCCACATGCAACAATGGTCCAATTTGATCTTGATTTACATTTATTTCACCCTTGTACATAAATTCAACGATGGCTTTTAGTTCAGACCATTTCACATCACGCATTATTATGATAGGATGTTGGCATGGATTTTCCACGAAAAGAGTTTGAAAATATGGGCTACATGCAGAGAGAACCATTTTGTGGGCTTTTATCGAATGGCCATCGCACGCCAAAGTACAATCGACAAACGATTCGTTTTGCAGTAGCTGGTCAAAAACAATCGTTAAATTTGTTTGATAATTGTTCCAACGTAAACAAAATTCTTGAGATGATGCGGTCGGCGCTTGAATTAAATTAGCTTGATGGTGTTTTGAACTTTTTGAGGGAGTTTGTTGGTTGGACGAATGACTTGCCGGAATCGAAGATGATTCATGGGTGTCCATCACTGACGCGGTTGATGATTGAATTGTTGTGGATGACAATGGTATTATTTCTGAGGCTTCGGAAGTCATAATATATTTTATATTTATTATTATTATTAGTATTAAACACAATTTTTATACACGTAGTGTAAACACTAAATATATACACACTGATCCACTAATAACTTTTTTTTCTATAATTTGTTTGCTTCACCTGTAATTTAACTGGATTTTATTTATCACATTGATTTATTTTAGAACAAACATTATTAATTTATTTTTAAATATTTTTTGTATGTATATATAGATCTTTCTTAAAATTATAAATATAACAGAAAAAATTAATTAATTAAATAATATTTATGGAGCCTGGCGAAGAGATATGATTGTGTACTAAACCGTCGGAATTAAGTTAAACTATGAGCCATCTTATACTAGCGAATTGTATTTTTGATGAAAAATTAAACAAACATAACATTATAATTAATCTATAATAAAAACCGTTAATTTAAAACGTATACAATATAAATATACGTACATGTTTAATTAAACAAAAAACAACGGATACCGCACAATTTACGTAATTAATTTTTATTTCAAAATAAATATAAAAAATAATATAAAAATTAATTATAAAAATTTAACCATTAATCAATCATATAATTATTTATTAATTTTATTTATTATTCAACAACAAAAAACATAAAATAAAAAATTTATATAGACGTCATAAATTTACTATTTATAATTTTTACAACAACAAAACAATAATAATATATAAGACCACGTTATAATTAAAATATATTTATATATACATATATAATATTTTATATTTTATACTTTTTTGTTTTAATAAAATAAATTAATTATTAAATCCATATAATTTACGATTTCAATTTAATTACACGAAATTTTATTTATGTTAGAACTAAGCACAATTTTTATCATTATTGTTTTATTTTTATAAATAATAATTAGTGTAGTTGAAATACATTTTTTACAATTTTATCGCAAAACAAAACGTAACACAATATTCTTAATAATTATTATAATATATAGATAATATTTTATAATTAACACAAAAAATTAAACATCGGGAGAGAAATTTAAAAAAAAATTAAAATAGCATTTTATACGCACGACGTTCTATTTGAAACTAAACAAAATAAAAAAGCTGCTCAATAAAAATGAAACAAACGAGACAAAACATAAAATAAAATAAAAAAATATACGAAAATCATATTTTGCTTTGTGTTTCGTTTTATTGTATTGGTTTAATAAACAGTCGAAGAGAGAACACAATATAAACAACAAACCGAATGTGAATCATCGGTTTGAAGGCCGAAACCGAGTTCGTATAGAACAGTTGAAAATGTGCGCGAAACAACACACGATTATAAAAATATGAAATAATAATAAATTAAAATAAATAAAAAAAGTTAAAAAAAAACAACGTGGTCCCCTTTTTGTGATTGTGTATGTGATCCCAACACATATTAATAATTTTTGATGCCGTTGTCGCTTTTTACTTTTCTTTTTCTTATTTATATTCTTCTTCGTATTCTTTATAGAAAAAAAAACGTAAACAAAAAAAATTTTTTTTTTCAGATGTTTCTTGTTTTTTCTTCGCTTGTTTTCTTTTCGTTTGTAACATCATTTGTAATAAATAAAATAACAAAAACAATGTGAGAAAAGACTAGAGAGAAGAAGGCACAATAGTTATATGATGGATGTCGGAGTTACTTTAAGAGATGATTTTTGACATTAAAAAGGAAAATGAAAAAAAAATACTTCAGTAAAGGTGAGTTAAAATTATTGTTATGTCGTTCGGTGTATTATTCATTTTTCGCGCCTATTGGTTATCTTTCATGAATTGAAAATGACTGCCATTTTCACTTCAAGTAGATTAGTCTTTGAATTCGGAAATTTAGAATTTCATCGTTTGAGAAGTGCAAACATTTACCAATAGGTCAAGTTAGGACGATCATGATTTAGAAAGAAAACTTTTCAATCGATCAACCGCTAGAAGTTCGGTTCTTATCTATGCTAAATTAAGCTACAGCACACTTAGACCGACGACGGTTCGTTGTGATACCACAGGATCTTACTTCCCTATTACCCTTATGTGAACCAGTTTGACCTACTTATGTAGCGTGATAAGTCTCACACTTTACAGTTTTCGAGATCAAAGAGGCAGAGAATTTACCCAAATATTCATGCCTTTTGTGTGCCAAGCCCGGGCATGAGCATAGCTCTCCCTCCTTCTCGTCTATACAGCTTCTGCAAAAGTCATTAGGTTCTAGACCTAGCTTCCTCGTATATCAATAACCATAGTAAATTTAGCAAATATAAGTACCGAACTACTAGCGCTTCTCTAATGGGTACTAGTAGTTGTCCGATTGGAAAGCAACTGTTGTGTTGATATTGACTAGAAACTATTGACTAGAAACTTTTTCGAGGATAAAGTAAATCTTTTTAGCAATTCCGATCAAGTAAATTTGGTTTAAACGTCGTTATTTATATACTCCATTTTAAAGATAAGTATTTAAATGCCTCAACAATTCATATGAATAATATTTTCGATCTTGCAATCCATCATTTAATTATAAATCTTCTAAATATTCGATTAAGTGTGTCTTCAATTATTTTATTGACTGCGCAGTTTTTGTAAATCAAATATTTTCACTGAATTTCTATCTTTAGGTAAATCTTTTTGATTGTTTTTCTCGTCGTTTCTGAGCGTCTAATATATCTTTAACGATAGTTAAAAGTTTATCACCGAACACGATCTACATTTTGCATAATTTTTTTAAGTATGAGTAGGTTAGGTTTTCGTATAAAAAAACGGCACCAACCTAAATAATAAGATTGGACGAGATCCATTAGTTATCGGGTGGCCTTTTTTTATTTTTATTTAATGGCTCTAGCTCCAAATAATGGCTAGCTCTAAATAATAGGAGCCATTTGGCCCGTTTTCCTTACAATTTAGTTTTACATTTTAATAATTGTGTTAATAATTATTTTGTAAAATAATTAATTTAAATTTATACAATGTTTAATGTTAGTTTCATTTATTCATCTTTCATGCATCGATCCGCTATCATACTTCAATACCATTCATTTTAATAAATTCATACATAGCCTTATATCCACTTATACCCCTTTTAAATAATTCATTCACACTCCTTGCACTAATGAGGACATCGAAATTTGCTCTATTGTGACTATATTTGTTGCACTTTAAAAGCAAATGTTCAATGTCCTCTACAACCATACAAGAATCACACACATTTTCTTCACTCAAATGACGTTTATATAGACTTTCCTTCCAATTTCCATGATTCAATCTCACACTTTCCATTGTTCGAATCATTGTAGTGTCTCCTTTGATTTCTTTAAAGAAAGTTTTTTTTTAAAGGGACGACCTTTAAACCTTAGATTATTATGTATGAATAATGCTAAAATCTATGCTAAAATCGTTAATATATGTCGAATAAATGTCAAAGATCTTATATTTGTTCCATCGGTATGTGGTGAACCATAGGTATGTGTTGTAACTTTTTGAACATTTCCAGAGGATTAAATGTAAAGAGGAACAAGAAAGAAATTTTAGTTTTTATAGAATCACTATTTATTACTTTTATCACTGCACATCGATAGTAGTTAACGTTTCGGTTGATCATCTAACTATTGAATATCTTCATGTAAGCCTGTTACTGAAAAAGGGATTATTTCTGAATTTCACCATACTTTTGTAGATCAGTCAACTGTCATTCGGCATACAACATAAATCATATGTAAGCCGTTGAGATACGTAGTAGTAAAAAACCAAATTCAGTCCCATATAATTAATAATAGTTTACTATTATAGAAAATGTTTTCAATTTAGGTTTAGAAAGTTCCATGGTACGAATGCTGCGTTATTGAATATCAGCGATGATATTCGGTGTAGTATGGAAAACAGGGAATGGATTTCTCTCTCTTAGGCCTTTGAATTTAATTTTTTCTTTCAGCTGATAGATTAGTTATAAATTATTTATCAGATCGTTACCAGACAGTTTTCTTTGGTAGTTGTTATTCTAATTTTGTTCCAGCTACTTCAGGTGTTCCTCAAGATTCGGTACTTTGACCTTTTTTATTTCTATGTTCATAAATGACATAGAATCCTCATTTCCATGACGATTGTTAATAATTTATATTAATAGTAAGTTAGATCAGCATTCTATTATTAATAATATTTCTCTGGTTCACGAGGATTTAAAAAGAATATATAATTGAACGATTTCCAATGGGCTCGTCTTAAATGCTTTTAAATCGCAATCTATTATTGTTTACAAAAATTCATTAGATAGGTTTTCTTTCCTTGCATTCATCTAAATGCGTCACTCATTCCATTTAAACTATGTCCTGTTAATAATTTGGGGATATTTTTTAACAAAACTTTTACATGGGGTGACCATTTAGTTAAAGTAAGTATAAAGTTGACGGATACTCAGTTTAAAAAGAGAATGTTTAAGTCCTATCTCTGTCCACATTTCTTCTATGATGATGTTGCCTTATTTGGTATGTTTCAGGATAATATGACTATTGTCGGAATTATTAAATTTGATCAATTCTGTTCCATTCAGTATTAAGAATTTAAGATCTGCGAGACGTTTAAATCAAAATTTTTTGAATGGCATGCTAGAATGACAATATCATTAGTCTAAAGTTAATTATAAAGATTTTTTTAAATGTTGTCTGCTCCATGCTGCTCATCCCATTGTAAATGAGCTTGTACTCAAAATGGGATGAGTGTGTATGGTGTTGAATTTTCATTAATATGCGCTTTCCAATTAAGAAAAAATTAAATAAATAAATTAAAAAAAAAGAAATACAAAAAACTTGTGTTTTAATAGAAAGGAATTTAAGACAGGCATGTAGCGATGATCGAAAATAAAATGTCGAACTTATAATTTCTTGAAAATACTAGGTATTTAAAATAACTTTACTATTCGTAGAAATATTTATTATAACTCACAACGGTCAAAATGATGATACACATACTGGAATGTATGATGTATGTATTGATAAATCAATAAAACATTTAGAATTCTAAAATCAGAAATAAAATTTTTAAGTTTTGAACAAAAATAAATATTTATGTCAAAAATTTTTGTAATATACGAGTATTATATATACGAACTAAAAAATTTTTGTTAGAAACTATTATTATTATTTTTGAAAGTCAACCGTCATTGTAAAAGCTAAAATAAATATAAAAAAAATTTTTTTTCAAGTATTATATACACAAAATTTTATTTCGTAAAATATAAAATAATGTAATAAAGCGACAATGTTCCGTTTGAAAATGATGATATGGAAAACGAGTAATGTATCTAGGAAAAATATCCAGCCTTCGTATTTCGAAAAACTACCTCACTCTTCATAAAAACTAAACCAAATTTTTTTTGGTTATTTTTAGACCTCCTCCCTAATCACCCAATCAAGTTTCTGTATATGAATGTACATATGTATCACCACGTATATACGTACATTTATAAATTTGCACACAGAAAAATTACCCATTGCACAAATAAAACGAAACGAAAAAAGCTTCAACATTTTTATGGTGCACAGTACCAAATGTTTCTATTTATCTTATAAAAAGCAATCGGTTTTCTATATATTTATTGATTTTGAAATTCTACATCTCTCCTTTATGTATATATATATACATATATACCTAGATACATATCTCGAATGTGTATTTCTGTGCTATATAGTCGACGTACAAACCATGCATATTTTTATATACTCGTACATATATACGTACGAGAAAACGAACGGCTCTACACACCAAACATTCTATATGTGAATATGTACAATTTCTACGAGAATTTTTTTGTTTGCAACCCCAAAACCTCCTTCTTTTTCGTTTACCAAACAAACGAAAAAAAAACATACTCACAACGTATGTATATGTACTGAGATATTGTTTTTCGCCGCGTATGAAATTATACATCTCTATGTTGGATGTATGTACGAGGACGAACATAATATATGTATGTATGTATGCCTATGCATATATGTATGTACATATATGTTTATAATCTATAATAATAAATATATATTTGCATGTAGAAACTGTATTCTGTATATATTTGATAAAATTCATGAAATAAAAAATGTTCTCCACACAACAATTTTTTTTCCATATAACTAAGATTGTTCGCGTATATATTCGCGGAAAATGAATTCGACAAAAAAAAGGATCTAAAATGAGTGAAACAAAATTCTCGTAGTTTTCCACCATATATACTCGCGAGTGGTACAGGTGTAATTTTTTGTATTGTTTAGATTTGTTACGTTGTGACAATATTTTAGCCCTTTTTTCCCGTATGCAGATATACGACGAATCGCGCAAGAGGATGGTGAATTTTAGTTTTTTCCTCGTCTAATTCATTTTAAATGCTTTTTTGTGCAAAGTTGCTTTTGTGCAAAATTAGACTAGACGAATAATAGAAAACGTACATGAATATACCATATATATTATGAAGGGGCTTAGAAAGGTTTTTTTAGATGACGATGTGTGCACAATACAATAATTGATGAATACTAGTTTTTTATGCTTTAGTGATGAAAATGTTTTATTGTACGATAGATATGGAAATTGTTTTTATTTTATTGTCTGTGATTTGGGAATAATATTGTTGCGCTAAGCGGTTATTACCGAGCGCTTAATTTGATGGGCTTTTTCAAATAGAGTGAATAGGGTGTATTGCAATAATATGATAATTCTTATTTGATCGTATCAATATAAATTATAAGTAGTCTCAAAACATATAGTACAGGCTTACCCATATCTTAATATCAAGAGATGGTAGTAAAATGAATTTGATGTCAGCTAGTTTGTGTAGTTGAACATGATGAATATAACTGAAGTAATCGCTTCACTTGTAATTTAGATTGGATAATTAGTCTATTGTATGTTCGTGTAATTTCATTTATCTTTTTCCCGTAGCTCTATCGAGATCGCAAATATTTCACATCTTTTATATACGTAAAGAGAAATCTGCCAAAGATATATAAAAAATGTGATCAATGATAACCAAGCTGACAATTTCTTATGTTAGAATTCTAAATAATTTTTGCACTTCAAATCAATTATTTACATTAATCAATTCTTTAGCCTCTGATATTTATTTTTGACTTTAGAATTATCGATTTCTCATTAACAAAATTAGAATCATCTCGAGTCCCAAATCATTTCATTTTATAAATTCTCTCAAAATCTATACAAAAAGTCAAAAAAGTGTTTAGCTTCAAAATCTTCCAACTAAATTTCTTACGAAAGAACTGCTTAAGTAAAAACGACTATTTAATAAAATTAAATACTTGCAAGAAATGTTTTTTATCTTCTAGCATCCTAAAGAACATTTGACTATCGAATATAAAAAATTCTCGTTTCGTAAACTAAACAACATGATGTAAATGGTTCTATTGCTGACTTACTGCTGGAATTGCTTGAAGAACCTAGTCAAATGAAGGTGCTGATTTAAATAAACATATTAAAATGTACATGTGAAATTAGGCAACTAATCTTTTTCGAATAAGTATTAGTTACATATATTAAATAGTGGTGTTTTCACGACAGCACAGTCTATAGTGATTAAGTTTTAAAATGATTCAATGTTTTACACTTTTCTAACAAAATTACCTTTACTAATATTTTTATCTGATAAGCATCTAATCAGAATAATAAAAATATTTTCGAATTCTAAAGATAATAGTTTGAACTACATTTTTGTAGAAATATTTAAGACTTCCGTTATTGATGCAATAAAATGCATACAACTATACATGGTTTGATTATACTTAAAAGCCTACATTTTACCAAAGAAACAACAGCGATTATAATCTTCCTGATATTGAGGGAGTATAATCTTCCTTAAATATTGATTAACAGTCTGCCACTCTTGATACCTTTGCAAACAATTAGAACATGCCAGATCGAACTCTACGCCGTCGAGCAATCGTCGCCGACGAAAGGCCTATCGAAAGTCGTCTCTCTCTTCAGGATCGCTGTATCATTCGATTCGGATCAACGCGCTTAACGTAACCGAGCCAGCGTACTCGCTGTCCTTTGATTTCATGCACAATATCAGGAATTCACATTAAATTCCCGAAATTGTGATTGAATAGGAACTTGGTATATGCTATCAACGTCGCGTTTTGGGCAATATATCGCAGTATATGAGTCCCTCACAAATTATTGTAAAATGATCTTTTTCATTTCATTTCATTATCATTTATCTTTTTCTTGAAGTTGGCTAACATCAGTACACAGTCCACGTGTCCATTCTCAAACTATGGATACTGTGATGGTGTTCTAGGGTTTTATGTTTCGTTCGAAATATTTCCGACACATGGATGCCCTCACCCACAGGGCGTAAATTTTTATAAAAATTTATTCTTTAGACTTAACCGGTTTATTAGCGAATATGTGTGTTTAGTAAAATGGTTTAATCCATATTATATATAAAATCTAAATTTTAAAAATTTTTATATTTTCATTTTTGGATATACGAGTATCAAACTTAATAATTATTTTGTTTTATGTAGCCCGAATATCAATGTAGTAATGTTTTCTATTTTATTTCAATTTCCTCTATTTCAATCGCCTTTTTATGTATGTATGTATATGATTTGCAAATACATTCCGTATATTATGATGGCTCTTTGGTATGTAGCGTTATCCCGTCCAAAAAAAAAAAATAAAAATCGCGAAAACATATACAAAATATTTTTAACTATATAGCCTTTGGATAAATTTTCTCTTTGGATAAATAATTTTTTATCTATATATTTTATTTTTAACATACAAAGTTTTTATACATGTATCTGCAATATTTTCTTTTTTATCCCGGTAACAATTCGACAAATTGTAATAATTCTAGGATAGAAGGAAAAAAATTCCGGGAAAAACAAATATCATAAACTCGTACATACATATATGTGTGTAGATAGAGAAAAGATTATTAGATTTTGCTATAGTTTTTTGTGTATAGACGTATATATGGGCATGTATGTTGTTAGGTACATAATATACTCTCTGTTGAATGGAAATTTAAAATTCAATTTGTTTAAAATTTGTTTACATTTTTTTTTGTAAAATAATTGTTTTATTTTTTCAATGGTTCGTAAAATTATGGCCGAAGATGCGATGCTTTCCAACATTGTCGCGTTTTTTTTAAAAAGAAAATTGTATATTGGAGTATCAATTTACCTGGTATCTATAATAAATTTATTGATCGCGATTTAAATTATATTATTTTCAACTATAAGAATAACTTGTTAACAACTTTTTGTTTAAGTAATCAACAATGATATAAAAAATATTATCAATCAGCAGAAAAAAAATTGTTTAATTTATTTCAGAATATTATTTTATTATTTTTTGGTGTCCATTATAAATAATTACTGATTATCGAAGCGAGATATAAAAATATATTTGATAAACTTATATTATATATTTACATAACATTTATTATATTATATACGTGAATACTTCTACTTACGCGATTTAATGGTTTCAATTCTTATTCGACTATTAATTAATGATGCAGTTAAGTCAGCTTTTATGACTATTTAATGTCTTGTAAATTCCTCTAGAAATTTTTTTTAGTACACTTTACTTTCAGACACAACTGTTTTTTTAATCTTTAATCTGTTTTGGGGCTCAAGGCACTCCCTACTTGTTCGCGGTTCGCTTATTTACGTTCTTGCTGTACGCCATTACAGCCAATTCGAGGACGTACGGCTCCGAGTTTCCTCACCATCTACACATTGCATAGCTCCATGCCAGCCTATAGTGCTGACATGGAAGATGGGTCGGCCCATGAGTTCTGCACTCCAACAGGAGATCATAGGTCTGTTTATTCACACCACAGATCGTAATCTGACGGTGAAAAATCCCTTTTGCATCCTGCCCCTATCGAGATTTATCCCCGGTACCTCCCACTCCAACTGCCGCCACTTTAACCACTGACACAACTCACGTAAAGAACCTTGTGACAGAGAAAATCATTATTGATAATAGATTGCCACAATCGAAGCTTTATTGGCATTCCTTAACTCCGAAGTAATATATGTTAAATTTGATATAGCGGGGTTTTAAATCATATATTGCCGTTTCGTACAATACAAGATTAATAAATAATTTGTATAATTTACTCTTATTTTGAACATTTTAAACAATGTTAAAATTTTACCAACTATACACTAGCAATTCCTGCTCCTGGCAATTCGATTATTATTTATTTAACTTATCACCGTGACACCTCACTCGTCACCCTGACATTTTTGTTACGCGAATCATATTTTGGTATTAAAACTCTTGCTCTTTCGGGTAAGTGTATCGTCATTTTCTATATTTTGATTCTCTGAACCTGGTAGTTCTTGCACTTTTGATTTCATATCAGTCTGATTAAGCAAGAACTTTAATAATTTTTCATTACACAATAAAATGATGGTCAGAATTCTGACCGCAACGAATTTAGAATACGCAGGTTTATATGAAGTGAATTACATATATGTATTCTGCTCGACATGTAGAATTTCGCTGATCAGAATAAGGGCGATAATACATACATACAACTAAAACAAATGGAAATCGTGACTAAGTTCAAGTTGTTTTTTTTATTTAGTTGTCTGTTGATAGATAATATTTTTGTATTTTGTCGAAACAAAACAAAATCAGAAAAATTTTAAAACTTGAAAACTAATAAACTGCATAATAATGACAAATTTTATATTTTTATTTAAGTATTTTATACATTTTATAAATATTTTTTTAAATAATCCTTAATGGCGAATGCATTTCGTGGAATTATATTCAGTATAGCGTAAATAAAAAATCGTGCAGTTGCCTCTTAATTTCGGTTTAAATTAACCGCGTCTATTGCCTTTAAATTTTTTCAGTACATAAATAAACAATAACGTAAATGACATAATGCACAAAAATATAATCATATTGTACAGTGACAATTCGAATTCTGCTTGACGCATCAGAAAAAACACTCATGTAATTTGCAGGCAGCACTGTAGGCAGTGCTGGCGGCAGAAATTCTGACCATCTGTTTTCAGAATTAAAGTTTTTAAAATTGTTGTAATTTTTATTGTGTAATATTTTAATGTAATGGCGTTATTCGAGGTTCCTCTGTACATGATAAGCATATATCATGATATATTTAATATACAAATATTAAACATTTTTGGTTGAAAATTTAAAAAAAATTAATTATATTAAATAACAAATTAATAAAATTGAAAGATAAGATAAATCCTAAGAAATATCTATTGAATTCCAATAAATTTATAAATCGTTTAACTATCGTACATTTAATATTTATATCACAACTACATGTCTGAGTTCCAAATTCAATAAATTCCTTACTGAAAGGTCCATTTAGTTTCGAATTTAGAGCAATTTCTTTATCATAAAATGATGGCGATGTTTGAATATTTTTCGGTGTAAGCTTCAAACCTGGATAAAATGGGCAGTTACCCAAAACAATCAACTTGCAAATTTTTAGTGAAATATTTTAATCAAAATTTTTTCTTAAATAAAACTCACATTTACAATACCGGAAACAAAAAATAATTATGCAAGAGGAAAATACAATTCATTACAATATTTATTAGATTTTATACAAGATACATTTATCGTTGACCAGTACGACCCTGCGATTTCAAAAATTTATTTAATTGTTTTACAAAAAAATCAACCGGCCTATCAATATAATCTTTGTGTTTGTTGGTAAGATGATCGTGTAGAGCTGTCTCATTCATAGAGGAATTTGGTAAAATTTCGTAGCACAATAAACATTTTGGTTTCGGTTTCGCTTCGTCTCCAATATACGTGAAGCCGAATTTTAAATAATCATTCGAATATTTTTGACAAATTGATTTACGACCTGGTAACGATTTTCTTGGTGTTGTCGGTTTTTTGGGATGAACTTCTGCTTTCAAGGTATTATTAATGGTGGAAGATCGTCGTAAATGACTATTTGTATTTTTTTCTATATTTTCTAGTTGCTTTTCAAAATATTCAACGGGTTGATCTATGTACTCGTTATGTTTTGTCTCAAAATGATGATATAGGAGCGAATCTCGCATACTAGTATTTGGCAAAATTTGATGACACAAGATACATTTCGGATTTGGTTTCGTCTCATCGCCGATGTAAGTGAAACCATATTTTAAAAATTCTTTTGCATATCGTAGCGTGATAACTTTTTTGGGTGATGCTGATTTAACCGTAGCCAAGCTTTTCGGTGGTGTATTATCTGACGTTAATGGAACAATTGATGAACGTCTTGATTTGGTTTTGGCTTTTTCGAGTTTTTGTAACTGTTTGATAAAAAATTCAATGGGTTTCTCGACATATTCTGTGTGTTTCGATTCTATATGGTTACGAAGTGCCGATTCATGCATACTAGAATTTGATAAAATTTCGTAGCACAAAAGGCATTTTGGTTTTTGTTTCGTTGCATCATCTCCAACGTATGTGAAACCTAATTTTAAGTATTTTTCCGAGTATTGCTGATTAACCGACTTTCGTTTGGATGTAACAGTCTTATTCGGAGATTTATTTTTTTCGATAAGTGTGTTACTAGGAGATGGTATAATGTCTTCCACTGACCAATCCATTGAAGTTGATTTATTTTTAGCCTTTTCCAATTTAATTAGTTGTTTTTCAAAATATGTTCGAGTTTTATTCCTATATTCTTTGTGCTTTAGTGCAAGATGTTGTTGAAGATATTCCGACATCATATACTTATTATCGAATACTTGATAGCATATCAAACATTTCGGTTTTGGACCTTGCCCAGAATCGATGTATGTAAATCCATAATCCATAAATCGTAGCAAATATGGATTGGCAATAGATGATTGCAAAATATTATCTGTTTCATGAATACTTTTTCGACACTTCGGCTTGTAAAATGTACGATTCATGCTGGAATAGAATTTAAATATTGGTTATCAGAAATAAGTTTTGAGTTAGTTATTACGCAATTAATTACACTAAAACTAAGTGGTTACTTAGATTAAAAAAAATAACTGCTGTGATATTAGTTAGATGGTAATTATTTATTGACAATGTTAAAATACATATTTAAGATTATTACTAAAATTTAGATTATTATTAAATTTAAATTGATTTAATTAGGAAATTCTTAAACATAAAATATTATTAGCACAACTGATACATCAAATCTACAAGTTTATTAGATTTGTTAAAATTAAATAGTTGTTTAAATATAATTTTGAACGAATCACGAAGGTCCAGAAACGATTAAATAAGAGTTTGATTATTTGGAAAAATACAATCAGATTATTTTCAATGTCTTATTAAACTTAATTTATAAAACTAATTAAAAGTATGAAAAAATTAAATTAGTTTGGAAATGATTTTTGTTAGTAACGCTAAACTTTACGACAAATTTGATTTAGTTTGTGTATCATCTATTCACCTTAAAAGTATTATAAAACATGCATATTAAAAATTTGAAACACAAAAAAAAAATAACTCAAATAGATTAAGGAATAAACTAAATTTTAATTAATTTAAAATTTTAAATAACTATTTTGATTACAGGTTATAAATACATGCTTGTGCGAGCGAATGAATCAAAAAAATTTAAGAATAAATTGTCTATAATTTTATACGGAAATTAAGCATAATAAATTAGGCCTCCATACGATTACCGTTTATTGTAATTTTTGTAATAGTTGGCTTTAATTGTGACAATTTAACTCTCAAATACCAATCTTTGATCTTATTCGATTTAGCTTCTAACGATAGTTTAATCATTTTATCGTATATATTTGTATTGTACTCTAAAAGTAAACTCCCAAGTGCTAATTTTTGAAGTTGTTCGAGCTCTGGATTGTCAATGTTATACCAAAATTTTAAAATATTCAGTGCAGTTTTAGGTTGAATGTCATTATACTGTTTTTCGAGTACACCATCCGATCTTAAAGCAACCAGAAGATAAGCTAGATCTGCCTGAATCGATAAATGATTATCTTCAGCAAAAGGATTCATGATCCAATCATAATATGAATTTTCAAGATAAGAAATGTTGCAGATTTTACAAATTTGATTTATACATTCCTTGAAATTAGATAAACCTTGTATATTTAATTGATCGTTTTCTTCTCGAAGATATTTATATAGTGTACTTAAGTTATTATTAGTACCAAAAAGATTTGGGCTTGATTCAATTACCCGCATATCACAATCAAATGTTTCGACCAGCTTTTTTAAATTGTATTTATGATCCATGAGACTACTTTTATTACAATCTTTTCGAAATCCTTCCAGATGTTTCCATACATCACACAAAAAAGCACAACAAAGAATTTCAGGTTTAGATAACGTGCCAACATTCGAAAGGGAATTATTCATTGTAAATTGTTGACGATAATTAAAGTAATTTTGAACAATTTTGCTCAAATTAATCCAATATTGGGTAGAGGATCGCAAAAGATCGGATTCGTCTTTGGTCAATCCATTTTGTAATAAATTAAAATTTGAATCAATAGATTTGTAGTCGTTTATTCGGGTAATAACACTTTTAAAAAAACCGTGAAAATTAACATCGACCATGAATATATCGTGAATATTTAAATTAATTTGATGAAAATTGATTGTCTTAAATCGTAATACGTTTTTTATATGGTCTATCCACTTATTTCTCGTATAGTAGCAGATCCCAAGACATTTATCCAAATTAATTTCATTTTTGATTATAAAATCAAGGAACAGATTGCCATTATTCTCTTCATTCTGTACGAAAAGGAACTCTTCATGTATTTTATCGTTGGCAAAGAAAATAACAAATATAAAATTCTTTTTTTCGATTGTCAACAATTTTAAGTAATAAAATTTAACCGTTTTAATATAATTGATTATTTGATGTTCCAAATTCGATTCCACTTGCTCTATTCCTGTTGTAATATCGTCGTTAGTTGCATTCATCAACTCGTTATTTGCCTTTCCGACTTCTTTCAAAATGCCTTTGATTAAATCATTGTAAACGTTTACTGGATAAAAAGTTTTACCAATTGAACAGCACACTTTGAAAAAAATATTTGCTTCGTTCACGTTGACCTTTGGTCCATTTCGTAATAGTTTTGGTTTATTTTTTTCGTAATTTTTCCAAAAATTCAATTTTTTCTTTTTATATTCACTGTGATCTGTGTTTAAGTGGCTTTCACATTTAGCCTTCGAATCTTCCCTAATGGCAAATCTTTTTTGGCACACTAAGCACCTATAATATTTCTTAAGTACTTTGAATCCCAAATGAAGTAAATCATTTATGTTTTTTGTTTCTTTTACTTTTGCCGCTGTTGAGCTGCCAGATTGATAACTTTGATTCATGAATTTAGGTTTTTCTGAAAGTATGCAGCCAATCCACATTAGATTAAAAGAAGCAACTTTTGGTTTAAGCGTGCGAGATGTGTTTAACCAAATCGTTGTATGAATATGTAAACGAATACACGTATGTTTTGGTATGATGCTATTTTATTTGACATGCAACATATTTTTTAATTGTGAAATTGTGGATACATATATAAATGAACAAAAAAGCCAAAGCATGAATTACAATTAGTTAAAAAATAACTTACCTATTACCTTGTTGAGTTGAAAAATATATTCTAGAAAGAAAATAAAAGTAAAATTTATTATTTCCGGTTTATAAACGTGTAAGCTTAAATTACTAACAAATTTCTAAATTATTTTAATTAAATTTTCTTATTTTAATGGTTTCGTTTATTAAATCATTATTAAAAGTGAATTTGTAAACGATCAAAATTCGTATTAGAATAATAAGAGTTTCATAAACTGTACGAAATATATGATATACTTGTGATTTGGGACATAAGCAAATAGATTTCTTGGATTGTATTATATTATGAAAAAAAAAAAAAATAAAACAATTTGTTTTGTGTTTGTGCGATATTGTAATGTTCGATATTGTATTTAATCTTTAAGACTACTTTCAACATTTCAAGTATGATTCTCAGTTTTGCAGTATCGTTAGTTTTTATACTTATTCTACATTCTAAGTATCGAAGTAGAAGAGTGTTAGATGTGTTAAAATTATATGCCAAAATTGGTTGATAGGGCAATTATGTTACTAATGTCAAAAATATCAATTTTGAACTAAACACTTGCGATAGAAATTCTTCTAAATTCTTAAACAATAATGCTAACAATAATGCTAAACTTTGATTTCAACACATTGTTTTGATTGATCAGTCTTAGATAAGTAGGACATTGTAAGGATTCAACTATTCGGTATATTTTAGGTTTTTCGGTTGTTTAAGTGTATTTTAAGTTAAGAATAAAATCTACTTGTATAAAATTTACACTAATCTTAAATTAAAAACGAAACCTATTAAGAAAACAGATAAGTGTAAAAAAAGTAGTAAAAATAATATTTTAATTTAATAATAAATAGGGTTTCAGATAATACTATATATATAGTGAAAGTTCGGAATTTTTAAATTAATCTTATTTCCGGGCTTACGAGTAAGCTATCTAAGGTTGAAGGAGGGTTGGCAAAATCTTCTATTATAAAAGATTATTCAGCTTAAATGTTTTCAACCGATCATACTAAATGTAAGTTACTAACGCGAGCTTTGGTAAAAGCCTTCTCAAAGAAATAATTATTAAAAGAAATAATTGTTTTAACTAAGAGATCAAGATATATGGTATTTACAACGCATATAAAGCTTTCGAGACATAAATCAAATTAAAAATAAAAATTATGTATAAATACTAAACAATAAAAAATTTTAATTAGTTTAACATACAAATATAGATAAAAATACAAAAATAATACATAGCTACATAGAAATATGTACTAATATACTTTTAAAGTAATATACTTTTATTCCCAAATAAAAGATCATCTCAAGCTTAGTCTGTATAATAGAATGAATAAAACGTTGGAATATTAAGTATAATTTTTGAGTGTATATGAGTATAACATAATTGGTAAATTAGAAATTATGTCTCAATTAAATAAAACTGTCAAAACTTATTGGGACATCCGTTTCGAGATCTATATATGAGCTTTCTTTTTGTAGTATCCATTTGTTGGCATCAAAAATTATAATAATAGAAATCTCACTATTTACACGACAATAATAAATTTATTTAAATATATATTATGCATATTATATAAATATATTATGTAGTGTAAATGTATGACGTCACATGATATGATTATTCATTCATACAAAATATACAGGCCGTAAAATCAATTTTTCTATTGGAGAACCAAATTTCATTGTGAAAAAACACAGAAAAAATATTCATCACAGAAAAGGACGGGAAGGAGTATTATTTTAAAAATTATAAACTTAGTTATGTATACGACTATGTTGTATAATACCGATTGCAAATATATACGGGTACATATATGGAGATGAAGCATACACGAATTTTATTCAAAAACAACAAAACTATATATATGTGTGTATAGTTCGTTGGATAAAAAGGATATTTTTCAAAAACTAGAATCATGGAAACTTATTTATTTCATATGATGTATATATACAATCGTGTATATATATATATATATATATATATATATATATATATATATATATATATATATATATATATATATATATATATATATATATATATATATATATAATCATATATTGAAAATAAAAATTTCAAAAAGACTGAGTAAGGAGATGTACTGCAGGGAATTTGTTTTTAAGTAATTCTCATTCAGTGGACAGGCCAAATTGATAATTTATTTATATTAGTATATTGTCGTTGGAATCGGCTCGCAATAGAACATACATACATATAAAGTTTGCTTCTGTGTATAACTATAGCCTATTTATGTATTCGTACTATATAGAATAGGACATTTCACTAGATATAATAATAACGAATTCTCGCAATACAATACAACGGTGTGATACGACTGTAAATGTATGCATTTATTTTTCTTTTGCTATTTATGTAGAGTGGTCTAGCTGTATCAAGGGTAGATATATTTTCCGTTTGTAAAGCTCCTTTTCACGATGTGATGAACATGAAAAATATAAAAAGAAAACAACAACTTGTTTCTGAAATATATTCGTGAAAATATAGATGGTGGTTGTGTATAAATAAATAGATTTTGATGTATTCTATGTTTACCTTTACCATATAAACTATATACTGCACTATACGTAGACTATCGCAATGGTTATAGGCAAGGAAAACATTTTAGTACATGTATGTGTAAAATATAAGCTTTCAGACTAAAACAATTGTAAACTAATTGAAATAGTCTTAATGAACATTTTAATACTTAGTTATTTTAAATATATATACCGATTTCGATCTAACAGACTTAATCACATTGTAGGACATCAGACGTCTTTAATATCAAAGATTTTTTCAAGACAAACAGGTTTATTCATATGGCCCATATAAATTGTGCAATTAACCCGAAGCTTTTGTTAAACGAATAGCAAGTCATCTTCAAAATGGTACACGAAATATAATTGGTGATAATTGTTGTGAAGCATCCATTTTTTGGTTACATACTGTAATTTTCGTTATAAGGAAAATGTAATTGGATTAAACATTGTTCAAGTAATAAAATTAAGTATTTAATAATAAATAAAAACTAATTTATAACCGAGATTTGCAGTAGTAGCTCACGGTTCAATAAATTTCGGTGAGCAATTTACTTTAACGTTTACTTATTCCAAAGATCTTGTGTACACTTCGTATATACATGGTATCAAAGTTGATATTTCAAAATATGAAGTTACTTAATAACAACGTTATATTGTCTATAATGGATGAGGAAGGAAATAAAAACTGATATAATAAATGTTCTGGAAAAATTATGTACTCTATAAAGAAAAAATTATTTTTGTACCAGTATACGAATGTATAAAAATTATATAAATAATTAAGTATTAATAAATAAACTTTATATATTATATAATATTTTCAGATTCTATGAGAAAAAATTCGCCCTAGCGCGAAAATTTATATACAAAATTTTTAGTACAATAAAAAAAAAGTATCAAGAGAAAATGTAGCAAGAAAAACGAAACAAAAAAAAATTAAAAATGCCCATAGTCTATGCCGTAATTATTTCACGATATTACGTCTGGTTCTCTCCATATATTAAAATGAAAATATTAAATATTTAATAGTTTAGCGGAAATATCATGAATAGAATATGGCGGACTCGAGTATATCGTTCATGTACAATATCTACTCGAGATAAATTTTTTATGAAACTAGGGAATTTAAAATAAGTTTATTAGGATAGGCCAAAGTGTAGGTTTTAAGGTTTCCTCTAAAAGCTCTTAAATTGTGTGTTTATAGAGTTTTGAGTTGTACTTATGCGCAACAAATGTAATTCTAAAGCAAATAACTCATGAATAGATTAGACAACAGGTAATGGTATTTATTATTCACTATCAATTTCTTATAATAAAATTAAAAGTTTAATTTTAATAGAATAAATTATTAAAATTATCAGAGTCAAATGTCATAAAATTATATTTATAATAATGTATAAATTATATTTTGAATAAAAGTAATATTTTATTACTTAATCATTTTATATTATTTACAATTTAAATGATATAACCTTTGATTATTTTTATTTCAACATCGACATTATATAATTATCATTATGAAATAGGATTATAAAATATAATTTATTTAACTTTATATGTATAGTTAATTATGAACGAAAAATTTATAATTGTTAGTTTCATAGATGGTGCTATATAGAGATTAGGAGAACACTGATGTATATGGAGGAAAAATATATCAAAGATGAATTTTTAAGCAATGGACAAATTTTAATTTATATTACATATCGTATCTGGTACATGTATATAACTGACAATGTTCTGCCACATTCATTTTCTAGAAATGATTTGTTTAATTTTTTACGAACGTATCTCGATTTAAAAATGTACGTATACTTTATTCATTTAAAATAATGTACATGCATATATATGTGTATCCAACAGTAGCTTAACTTGTAGTTTTAGTATATTAAACAAAAAATTATGAACTACTATATTTCGGTAAATAAAATATTAATAGAATTCATCAATTTTAGTTGTGAAATTATAACAAAAAAGTATTTTTTAAGGAAATTTAAAATTTATTTCACAAACCTTATAACCATATAGAATTGTTCATTCCCAATTGATGTCTCTATTTTTATGCAAACTATAAAATCTAATCAAATGACTACAATCTCTTGTTTAAATAATATTCTAATTTAACAAAAACTAAAATAAAAATATAATAAAATAAATTGCCTTTAGTTTAGAAAACAACTATATGATGATGAAATGTATATTTATGTATACATATGTACATACATACTTATTTTCGTGTATACACATTTATGTTTGCTGAGCTTGTGGGTTAGTTCTTTATATTCTGAAAAACTAGAGCGAAAAATTTATTTCGGATTGAACTTTATATGACGAAAATAAATTGAAAAAAAAAAACAAATCAAATGATGAAAATATTAGTTTAGTTAGTTATAGTTACGTTCCCGATTTTTATTGAGTTATAGATTCAATCAAAATTTTTTAAATTAATATATTCGTTAATTACAATTTTTAAACTTTCTATAATAATATTGCGGTAATATGGTATATTTCGAACTTCTTGCTGAAATTACTCTAAATGTTATTTATTTGCAACACTTAATTAATCTATTAAAATATGTTGGTAACAAAAAGGAAAATAGACCATACTGATTTATTTTATCTGAATATAGGAGAAACAATATTTTTTACCGTTTGAATTGAATATTGTAATTGAACTGATTTTAGTTAAATGTTTGAGTCTTCAAGAAATTTAACTAAGAATTCGACATTGATTTACAAAAGTCTAGTTGCATCAAAAGCCTGATTTTTTAAATTCTGGTTTTCAATAGACTGGCTGTCAAAATCTAAGTTTCAACATCCTGGTTTTGCAACAAAGAACAGGCCTGATCTAAAATTAGTATTTTAATGTTCATAAAAATTTACTTTTCTATAATATTTGTTTTGATGTTCTGGAAAGAACATTTTAAAATTCAATGATAAATAAAAAATAAATATAAAAAAGACATTTTACATTCTGTTTTGTAAAAGACTAAACAAAAGTAATTAGTAAAAAAGTTATGCTTACGAAGGGAGTAACAAAAAGTTTGATTAGTAGGCGACTTTTAAATATTTTTATAAAAATACCAAATTATTTGCAATTGTTTTATGAGACTCCCTTCAAAAATTCAGAATGATCAGATAAAATGAAGACGAGAAAACGCAAAATAGCTGAGGGATGCATCAGAGTCAGAGTCCCACCACTAACGCAAACACAAATTTGCATGTGATTCTCTTAGGTTTTCGGCGTAAACTAAAGCCACTCAGTTTACTTCACCCAATCAAAAATTAAAGCTACTATCCTTCTGGACGGTAACGGAAAAAGAGGTATACCCAAGACTGTCAACCAAAAGCTTTCAAAAAATTTGTTGGTAAACCGGAAGAATGAGAATTTGCGGCGCTATTTTTTACATCATGAACACGCACCAGCTCAAACTATTGAAATAACGAGTAATATCGAAACATACGACCTCTGATATCGAAAACATACGACCAGCACCATATTTACCGGATCTAGTACTTTGTGATTTCTGGTTATTTCCAAAATTTAAAACACATGTGAAATTTAAAAAGACAAATTTTGAAGACTGTTTTGAGAACTGGATCTATAATCTTAAGAAGTGCATTGAAATCAATAGCGATTATGTAGAGAAGATAAGACAAGCTGAAAAATAAATATGTACTAAGAGAATTTGTTTGGTTTTTTCGGTGAATCTAAGCGAACTTTTGTTACTCCCCCGTATATGTCACAGACATTTACTTCCAAAGGAGATTATAAGAAATAATTTGGATATTCAAGTTTACTTAAATTATCTCGTTTGTGTGAGGGGAGTGTGTGAGAGGGTTGTTGTGTCGTAGTGTAGGAAGTGCCGGGAAGAGAGCAACCCACCCGAATTTATAAAATAAAGAGGTTTTCAAAAACCAGGATTTTGAAACCAAGTTTTTTTTAACCAGGCTTATGAAACCAGACTTTTGTAAACTGAGACTTTCGCAGAAAATTTGTACAATATATTATTGACCAAAAAAACTGTTCGTTAAATTTTAATGATTAATTATAACTATTAAGTCTCGTCGATAATGCTTATGTTGAGAAATGGAACTAAAAACATCATTTATAGGTATGTGCCAATTGTTAAATGCAAAAATAATAAATTTAGTATATTTATCTGTTAATTATATTTCATTTTCTATCAGGAACTTTATGTGGATTCAGCCTATAATGCTATAAAAACTAGATGGATGTGAAAATAATTCGAGGGATTACACAATGGCGACGATACGGGTGAAATCGGTATAATTTATTTACTTAATATTCGATGAGGACCGGCATACCACGGCATTTCAAAAAACTTTCAACATCCTCTTATATGTATCGAAAACCTACGCTTCGACTGTTCTTCTCTAGTTTTTGGGAATTGACTCATAATTCACAGCATGACTATCATTACCCCAAAAAACTATTAACAAATCAAATTATTTTTTGAATATTCACGAAGTACTTAATAAAATATTCACGAATATTATTTGAATATTCACGAAGTACTTAACAGATTTTCAAACAAGTGCAACATCGCCATATTTATAGAACGATCCTCGTGTTATATGCAGCTTGATCAAATAAGTTTTGCTTAAGTTTGTATAAAATGAAACAAATTTCGTGTAAAAAATTTAATGAGGAATAGAGCCTCCACCTAAGAGAAAAATATTACAAAAAATTACAGTGAAGCTGAATTGTTGTTTACACTTATAAGAAAAATACATTATAGATCAATTGATTTTCTTTCTTAATCATTATAGTGTGTTTATTATTTGCTAAAATAATTTTTAGGACGTTAAAGGAAATTAGTTCCATAATAATTGATATAACATTGCTAACTTGATTTAGGATAAAAAGTAATGTACATATGTGCGCATATTTTCTTGCTAAACTGTTTAAATTACATAAACAAATTTCAACTTATATTAATTAAATTTACCATTAAGTGTAAAGTAAAAATGAAATTACATAACATCCTATCCGATTAAAAAACAATTCAAACTACCCTATTCAAAATGATTTGAATATATGAGTATATACTTCGAAATAAATTAAAACCGCAAAGATTTTAAATTGAAACTCGAGTACTTTTATCAAGTCTTATTATAAAATTTGAATAATCCCGCTCAATTACATAATAAATATAGTGTGTAGCCAAAAATCCAAAAAGGTAATTATTTTGTGTTTAAACAATTTTTTGCACAATTAAAGTTTGAATAATTTATGATTAATTAAAACCGGCGAAAATAGAAGGAAAAAATCATCGACAATTCTGTTAAATTGTGCATATGCAGTTTATGTGCGATGTTGGAATGATATTCCATCCTCAAAAAATAATATGCACACAAAGTTCGAGTTGAATAATAATTCCATATGGTACAATACAAAAAATAAAATAAAATGCATATAGGTGATTTATTTTGAACAAATATTGGGATTCAACAGTTTGGTATAAATTTAACAATTTTTTTAGTTTTTTTTTTTGTTCGCGATTTAAAATTTTTGTTAAACTAATTTATAAACATCATCAACATAATAAAATCAACAAGTAGGTCTATCAAAATAAAAATATCCACCCGACATTATTTTTTTCTGTTTTTGAATTTATATATTTTTGGTTATATCATCGTGCAATTTTTAGTATAAATTATTTACTACTCGTTCTCTACACTAACCAACCATCGACTGACCAAACGCAAAATTAATGAAAAAAAGAGATTTTTTTTTGGCATTATTGGTTTGTTGTGTGAAAATATGTATGTTTATAATCAATTAATTACTATTCAATAAAAACTCGATTACAATGTTTATTTTAATTTGTATTCTACAATATATGTATGTATACTGGCACTAGTTTATGAGTACGTATAATATAATAACCAAAAAGGGTAAATTATTATATAATTATAATTTAATAATTGGTAGATATTGTTGTTTATTTTATGTACTTTTTAAGTTCAGTATCTAAATTAGAGTTATGGCATTTATCACACGAGTATCAGCATAGCGATGATCAATTTGATAATTAATTGGGAAAATTACTTTATATATAAAAAATAAATAGGTCACCAAATTCTTACCAAAAACATTATATCAAATTGTCTTAATATTTAATTCACTGAAAATGTAAATTCTTTTTTTTTTTATCACAATTGTGAATTATTGAACGAATTACATATTACAATATTTACGAGTACGTACAGCAAAAAATGATACAATGGTAGCATGATTCTGATAAAGCTCAAAACACAAAATCAAAGAAGAAATCAGAAGCTAAAAACATAATTATGTGATAACGATTTTTACATCTTATAAAAAGATTATCTCAGGTTTATTATTATATTTTTTGTATTCATCTTAAATTACAATCTCGACAGTTTGAATACCTATATATACACAGTACACAAATGTATATAGAAACTTTAATAAATATTGGTATTCTTAAGATCGAAAAAAGGTAAGCAGCAGTTGTAAACAAAATAAAATGGAAATATAATTTCGTTTACAATTATAAATACAGTAGAAACAAATAATTTCAATTAATTCATATTTTTTGTATGTTTTAAAAATTATATAAAAAGAAATGTTTAAAATAATAAAAGTAAGATCGCACACGATGTACACGAGATCGTGCTGTGTACTTAATATTTTCCACAAAATTTTATGTTTTAGTTTTATTTAATATTTCATCCAATTGAGCCTTTACATTACATACACATACACTACATCTACAAATTTTATCAAGGCAAATGGGTTAGTTGTAAAGTATTTGCATCCTAACTCAGTCATTGACTTTATAAATTGCCAAGTATAAATTTCATTGTATTGTATTCCCCAAAAACCAAAATATCAAATTATGCTACAAAAAAAATTAACCCTTCAACACACCACCAAAATATTAATTAAAGGGTTGTATGAGTTGAGATGATTGCAAAAAATTAAATGACACACAAACAAAAAATATTATTTTGTACGGGTATGGTAGAAAAAAGGAGGACATTTTTTGTTTGTAGTAAAAACTATGTGTTTTGATACAGTTACACAAGATCGTCTCTCTATATACTCGACATTGCATTTATAGTTAACAGCAACAAAGATTATGCTGGTAACATTAGTAAAAATAGGGCTGAAAATGAAAAATGAATGAAACATAAAAGTTGTGTGTAAAGGGGGAGTTAAAATGTCCAGCGTTTTAAACTTTTTCTTCTCAAATATATTTTTGGTGTGTATTCGATCAATAATTCAACACCATCGTCGACATTGTCTCAACATTTTACCATTGTTTTTATTTAATATTTTATTTTATTGTAGTAATTTTTTTAATAAATGAAATTTAACAATATATATATATATATATATATATATATATATATATATATATATATATATATATATATATATATATATATATATATATATATATATATATAAATATTTATAAAATAAAATGGGAAGTAAGAATGAAATAAACTAACCACCCACTCATTTTTAATTTTCACCCAGGTTTTTATTTTCATTTCGTTTTCTGTTTTTATTATTTTTTTATAATTTAGAAAACAAAAAAAATAATTTGAGTTTTTTTATTATTAAATATTAAAATATATAAAAAGAGGAAAAACGAGAACGTTGAATTTCGAAATAAAGAAATAAATTATATACATATTATATTTATACATATTATTATTATAATTTTAAATATTCTTATTCTATTACTTTTTATGATTATTGTTAGTTATATTATTTCGGTTTTTGTTTCATTATTTTAATTTATTTGGACAATTTGTTGGAGTTTAGGTTATTGATTTTAATATTTGTTACTATAGCTAGTCCGTGAAATTACATTTATAGTGTAAAGATTCACTGATAAACATAATTAAAAATATAATTTAAGAGAAAGAACTTTAAGACAACATTTTAGTTTGAATTTTTTTTTACTACAGTGAATAGAAGTTTTTCATCTTATTTCAGAGATAAATAGATGAATAGAACAATAATAATATTTTAGATTACATATTTGTGTATATTTAAAATACATATTTTTTTTAAAAAAAAACCTTGGAGTAGTGAATAGTGTTAACAAGCTGGTCTCAGAAGAGCCCATAAGCCTAGAAACGAAGTAGCTTAATCACAATAATTATTTTATTAAAACGTCCAAAGCTTACAACATTGAACATTTTTCAGAAGAGGCAAATGAGATAAAATCAATGCGGCTAAAGGAGCGTTTCAAACTGATAATTGTAAACGAAGATTGCAACAGGAAATACTGGAAATATTTTAAAATACGTATACAGTAAAAAAAAATTTATTGGATAATCCCAGATAACAGAAACACAACAATCATGGTCCCATTTGTTGTCACTGATTTTTTTATTTAAAATTTCTAAATGTTGATAAATATAGAGGGGAGGATGTTAGTTGAACAATGGGAAAAATCTTAAAATAAAAAACTACACACATATATTTAGTTTTGAATAAATACTCAAAGTGAATAGACGCATTTTTCATAAATATAATTTTTTTTAAATAATTATACTTATTAAAAGTGCAAAGTCAATAACTATACTCACATAACACAACAAAAAACAAAAAAAAATAAAATATTTTTATTTTTATTTTTTTTTTTTTTGTTTCTAAAAAGTGCAGTGTTCAGAAAAAAAAAACTTTATTGTGCAAATCATAAGTGAAGTGTGTGCATTATAACATGATAATGACCTAGATTTGGGTCATTATGCATGAAATCAATAACAATACCAAAGCCATCGATAATAATGATGACTTACTTTTCAAAAAGGTGTTGCCAAATCCACCCTCTTTGGAGGTTGGCCCAAATGATTCTAGGGCGGGCCAATCATTGTTAAACCCATTTGGACGAAGTTCCAAACTGCAGAGATCACCAAAATCTTCAACTGAAAATATATTTCAGTACGAAAAAGAAAACGCCGAGCTCCGCGAACAACTGAGAGAAATAAAGCAATTCACTGCTAAATTGAAAGAAGAATTTACAATCTTAAAGAAAGAAAATGAAGAACTTCAGAAAGCTGTAAAAACACCAGCAGTAGTTGAGGCGACACCCAAACCTATAATCGAGGATGTCAGTGATTCATTCCATACGGATGAAGAAGAACTTGAAAGAGAAACTAATTGGGTCTTACATCAAATTAGAAGACCAAGCAAGAAAAGGAAAGCTCAACGCTCTCCGGAAATGGCAGAAAATTTACCTTCACCTTCAAAAGATGTTTCTAGAAGTCAGATAATATTTACAACTGATTTCTGGAGAACAGCCATCTTAACCAAAAGAGAAAGTACCACCACCAATTAGCATCGTTGGAATATCTAATTATTCCACTATACAATCGATTATGAAATCAGTTACGACAGCTGAGTATAAACTTGTATCTCTAAGCAATGGGGTCTGGAAAATTAATGTGATGGATTCTAACACCTATAGAGCTTTAGCTACGAAGCTAAATTCTGAAGGATATCAGTGGTTTACCTATGAGGACAAGAATAATCGTCCGATAAAGGTTATGGCTAGGGGTATTCACCCAACCTGCGCAACAGAGGAAATTATTGAAGATCTCAAGCAAAAGGGTCATCAAATAGAAAATGCCTTAAACATCATAAAGAAAGAAAAAATCGAAACCGAACAAGGAGTTCAAATAAAGAAAAGAGGGCTTCCACTATTTATGCTCACTTTTAATAATAAAGAAAAAGTAGAAGATGTTTATAATATCAAGGCAATACTTAACATGAGAGTAAAAATAGAGCCATTGAAAAAAAATAGCGGTCGCATACCGCAGTGCAAAAAATGTCAAGGTTTTAACCATACCCAGAAATATTGCCAAAGAGATGCTAGATGCGTTAGGTGTGCTGGTAAACATCATGCTCAGGTATGCCCGGTTGGTAAAGATGTTCCTGCAAAATGTATTAATTGCTTACAGCCACATCCGGCAAATTATAGGGGATGTGAAATAGCTAAGGAGCTACAAAGATTAAGGGATAAATCACGAAAGCAAAATTCAGTAATACCGGAGAAAACTAATCAACCTTTCACCAAAGCGGAACCAAATGAAACGGGAGAGCGGAAACTTTACTCGCAAGTGGTAATGCCGAAATCTATTATTTCAAGGAGCACTGAGGATACAACCGTGCTTCAAAAGATACTAATAAGCATAGAAGCACTTAACATTAGACTAGCTAAACAAGAGAAATGTCTTGAAGCCCTAAGTAATAGGCTAGACAAGCAAACCTCTCTAAACGAAATGGCATCCATTCTCTATTAAAATGTCTCAAACAGCAATAAATAAAACATTAAGAATAGTAATCTGGAATGCAAACGGGCTAATGCAACATCTTCCAGAACTAGAAATTTTTCTAAATTCCGAGAAAATAGATATATGCCTAATATCTGAAACCCATTTTACTACAACTTCATATGTCAAATTATATGGATACAGTTGTTACCATGCCATTCATCCGGCAGGAAGAGCAAGAGGAGGATCGTCAGTAGTAATTAAAGAAAACATCAAACATTATATAGATCTTAAAATTGAAGAAGAATTTATGCAAGTAGTCACAATAAAAGTATATATAAATAACAACAAAGAATATAGCGTATCGTCAATTTATAGCCCTCCAAGATTTAATCTACTAAAGGAAGACTATTGCACATTATTTAAAACACTTGGATCTTGTTTCTAATAGGAGGTGATTTTAACGCAAAGAACACATTCTGGGGATCAAGAGTAACCTCTAAAAAAGGAAGAGAGTTGCTTGCAGCAGGACAACAATGCAGCTGCGATTTTCACTCCGGAAATCAACCAACATATTGGCCTACGGATAGAAACAAATTACCCGATCTTATAGACTTCTTTGTCACCAAAGGTATAGACGATAATTACATATACCTAGAAAGCAGCGACGGGATTATGTCAGATCACACACCTGTTATTATGACGATCAGTGCAACGATTGTTAAGAAAACAAGTCCACCATGGCTAACAAACAACAAAACCTGCTGGGGAAAATTTCAGAAACTTATTGAGGATAATATTAATCTCCAAGGGCCAATTACAAATCCGATACAGCTAGAAGAAGAACTACAACAATTTAACAGCGTCATACAACAAGCGGCGTGGAGTAGTACACCATCAAATACAACAAACACACGCAAGAATGTTATTTATCCCTTGGAAGTTAGGGAATTGGTAGCAGCAAAACGAAAAGCAAGAAAAGCTTGGCAAAGGAATCGAGCGCCTGAATATAAAACTACTCTAAACTTTTTGTCCAACAAACTAAAGCTGCTAATCAAAGAAATAAAAAATGAATCCATTAATAAATACCTAAGAAGCCTGTCTGGGGAAAAAGATACTGAGTACTCTCTTTGGAAAGCAACAAAAATGTTAAAACGACCTAAACTTCAAATGCCTCCAGTTAGAAACGATGATGGAACTTGGGCTATAAGCGCAAAGCAGAAAGTAACATTGTTTGCAACTCATCTTGAAAACACGTTCCAGGCTCTACCTAGACAAACAGTAGGTGAAAACATACCACCAGTACATAAAGTGGACAACTATAATATAGCTGCTGTCACAGTGCAAGAATTAAAAGATGAAATCAAAACTAACCTAAAGCAAAGAAATCTCCAGGATATGACTTAATTACAGGACAAATAATAATAGCCCTACCTGAAAAAGGAATACGAAAGCTACTCCAAATAATTAATGCAGTATTCAGACTTAAACACGTTCCAAATCAATGGAAAGTCGCTGAAGTCATCATGATTCCCAAACCAAACAAACCGTTAAATGACAAAAATTCGTATAGACCGATTTCCTTACTTCCAATAATTTCAAAAATATTCGAGAAATTACTGCTTAAGCGACTCAAACCAATAATTGAAGAAAGAAATCTTATTCCACCTCATCAATTTGGCTTTAGAGAAAATCATTCAACAATCGAGCAAGTGCATCGGATTACAAACATAATTGAAGATGTACTTGAAAAAAAGAAAGTTTGTTCTAGTATTTTTTTGGATGTAGCACAAGCTTTCGATAAAGTTTGGCATAAAGGCTTGGAATACAAATTAAAACGAGATTTACCAAAGCAATTCTATGAAATACTTAAATCTTACATAGCTAACCGGCACTTTCGTGTTAAACTAGATGGTGAATACTCGGAAATGAAGAAAATATCAGCAGGAGTACCACAAGGTAGTGTTCTGGGACCAACTTTATATGTACTATATACCTCTGATCTACCAACGATAGAAGAGACAACTATAGCAACGTTTGCAGATGACACAGCCATATTAGCAGTTGCTGATAACATAGAAGAATCCACAAGCAAATTGCAAAGAGCGACTAATATGGTTAACAATTGGACGAAAAGGTGGCGAATAAAACTGAATGAAGCAAAATATGTTCATGTAAATTTCACCAATAAAAAGGTTGATTGTATACCAGTAGAACTAAACTTCCAGCCAATTCCATATGCAAACACAGCAAAATACTTAGGCATGACTCTTGACGCGAAACTAAAATGGAAAGAGCACGTGAAAAAGAAAAAAGAAGAATTAAACATTAGATACAGAAAGATGAATTGGCTCTTAGGGAGAAGTTCTGAGCTTACTTTACATAATAAATTGCTACTGTACCGGCAAATTCTTAAGCCTGTATGGACTTACGGTATTCAGCTCTGGGGCTGTACAAAGCAAACAAACGTCAATATCATCCAGTCATTCCAAAGCAAAGTCCTACGTGGAATAGTAAATGCACCGTGGTACGTGAGAAATGACAACATCCATAGAGATTTGAAGATGGATTTCGTTAGCGTAGAAATAAATAAATACGCAAGACAACACATGCAACGGATTAGTCAACATAAAAATGCTGAAATTCGCCGAATGTTGGATGACACAAATCCAGTAAAAAGGCTGCGAAGGAAGAAACCACTTGATCTACTAGATCCAACCTGGATCGGCTAAAAAAATATAATAAAATTATGTAAAAGGTACTAGTCTAAGGGCTATAACGCTTCAATCGTGAATTTAAATAATAATGCAAGATAAATTACTAGATGATTTGTAAATCAGTTGTAATAAATAAATAATTTAAAAAAAAAAAAAAAAAAAAACATATATTTAGTTATTATTAATTGAATTGTGTTCCATTGTATTAATAGCAAGAAGCAACACAAAACGAAATTGAATCCCTAAGAGCTACCCCGTACTGTTCGACTCATCAGTAAGAATGCTATAACTCCCACAGATAGGGGTGAACAAAACCTAAGTTTAAATTCTAATTTTTTCCTTTGTGTTGGACTAATCGGAGTAAAAAGCCACAAGAAATCACAATATTAGATACCAAAAGGCATTTTTATTAATAAAGTAAAAAGTTATATAACTATAATTTTTAACTATACAAGTTAATTATTTTGGGTTTTGATTACTAGTGGCAATGCTTTTACTAGTGTGACTATGGTGAGCCTATGTTTTAATTGGTTTGATAGTCATCAAATGTAGACCAAATACATCAAATAAACCGAACTGTAAGACGACAGCACAGGCTAATCATCAGAAGCTAAAGAAATGGGTTGGATTTTTATTTACACTGTAAAGACGTGACGAATTATCGGTGGTTGGATGAGCTGTTGGTCTCGACTGGACCGTCAGACAAGGAATTGGTAGGTATAAAAATTGCTAACGATGTTTTTAGGGGTTAACGTTAAACCGAAAAAAGGAATAACTTGCCAAACATAATGTACTGAGGTATAACAAGAAAAGGTTAGCGTATATCATTTATAAAATTTATTTACGGCATGTATAGATTATAAGTGTAAACTGGTCCAGTGACGGATGTATGGCTAGGGACTCAGAGGAAACACTCTGTTTAGTTTTGATATAGTTTTACATATGATGGTCACACATGTCAAATCACCCAAGCTACGGCGGGATCTGTATCACATACCTGGTAAAAGAACTATATTTAGGGAATGAGATTTCTGGTTTGATTCTGTTCAGGTTGACTGTCTCAAAAACACCGAGCTAAAGCTATTTGTTGTGTGTCACGTGACCAACAAGATTATTCATAACCGTACAAACTATTGATTGTACGATCTATTGATATCACAAACATAATATTTTTATTTATATGTAATTAATTATATATAATACATTATTTTAAGTGTACATGAATAGGATTTCTTGAGTGCCTTGCTTGAGATTGGATGGAGGTTACTTCATCGGCGGTTTCGTTTAGAAAGCTTATTTTATTTAAATTAATAAATCGTTCTCTTACAAACTTAAAGATTTCCTGGAAAGGATTACCGCTGTGGTTATTTCTTTGACCGGATAGAGGTGTGTTATTCAAGAAAACTAATTTTCTGTATGTTTGTTCTAAAATTAAAAAAAGGAACATAAAGATAGCATGATGAAATTGAATGAATGCTCACTCAGGTTAGCTAAAAATCTAAACTAGTTTTTTATTTAAATAGTTTCCCTTATAAACGAATTAAAAAATTCTTTAACACGCTTGATGGTGATGGACTAAAAAGTATAGGGACACATCTCTACATACAGCATATGATATGATTAAAGATGTTTTTTAAATTACTCCAGTTTTAATCACCTCAAATGTTTAATGTAAAAAATGATATTATAACTAACAGAATATATTTTATACTAATTTTATACAGCAAAGCCACATATATGCTGCGAATTATCTCTCTAGTCGTTTCTGTAACTAATATTCCTTATCCTTATGAATATGCAAGCAAGGCAATATATGAAATGCAAGCAAGGCCTGGGCCTGCATATTACTGGAATATAATAAGTTTTCAGATATTTATTTGGTCTGTTGAACATATTCCAGGATTATGGTAACAAAGCTATAGAATCGCCGTAATTTTACGTCAATTTTATAGTGATAGTTTTATCTTCTGGAAACTGATTTAAATAAACCAATAACAAATCTGATAAATAATTAGTTCTTTCTAATATGACTTTTCAGTTAATATGGTGACATTAAGCAACAATAATGTTTGATAACTTGCATATAAGATTTCCCAACATATCATATTATATATTTATTTATTTTGATGACGTTATTATTATATAAGACCTCTTTTATTTTTATATCAAATTTATTTATGTTTTGTTTAGTTATTATATAAAACTATAAGCTTTAGGCTGGCATGAGAAATGCAAATTTTCTCATTTTTCTTTCTTTTATATACTTGTATGTATTTCTTGCTTTCGTGAATAATATAACTAACAAAAAAACAGCAGCTAACTGCATTAAAAAGTATGTAATTACACAATATTGTTGTAAAAATAATAAATTGATGATTGTTGATTGGTTTACTGACTAGCCAAGGCGTTGCTTAAACTTTTGTTGTTGTATTATTTATAAAAAAAGATGTATATCATATGATATATATATATATATATATATATATATATATATATATATATATATATATATATATATATATATATATATATATATATATATATATATATATATATATATATATATATATATATATATATATATATATATATATATATAAACAAAACAGAAATATAATAATAATGTAAATTAGAATTATTAGTTAGTTGCATAAAAATAACGAATTAGATGAAAGAAATATTTATTTCGTCTTAAAATAATTTAATGTAAGGCTTTGAATTTCATGTCAGGTCAAGTAAACATTTTGAACACAAAACATTGAATGTTAGCCATCTTGAAATACTCAAATTCAATTGAGACTCAGTTTTCAGCTGATCTCCAAAACTAGTTCTGTAGTTAAACAGTAAAATATTTAATCGAACCGATTTTTCATGGAAAATTCGACGATTGACATAAAATGCCCGAACGAATGCAACAGAATTGAGAATATGAACAGTTTTTTTCCAATTTGTATACCATCGAGATTTAGATCAAAACTTCTACATTCCATACATAGAAAATTGGAATGCTCTTAGGATAAGAACTGTATTTAAAGGCTCCTATGAGTCGGCTAAATAAAATCTTCTAACAATTTACCATTCCTCCAAAATACATTTTTGGTTTGGAAGTTTTATTGCAACATGACACACAAACAATTTATGAATAGTTTGCATTTTGTTTCTTATTAGTAATGAACAGGTAAGACTGACAAAAATCTCGTGCACCTGAAGATTGAGTGACACATAATTGAACAAAAGGTGCAATTATATTGTGGCCTTGTAGAGATAACTTGACTGAGTTGGTTTTACTAGAGTCCTTTGATATCACTGTTGTGGTCCTGTTCATGATATTAACAGTTTCTGCTAGCTTTATAGTGTGTGACATCTCTTGTTTAATAATGCCCTTAATTCATTGCTAGTCGGTTCGAAGCGGATTCGTAATTTCCATTGTTTTACTATGAGTTGAAGACATCCTAAATGAGAATTGAAGTGGTCGATTATTTCTCTAATTTTTTCTGCAGTTTCCTTATCAATTGCCTAAATGTAGAACAATAAACGTATACGATCTTGACAAAGGTCTTCTTGTTCTCATAAGCTCCAATGATTCAATTGTACGATACGGAATCTTACACAGTGAAGATCGTAATATCATACACATATTCTTGGTTGTGGACTAAGTTAATAAATGAATCAAGAAGCTCCATCCATTTTGCATAGTTCCCATTGAAATTTTTTTTTAATTTCCTAAGTTTAAACGAAAATGAAAGCTTTTTTAATTATTCCACATTGACTGATGAATTATAAAAGGTTGATAGTCAAAGGCCCTGAATCCGCACTAAAATCTAAGGATTGAGATCAAAATAAATTGCCTCATAACTCTAATTGACCTTGAGTCTCACAGAATCTTAGTCGTAATCCTAATTGCTGACTATTTGCCTTATTGTTATTCTCATCAATAAATGTCTGTATTTGAGAAATTGACCATATTCCACGTTATTGGCTTAGCTGTAGTTATTACTTTTAAAATTCACAAATTAACTGTCTTTTTCCACGTTGGCTAGACTGTACAGTGAAATCAAGGTTGAAGAACACAATACAGAATATTTCAATACATGTTAAAGAACACGAAACAAGTTGAAGATCACAATACAAGTTGAAGAGCACGCGTGCTATGCAAAATTCAAGTGAATTGGCAGATTTAATTAATGAAGAGGTTGATTGGAAATACTTTTGGCTACTTGTCAGAAATAAATCCTACTGTACAGAAATAAATCTTTCTGACACAAATGAATGATTTCCAAGCGTTTTAGGGATGTAATTGAGCCCTTATGGCTTGTAGTAATAATTACACTATATACTATGATATATAAACACTACGTTGTTCTTGATTCGAAAGTTCTTGATTTATCTTCGTTTAAAATAATTAAATAGACAGTTAAATCACTAACGATAAATGTTGATGATTTTCTACGTCGATTACTATTGGTATCACTCAATTCTTCTATGAACAACTAATATAGGTAAGACAATTGATGAGGAGATTGATTGGACAAGCCTTTTATCCTGTTTGTTTGTCAGGAAAACACTTTGGCTATATTAATGGAATCGTTTAATGATAACATATTATTTTTGGTATCAAGTACTCATCCATTTGGAGAACATGACATTTCAAGAGAATTGAGCTACTACATATTTTATTGCAACTGCCAATATTGAGTTAATCATGTAAAAATTCAATAATTTGTCAAAATCTGGGGATCTCCATATTATGTTGAATCTACAAAATAATTATTTTGTATAGTTCAAATGTAGATTTGTGTGTTAAAATTTATAATTAAAAGTAAACCAAAAATACATTTTATTTCATAATGATTTTGTTGTTTAATTAAAATTAATATAATTTAATATATTCAAGTAAAAATACAAAAAATTAATAACCGGCAATAGAAATATAACTCTTTGAACTACTTGAAACTCTATTAAATTGTTGTCATTGAATTGAAAACACAACTAAAATAAAAAATATAATTAAATGAATAATTAAGAATATTTTTTTTTGTTTTATTTATTTTTCAAATAACATATACCGACATTTATTTATATATTTCTATCTATATAAATGTAGAAACAATAATCATAATTGCAATTAACGTAAAACGTTTTAATTTTCAGTTAAGTTTTGATCTAGTTTATTCGGTATATTATATGTAATATGTATGTAGATAGCAATATAAGATTGTCTTGTGACCGGAAAATAAATTTTAGGAACGTTTTTATAATACTTTCACTGTTAGACACATTCATTATAGAAATAACTCTTGGTTTTTTGTGTCTGAATAGATTTTTTTTTAGAAAATATGAAAATATGCAACATTCTTTGTGGTTATAGTAGAAAAAGGAAAAGTAAATTCTTAAAATCAACAAGTAGTAGATACAACAAAAATATAGTTTATGTAAAATATCTACATATACAATGTTATAGTATATCAAAGTATTTGCTTTGTAAACCAAATAGATACTAGTTTTCCTTAGTTATTGTATATTAACCTATAAATTGTCATCGTATGATGACTTACCTTGTGTCGATGACACAAAACGTATCTTTTGCAACAGAAATGATAACAAAATAATTATTGTTAAGTAAGATAAACTATTGATTAACAGGGTTCCCTCCCTATCTAAATAAATAAATAATTTCTATTTCTACTGAAAGAATATATTTATAAAAGGTTTATAGTTTCCAGTTAATTTAAATTAATCACTAGATGAGCAGGTAATTTGGGTGTAAAATTTAGATTAGTAGTTCGATTGCGAAAATCTTTTAAATGGATCATTATATTTATTGAAATATTAAAGCGATTTACCTGCGTTTCTACACGACGGACTTTTTTAATTAGATGCACCATGTGGTAAATAACTGATGGACACTGACCCCATCTTGAATTTTGATAAGGAAATGTTTGATTTGTATTTCTTTGATGACCAGTGTTTTAGCATGTTTAGAAATTTAATGATTAGGGTATGAAGAGCGACAAAGTATTTTATAGGATTTTGAATATCGAATTCATCTTCCTCCCAACATAAGTGTTAAGTGTTAAAGACAATGTTCGTAAATAAGTGAACGTCGACAAAGTGGGAAGTATAGACCAGAACACAAAGCACAAAGACCAATTTTTGAAATTTATCTTCACATTGTATTGCTTCATGCAATACTTTGACCTATGTATGATCTTCTACAATCAGTAAAAAACCTCAAGTATTCATTCACACAACCAATAAGTAATCAAGTAACCAAAACTTAGTGTTGTACTACTTATATATTACTTACGGTAAAAAAATACGATTTATAAGATATGTATTGGAGAATAGCTTAATCGAGCATTACGATATGTCTGATGTGTTTTATCTAATATTTTAAAATTAATATTCAGAAAATTATCTTTGATACAAATTATAATTATTAACACAATCGCAGTGTAAATTATAGTAAAAGGACAACTTCTTTTTAACAAAGAGGCTATTAATTATTTTTGCAATCACTACTGGTGTTCGACAGGGAGATGCGGTGTCCCCGATACTTTTTAATCTCATGTTGGAATACAGCCTTCGTAAAAGTGTGAAACACCTCAGGACAATATCTTATTCCGACAATCCAATCAACTTCTTGCATATGCAGATGATATCTGTGTGATTGGATTAAATGGCAACGGAGTGAAATAGATACTTGATTCACTGAAACAGTTTTCAGCTTCCGTTGGTCTCAAAATAAATGAGTCCAAAACAAAATATATGATCTCTGGTTTTAGAGACCAAGACGCAAGTGATTTCAGTAGTGGTTCAAGATTCAAGTATCTTGGATCTCTCATTACTCATGATAATAGTGTGAGAGAGGATATCAAAGTTCCGCTTGCCGCTGGCAATCGAGCTTTATATCCTCTACGTCCACTGCTGAAATCAAAATATCTTACAAATGCGGATAAGCTGAAACTGTACAGAGTGTTGATCAGACCCGTTGTCATGTATGGATGTGAGAGTTCGACCTTGACGGATGAGTACGAAAGATGGCTTCTAACATTCGAGAGGAGAATCATGCGTGTGATATATGGCCCAAAACGCAACGATGCCATACCGAGTTCGTTTCAACCACGAGATCAGGAATTTAATGCAAATTCCTGATATCGTGCATGAAATCAAAAGACAGCGAGTACGCTGGCTCGGTCACGTTTTGTGTTGAGTCAGATTGTTGACACGGTACGGGCCAATAATGGCCTGTAAAAGACGACAAAAAAAAATTATGTGCTTGATGGAACAAAAATAAAAATTATTACAAAATCAAAACAGTTTTTTCAGCATGTCTCCAAAAATTTCCAATTCGTTCATTGGACATTACAAAATGTAGGAAAAGTATATGTACATATAAATATAACTCTAAATTATTATGGAAAATGCATACAACATTTTTAACCTCTTCCCTATAAATAATTCGTCGATTCTCGTCATTGACGATGGTGATCATCACACTAAAGCCTAGAAGGGTAGTTTATTTATTCTCTATATTTTATTTCGTACAATTTTCTTTTTTTTATTTCATTTTCCTCTCTATCTTGTATATACGTTACGACTACGACGATGACAGTCTATACTATGCTGATGGCGAATATAATATACATATGTACAATATATGCAGAATAATGGGAAATAGGAAGAAAAACTCGCGAAAAGTTTAAAAAAAAGCTCACCCGTATATTGCTTTTTAACGTCGCGTTGCAAAAAAAAATATTTGTATTATTATATTTTATATATCCGTACGTATTTTTTTCTATAAAAATCGAGAAAATACTGATGAAAAAATAAATCGGAAAAAAAGAAAACCGGGCAAAATGGAATGGACGAAAGAAAAATTAAACCTGTGAAAGGAAAAAAAATATATGTACGCGAAAATTATTTTAAACCCCGTTTGTATTTTATAACATATATATTATTTTTTTTATAAAGAGGGAAATTTACGGAATATAATTTTAATTTTATTATTTTCAAATCGAACCAAATAATACATTTATAAAAAATGTTCGAAATTGTATTTAAGCCGAGTCGTAGAATCTGGAGTAATAGTAAATTGCGGCGAACAAGAATTTCTTGTTAATCATATTATTATTTTAGTGCTTCCAATCGCATTCAATTCTTTCACTAAATATAAATAATTAAATACATTCAGATTAATTTTGTGCCGTTCCCAAATGCACGGATAAAAAAATATTACATTTTTCAGTTATTTAATTTTTATAAATTCGACTTTCTTATGTTCACATTTAAATAAAAAATCGTGTTTTAATATTAGTATTATAATTATTTTCCTTTCTCAGATTCACAGACTGTTATTTAAAATTCGCGTCTTTTTCTGTTGTTTCAGTTTTTTATATTATTATTAAATTTTAAAAATTAAATATTAAAATCAATATAAAATTAAGATATATAATAATGAAAATAAAAAAAAATGATGCAAGGGAGATTTTTTTTATTATAAATTTACATGAATAATTAAAATGAAATTTTTATCTTCACAGAAAAAATTATATGCAGAAAATAGAGGTACAGAGTGAAAGATACCGGGTTCGAACCCCGATAGGGGTTGGATGCAAAAGTGTTTTATAATTCACTTACGATCGGTGATGTGAATGAACTCATCTAAGACTCTTTGTTGGAGTGAAGGGCCATCCCATCTTCAATGTCACTACTATAGGCATAGAGCATTGTAATATGGAGATGTGCTATGTAAATTACGCCTGCGACGTAAGAGTTGGGAGTGCTTTACAGATAGCAGAGAAAGAAATAAAGTTATAAATACTGTTTATATAACATAATGGTGTGATATACAGTAAACGCCAGATAATTTTAATCTTTTAAAATTAAGATATTAAGCCTAAAGCTTCAGCGCTATCACAATCTGTGGCAAGAAATGATATTTTGTTAGTATCAAAAGTGTGACACATGATTTTTAATATTTCATTTATGAATAGACATTGCTTATATTGTTTCTTTATTATCAAAAATAAATGTCAACCAAAGTTATACTTGAATATAAATGAGGGCTATGTGTCTAGTACAATAAATTCCCCTATTAGAAAAAGAGACGAATTTTAGTGTGGAACAGACACCTAACGTTTCGAAATAAAAGTGCCGAATCATGAATGTTTGATATTGCGAACGTGACATTTATCTCACCGCTGATTGACAGACACTCATGGCCAATTATTCGTAAACGATATATTGTACGGATTCAATTTAGATATTAAGGACTGCTTATGAATCGCTTATGTAGCCACCAATACACAGTTACCAACACAACAGTTACCAAAGTAAACCTTTGTTAAATCTATTTATCTATCCTACCAGTTAAATCATTTAAAAAACAAAAAACTGACAAGATCTATCGGTGGTTAAAGCTGTTCTTTGAAGCGCTAGATTCCGGGTTCGAATCTCGTTGCAGGAGGATGAAATTGTTACTATCGGATTGCGAATAAGTACATATCTATGACCTCCTGTTGGACCCGTCTTCTATGTCAGTATCTTAAATTAGACCTATAGTCTTACGTCCTCAATTGGGTCTTATAAGATACCTGCAGTTTTATATTATAAAAAAAGGTCGAAGCTACATCAATTGGAAAAAACGGTAGCAGGTTTGAATTTCAATGGGATCAGAATGAAAAAGTTATTAATAATCGCCTAACAACAATCGTCGATGTGAATATACATATTTAAAACCACTGTTGGAGTGCATAACTCATGCTTCCGTATTATTCGTGTCAGTATTATTAAGCTTGTTTGAATCTAACATCGTACGTTGTGTTGTTAGTTTGACAACGACAATAAGTAAGAATTTAAAAAAAAATTGAATATGTTGGGCACTGCTGTATACGAGGTTGGAGATAAAAGGAATCATAATCCGAACAATAATTTTATACCTTGGTGAATAATCCAATAATATTTTATCGTAAACATCAGCCGACTATTATAAAAACCTATTATCACCGACCAAATGGCGCAGTGGTTAAAGCTGCGGCAGTTGGATCGAGAGGTACCGGGTTCGAATCTCGATAGGGTAGGCGCGGGATAAAAAAAAGGGGGAAAACATCACGTACGTCCTCGATTTGTCTGTAATGGCGTTAAGGTAAGAATAAGAGTTGGAAAAGTGCCTTGAGCCTCAAAACAGATTGGAAAGATAAACAAACAAACAAGACGTTTTGTCAATCCCCAATTTCACGGACTTTAATGGTTGACTTAATTCCATGAGTTCCGTACACCAAAGAATATTTTCACCCATATCATCAATTATAAGCGATAACGATCTTTTTTGAATCGCGCCCTTTTACTAAACCGGTGTCTTCTGCTCCATCTAATGTAGTTTAAACAGTTATTTTATTATTAACATATTTCAGTGTTATTTCGTCAATCATAAGGATCTTAATATCGTAATCTAGAATAATCGATTGAATTGATGTCCAATACGATATAAGAATGACATAATTTAATTGTATTACCCCAATGTGATAATACTCTGATAAGAATTCTTCCACGTTAATAATAAATCATTTTGATATAAATATAAATTAGACCTACCAGATAATAACTTTGAACACACGACTTAAAATGCACAATATATAAAACAAATTTAGTTTTAAAATTAATTTGTTAAAACTGCTTAAAATCCAATATTTGAGCGCAAAAATTATTAATATTAAGTCAAATGTGACATTTGTCAAGAAGATAATAAATTATTAATCAAAGTTGTAAATATTATTTTAGGTTGTATCTTAAGTAACAAATTAATTTGTTTACAGATGTCCCTCTAATTAAAAAGCTCTTTACCTCGCAACGTTACACAAAATATACGTGAACAAAATCAATGAAAAGCCATTCATAGATGGCACTTATTAAACTTACAAAATTAATGGGATTCACTAATGTTTGGTCACTTGCATGTCATCACTTAAAAAAGTTCCGACTTAATAGTAGAAATGTACTATGTTTTTTCATTCGTGAATATGTATTCGATTCACTAAGTTAGAGTAAAACTTAGTTTTATAATTAATTATGTATGAAATTTTCAATAATTTGTGAAAATCAAAATAATTACAAGAATTCTAGTGTCATTTGGTGCTTTAGTAGTACTGTTAAAATAAAGTAACTTACCGTTAAGTAACCGTTTCAACGATATACGTTTAAACAAAACACACAAAATCGCACTTAGCGAAATGTCACAACTCTCAATTGGACTTGAATCTGCACAACTAAATAAAGTAAATAAAAATTTGACGTATATTCGATGTTTACATGAATTCATGGCGTACAGAATTTATTATTATTGTAGGTTGGCATTGAGTTATTTCTACTGTTAGCTAGATGTCTCTTACGCTTAACTTGGTTAATATTTTGAATTAAATATTTCATTATGTTTATTTAGTTTAAATATAGTGTATTATGCTGTTTTGAATCGGAAAAATAACAACTTCTTAACTTAAACCTTAGTTTCGAAATAAATTTAATTTTTTTATTTTATATTGAAACGTCAAAACATTACAAATGTTTACCCAAGACACATAATTGATGTGAAAGCATGTCAATTAAATGTTTTGATCATGTTGAATTATAATAAAAAATCAGAAATTCAACCGGCGAAATGAAATGTGGAGTTAAAGTGGGGATATTGAATGGGTTAAGTTTTCCATATTCGCCAGAAACCATCAAAAGATGACCACTGATTAAACCAATCACTTTTCCAGTTAATTTTGATCATAACGAGAGTCTGCTACATACATACTTCTCAAACACGGATTGAACCCTATATAGCAAACTGTTCAACTGATGAGCACATATCAATGTTCTTGTTGTGCGATTTACATGAGAAATGTTAAACCAACAATCCTTGGAGATTCACCCGTCAGTTGGCCTGTCTCTTCAACACATATCTCATACAGTATATACAAATAAGCTTAACATTGCTTCAGTTTAAATTTGGTTTTTAAAGCTTTATGTAACAAACGGACACATCGTAAAATTAGATACATAAAATTCCAAATCCACAACCATTGTCTATCTAATATCTCGAATTGTGTATTCAGTTTCGCCTAATAAATATTTATAACAAATTGAATTAAATAGCAACCAAACCAATACTAACGCAATACCAATTCAATTTTCCTTTTTCTCGGTTCATATATGTGTATGTATATGTGTTAGTGAGGGGTGTACAAGTGGTATAACTCGTTGAGAGAAAACTATCAACTCGTCTTTTGTTGTACTTTATATATTTAGAGATTCAAGTGGAAAGCACATTTTCACATTTCACAATTTTTCATTTTGAATTTCTGATTTTTGTTTAAAACCATTTCCATGACGCTTATAAATGTTAAACAGATAACCGATAGCACATAAAACGAAAAATCAAAGTGATTATCATCTTTGGGATATCTAATTAGAATGTGGGTTGGCTTTCTTATGTTTTATATGTGCGTATAAATTAATTTTTAATGTATCGTACTGTTACGTCATTCCCACATACGACCATGAGCATATAATATGTAGACACAATGATAACGAATATATACTTCATATTTTAAAATGTAACGTGAATGAATGAATTCACATTGTCTTTGATAATGAAATGATTTATCATTTCCTTTATTGTTTTGTTTTCAAGAGATAAACAGGATAATAGTTAAGGATCTTAAAGTTTTTTTATTCACATATATAGATGTACGTGTATTGGACAATCGTAGTTCCCTTGCATAATCAATACTCTGTCAAGAAGCTGAAATGAATCAATACAAGTCGAATGGGAATAGTTTGCAAATAGTTTTATAAAATATATCGTAATGACTACAAAGAAGTAAGATGTTCAATAATTATTTCATTTCCGTTATAGAAAAAGAATTTACTTTTGTTATCAATGCCTTTGATATCAGTCTTTCAATATACAATTATTTGTAGAAACAACAATAACTAACACCAACCCCTTTCTGATAACGACGAAGGTTTTAGTAATATACTGCGATGTATGTTTTGAGCTGTTGTGATTGAAAGATGTTGTCTTGATTGGCTGTTTGAGTTATAATCAACCTCAATCCGCCATATGAGAATTCTGAAGAAAGCGTATTGCTTTATGTAAATTTGAATGTAATTGTAAATCCGAGTTGTTGCGTGTATCTTGTAATCCACTAGGCCGGTTTCGATCTGATGATGACGTCATTGAATGACCGTGCGATCAAAAATTATTTTTATTAATAAATTGTGGCGTCAGATAATTTAGTTGTATTTGTTGGAGTGGCTCAGAACGCCACAATTCCATATCTGTCCTCGAAATACTTCAAAAATACGATCATTCTACCTAAATAAATCATTTTCGTAACTATTGGAAGCACACAAACCACCCATAACATGTAGCTAGATCAAAATTTGAATTACATTTCTACGCAGGGGAGATGACCTCGGATACATTGGAATTGGATTTCTCATTGGGCCACAGGTAAAAATGCTGTATTGAACTTCCAAACATTTGATAATCGAATGCATAACCCTCGGTTGCACATGAGATTAGCCAACCTGATGCTGTAAAAGTTAGCCGAAAGTTTCTAGCCAAAAAACTAAAAAAATCGGTAATGCAGATTGTGTCTTTGCTATTCCAGCCGAAAGTTAAAAATTTTATATTTTTTTGATTGATTCCCAACCAAAAACTTTTCTCCGACATTTTCCAACCAAAAAAAAATTTAATGCTTCGAAAAATTACCAAACTAAAATTACCTTCTAAAATCCCATAGTTCAATGAATAGAATTTTCCCGGACTCCCCACATGAAACTTGACCCAAATTTTTTTTCCAGTGATAGCCATTGACAAACCGCTTAAAATAAACTTATATCCAGCCATAACACTTTATAGGTTGATTTTATAGAGTGTTTTTCCGTTAGTTTGATAATTTTTCTTAGCATCAAATATTTTTTTGGCTGGAAAATGTCGGAGAAAAATTTTTGGTTGGGAATCAATCAAATAAATATAAAATTTTTAACTTTCGGCTGGAATAGCAAAGACACTATCTGCATTATCGATTTTTTTATTTTTTCGGCTAGAAACTTTCTGCTAACTTTAACAACATGCCAACCTGTCAATTGTCTGTGTGCACGCGCCTACTATGTAAACCAACCCCAAGATTTTACAATAATTTGGATAACCCCATGGGTTTTATACCTGAGCATGATGTCACATTGGTGATTGGTGACTTTAATGCTACAGCTGGCTGAAATCAGACCGACTTATGTAATATCAATTAATAAAAATAGCATTTGCGATCTAATCACCAATCTGAAGAAGGGATCATGAAGTTATGATTATATAAATGATTCCATCCAAATCAGACATTGAGAAGCGCTGGCCCCGATACTTTTTAATCTCATTTTAGAATACATCCTTCGTAGAAGTGAAACACCTTAAGACAATATCTTATTCCAACAATGCAATGACCAATGGAGTAGTGGTAATCAGATGAGATTCCAGTATCTTGGATCTCTCATTACTCACGATGGTAGTGTGGGAGAGGATATCAAGGTTTGCTTTGACGCTCGCAATCGGGCTTTATGTCCTCTACGTCCACTTCTGAAATCAATATATCTTGCAAATGTTATGTATGGATGTGTGAGTTGTACCTTAACGGATGAGTACGAAACATGGCTTTTAAATTTCGAGAGAAGAATTATGCGTGTGATATATGGCCCAAAACACGATGTTGATGGCACATACCGAGTTCTTTTCAATCACGAGATTAGGAATCAAAGAACAACGACTCTCAGTCACATTCAGTCACGTTCTGCGTGCTGATCCGAACCGAATGATACAGTGATGTTTGAAGGAAGAGCCACCTTTCGGAAGGCGAACGATGGCTCCACGGCGTAGAGAGCGATTTGTTATATTGCCATCGAACACTAAATCATGAGCTACAGTTGTGTAGATTGAATATTTATACTTTTATCAAAATATACAGAAAAACAACCATTAAGATCTTCAGACTACACCGGCCGAATCAGTATAGTAGTTCCATTCTTACTTGTGGTTATCTTAATCCAACTAAATGTTTGATTTTTTAAGCTGAGTTCGTTAAAACTCGAGATTGTCACGACAAAGTTTTTGACTCTATTCTTTGCTGTGATGGCACTCCAATGTATATAAGGGCCGTATAAAAGACACAAGTTTTGAAAAAGTTTTAGAATTCATTGTCTATCTCTTACTATAAAATGACATATATAGTGGCTAGATCGTTTAGGTCTATAGCCGAATGTCCCCAATGTGGAATCGAAAAGGTGGTGTTACACGACGTTTATAATGATGTGTTGAAGGGCATTGCTTGCCATGTATACAACAAATATACGATGTATAATCATACCGCCGACATTTGTACAAATTATACACCGTGTAATGACACCTCATCCCATATATTTGCGATGATAAAAAAATTCAATTTGTGAATTAGTGGCCGATCAGATTAGTAAGTGATATTATATTATAATAAGTGAATTAAATGAGCTTTCATTGAAACTATAATCATATATTTATATAAACATAGATTCAATTACTATGAAGACGCTAAAAATTCTTAAGTTTTGTATAAATAGTGTTAGTGAATACTTTTTAGACACATATGTTAATGGAATTGAAATTATGCTTGTTTACCAATTCTGGTATTCCACAAGGACATACTCTGTTCCAGTTTGGAACGATGGTTACTACTCTGAAGAAATGATAGCTATATAGTAATTGAAATGAGTTGAACCGCGATGAACTAATAATATGGCTTGTAAAAAACATGAAATGTTCACTTTTCGCCATACCACATAGAACTCCACAAAATTATCTCTCTTAGAGCTGGGATTTAATGCAATCAACTTAGGTTTACTATTTACCATTAATTAACCATATCGACGTATCTGTAAGTTGTAAATCAAAAATTATTCAAGCCAAAAAATTAGGCGACTTCCACTCATCACTTTGTTGAGAATGCAACAAAGATTCCTCTTCGAAAATCTGCGCTGCTTTGGCTACTAGGCAATACTGTCAACTTAATCTATATATAAAATCATACGTCATGCCACCTACAATTTAAGGAGCATAGAGTGTCTACTATAGTAGACCATCTTACTCTGTTGAGAGCTACAGTTATTATCTCTTGCCATGATTTACAAAGTTGTTTTGCTTCAGATAGCATTGTTCTCGTCCATGTCACTCAGTGACATCCTCGTTAGCATGGTCATACGCTGAGGAAACCGCGAAGTCATTAATCTCCACTCTCGTTCTTTCCTCGTCTCATTATTTCAGTCTCTATGTCTGACTCATTTGTTTTTCTATGTTGTTCCATGTTAGTTATGGTGTTTGGTCTGAAACATTTCAGTCTTAGGTTTTGTGTGTACTTCCATGATTCACACTCATACAGTAGTACTGATTTTACACACCAGTTGAACATTCGTATCTTGGTCTTGCGTGACAGAGTATATAGAAAAATTTCAGACTTTATGTATATCGTGTTGAATTTTTGTCTTCGCCTGTCTCACCTTTTTTCACTGTTGTGCAGCCAAAGTACAAAAATTTATTTACATCTTCAATTTGTCCATTGTTGATGTGCATCGGTGTGTTATCGTCTTTTATGTCTCATCGTTTTTTATTTCCTGATGTTGATCTTGAGACCAACGTAGTTAGTTAGATCTGATAGTTATTGCATGTCTGAGTGGTGGTGTGTGATTTCTGTATTACATTATCCAATAAGATAAGGAACAGCATTTGTGAGAGTACGCATTTTTGCCTTTCTCTTCGAGTGTACTTTTTTGTCTTTATATTGAACTCGATACATTTCTTGTATGGGTTCAATCAATTAATGCGAGTTCAAGATCGACAAAGAGCAAGTACAGTGGTGAATTTGACTCACTGGATTGTTTAGTGATGATACGGATTTAGTTGATGAGACCAGTGCACCTTCTTCCTAGGCTAGCTTTAGACATCCTTGACAAAAGGATGATCATTGCGAGGATCTTTATTGTTGTGTTGAGATCTACATTGCCAATTCGGTTATCCCTTTAAGTCACATTTCCTTTCGGGATTGCAATTAACAAGCTTTCCATCCAGTTTTATGACATTCTGTCATACTTCTCTGGAGATAATTCTACTTTGAATATTTCGGCTATAATACTGTCTGGCCCGCAGCCTTATGGTTCTTAAGCTTTTCAATGGCCCCTTTTATTTCCTGCTTCGTTCTGGGTTGGTATATTTCTAAGTGCTTGTTGATACATTTTTAGTTTAAGTTGGCGATGTTCCTCAATTATTTTTCCATGTACCATCGCTAATCCTTACTACTGTAAAATCACGCAAATCTTGGGATTAACTAGCACTACTGAAAAGCTCCGGTAGCTAACCTTATGCTTTCGTATATAAAAGGGTTGAAGAACCCGAGTCTAGTCCAGTCTAGTGTAGTCTATTTTCGATATGATGCTATACTGTGAAGTACTTGCAATAATGTGGCCGTATTACTCCCGCGATGTATACCTTTCAAGCATTTCAGTGCTTTAAGTGTTTTATGGCATTCTTGCTTGGTGTTCTCTACATGAGCCTTCCAACTTATTCTGGTGCCTAGGGTCTTTACCAAGAACCGTTGTGATTCGACCTTATCGAGTTTGCTTCCATTAAAGGGTGATTAGTGATGGGTGCTTCTTCGCTTCCTCTAGAAGTGCATTATATGTGTTTTAGTTTTAGTGTACGAATTTTGTAGCTCCTCGGCTTTCAGTTTCAGTTTTTCTTTCTGTCGTTGATGGCTTCTCTGATTTCGTAAGACCATGATATATTCATTAGACCAGGATGCGGTTTGCCAGTAAGGTTTGTCAGCTTGGAAACCACTTACTACTCTAACCTCATTTGTTTTCTTTATCTCCATTATAAGGAGCATAGGTCGTCTTCTAGACTGGACCAACGAACTCTATTTGAGGTTTTTCTCTTACGTCCCTCCATGTTTACCCATGATATGCTGCTTTAGTTAGCTCCGTGCTTTTCCAAGTCACTGCTGGTCTTTCAAATTTTCTTTTTCCTTGCGGATTCCATTCTAAGGCCATCCTGGTTATGTCATTTGGTGTCTTTCTCAGCGTGTGTCCTAACCATCTCCATTTCCGCTTCCTGATCTGCTTTTGCTTCTCAATGTCCTCTTGCGGTTTGTTTGTCGCAGACATTCTTCATTTATGATCTTATTCGGCCAGAAGCATTTGATCCATTCCCAAACACTTGGAGTCTTCTTGTGATTTTCTGCGGGTTTCCAAAGCCATACAACAGTACTGATTTTACACAGGCATTGAACATTCGTATCTTGGTGTTTCTTGATAGGACGGATGCATTCCAGATCACATATTATAGGGCATGTTGAAAGTGTTTCTTTGTTGAACGCATCAACGTTAATGCGTCTTCTTCCGTTCCGCCTGTTCTTGATACGGTACAGTCAAGGTATACGAGTTTGTGTTCAATCTCAGGGCCTTTGTCTTTCTTATGTTTATTTTGAGCCTGACATATTGTGCTATTTCCGATAAATTTTGTAGCTTTTGCTGCATGTCTGTGTATTTGTGTATTAGCAATTGGATCCCACTGAATTCCGTTTGGTGATGTGATGTCTAGCTTGCGCATGACATTATCTAGTACCTTGTTTAACTCCCCGTGTATTGTAGTATGTGTAACCCCGCATTATCTATCCAAAATTTGTTACTTAGTGACTTGATTTTATACGCCCATGTCGTAATAAATTTTTCAAGGCTCGTGTTCTTGTCGATTTTGATGTTGGTCAATGAGTTTTAGAGTCAGCATCATTTTTATCGACATATACATATGTATATGTATGTATTATTCCAATCATCTAAAACGGTTGTGTTAGATGCTGATGCTCATGTATAAATAGATTCGATTTTTTCTTATCTATTTTCGAATCGGTTTTTCTTAAGAGTGAAGTAATAAAATTAAGAAGTTAAATAAAAAGCTCTATACGTTTGTTTGATGAGTCTATGAGATATTTATTTCCCACTTTTAGGTCATATGGCGTAATTGAAATTTGTGTTACTTGTTGAGTTTTTTATTTATTTATTTTCTTCGCTTAACACTCGTTCAGACGGCACATTAGAAAAACAAAGTAAATAAATTAATTTAATTAAAAAATAAAAACTTTCAAACGGATAATCTAATTGGTGGAGTAGGCAATAATTTAATTAAAATTATAGATATATAAATTGTAAGGATCTAATGTGGTTCATCATATGTATGGAGTTGTTGCTTTATTTACATCCACAACCCAGTCATTCGTTTATCTGAATACAACTTTGATTTTATTTTTCATTCAGCTTTTGATGCCACCCCAAACATCTCCTTATTTATTTTCTATGTTATGGTTAGGGTATGGTGGTGAAAATCAACAACTAGAAAACTCTTCTTCTCAATATCATCCTATATCATTTCTTATGTACGTGTATATGTATAAACGATAACACTGTATACATAAATAGGGAAAGACATAAAAAATCTATGCGCCAGTTCAGTATAAAAGCAGAAGATTTTGGTAAAATCATCGCAGTTAACATTTTGTGTTTGTGGAATAGTCAACAATAGTGAGTGAAAGATCAAGTTCATAAAGTGAATCCAAGTAAAGTGTTTGAGTGTAAAAAGTTTATCTATATCTAAAGTGAAATGAGTGGTTCTGGGAAAGGTTTACTCGGACTGTGGCTATATCATAGTGGTGAACATGAATGGGCTGTTAAAGAGGGCAGCCCATTGCATAAAATTAAACGTAATGAAGTATGTGATGGCTTAATGTTAAAATAATTATGAATATTAATTTTTAATTATTATTTTTTGGTGTGCGAACTAAAGGATATCAAAACGTCGAGTAAATCCCCAACCGAACGAACTTCATTGATTTTCACACTAAAAAATCAGGTTGGGGGTTTAGCACGAGTACTGCAAGTGTTTCAAGAACTGGGAATTAATGTTCTATTTATCGAGTTTCAACATACAGATTCGGATAATCAAGAGGTAGGTTCTTTATAGTTAAATTATTTGTGGTATTGGGAATCGTATCGGATTAACGCGAGTATTTTTACATAGGCTGATGTATTAATAGACATTGAGTGCGATCTAAATCATATCGATGAAGTGATTCGCATGTTAAAACGTGAAGTGCAATCCGTTAGTGTCGCATCGTCCGATAGTGACATGTTCCTGCCGCCGACCCCACTATCGGCAAAGCAAAGTTTCGATTTTAGTGAAATGCATTGGTTTCCGAGGAAAATTAGTGATTTGGATAAGGCTCAAAATGTATTGATGTACGGAAGTGATTTGGATGCCGATCATCCTGGATTCAAGGATCCCATTTATCGTAAACGACGCGAGACATTTGCTTCGATTGCTAATGCCTATAAACAGTTAGTATTTTAAATAATTTATTTAAAATTTATAAATCATTGTTTTAATTGTTGTGGACAGTGGCAAACCGATTCCAAAAATTCAATACACTGCCGAAGAAATAAAAACGTGGGGCACCGTGTTCAGAGAACTTCATAAATTGTATGTGAAACATGCTGTGCCCGAGTACATGGAAAATTGGCCCGAGCTCGAAAAATATTGCGGCTATCGGGACGATAATTTACCTCAGCTCCAGGATGTTAGTAATTTTTTGAAGCGTAAAACTGGATTTCAATTACGTCCCGTCGCTGGTTATTTGTCGCCTCGCGATTTTTTGTCTGGACTTGCATTTCGTGTATTTCATTGTACTCAATATATACGACACTCATCGGATCCGTTCTATACTCCCGAACCAGATTGCTGCCATGAATTGTTGGGACATATGCCGTTATTAGCTAATCCGAGTTTTGCTCAATTTTCACAAGAAATTGGTCTGGCATCGTTAGGGGCAACCGACGATGACATTGATAAATTAGCAACGGTAAGTCGAACAAGCTGTTATTAATCATAGATAGACGATACCATTTTGTTCTCATTCCTTCCAGTTGTACTTCTTCACCGTCGAATTTGGACTTTGCCGACAGGCAGACAACACTTATAAAGTATTTGGTGCTGGATTACTTTCATCCGTTGCCGAACTTAATCATGCTGTTATGGCCACTGATAAAATTAAACGATTTGATCCCGACATCACTTGCAAAGAAGAATGTATTATAACTGCTTATCAAAACGCGTACTACTATACCGACTCGTTTGAAGAGGCCAAACAGAAAATGAGACAGTTCGCAGATACTATACAACGTCCATTTGGAGTGCGGTACAATGCTTATACACAATCGGTTGAGGTGCTTTCTAATGCGCAAAAAATCACGGCTGCAGTAAGTGAGCTGAAAGGTGATATTTGTATGGTATCATCGGCGCTTAGGAAAATTTCCGCTCGAGACACAAATCTTAATATCAAGCATATAACAGAGCTTTTACAAAATGAGCTTTTGGTAGGAGTGTGACATATTTGACAATATTCTGGCATGCACTTATAAAAATAATTATTAATTCCAGCTTGGCGATCAAGAGACTTCACATTACGTACAGGAGACGCAATTTGATCGGGATTCAAGTCCGAATTCAGAACAAACTGATAAGACTTTAACTATTTAAATTAACAAGTTTGCATGTGGAGATTTCGTTTGATATACTATAATATTGTGAAATTAAATGATCATTGTTATATAATTAATCGTTCCCAATAAACGTATAAAAATATTCAAATAGATTAACAATTTTGAGTGAGTTTTATTTTGAGTGAAAAATAATTGAGTGATTTATGAATTCTATACTGATTGCAAATCATTTGTGGGTAAAATAACAAAAGTAGGTCTCAACGTAGTGGGGAACAGCACATTTCTTCCACTTGGTGTAAAACTTTGAAAACCAAATTCAATCACGGCGGCATTGAAATAATTTCCAAATTAATCTGGTTAGTTGGATCTTAAATTTCCTCGTCTAAATTTAGTGTCATTTCCTTTGAGTCGATTATTTGTTGTCTCTTTTCTACTTTTTGTTTTTGACATGAATAAAAAAAGTCAATCAAGATAGCTTTGCTGTTAGTATCCAATGGTAAGAATAGAAAAATCGTGTTAGTAATAATTAAAATTTAAACTTTTTACTAATAAAATCAAAGTGACGTATAAATAAATAAAAGATTACGACAAACTAGCAGGCCGGAAAGGTTTTGGTCATGCACTGGTTATTTCTAATAATTTCTTGTCTGGTAGTTCCTAGAAATTGCAAATAATATTTTTAAAGCAGTTACCTATTCGTATTATCGGATTTTAAACGATAAAAAGCAACTGCGCTATGTGTTGAGAATGCCGAAGAGCTTTTCGTATTTCTTGAGATAGTACTCCAAATTCTATCTTATTTACAAATCACTGGTTCTACCAATGCGTGTTTTGGATATTGTATCGTTAGCCAGTCGTTAAATTATTATCATAAATCGCAAAATTTAATTGTTTGCAAAATATTGATTACAGGGCTATAAGAAGAGTCTTGTCTTCAACTACTCTTCTATAAAGCCATGGAGTTACAGTGTTTCATACCCTTAGTTTGTTCGGCTATTTCAGACCATAGATTAATTCTTAATGAACTCAAAAAAGATATGTGTCTGAAATTATCATGGTTAATGACGGGCTTCTACCTGTTTTAATTTCCACATATCGTTTGACGTGGTTTTTATATCCGGAGATAGGGAACTCTCATTCGACATTTTCAATTAGATATCCGAATTGCCAATATATGTTCTTTCTATGACTCTTTCGCAATCTCTCTGAGCAGGGTACTGGCATTGGTATATACTGTTCATCGTATGGTCTGACCACTTTAAGCAGTTTGAGAACATACCATACTATTTATAAAGAACTACCCTCTATGTGACTTTCGTTGTTGACGATACAGAGATTGTATTGATATAGTTAACCAATCTACAACTTCTAGAACAATCCTTTATTAAACTGCTAAGGGGTTGTAAGAAATTTGTAAACCATCTAAGTTGTTATAAAAAGGTATCGGTAAGTCTGAGTACCTGACCACTATGACATAAAAGGCAACGAAATTGCAAACAGTTTAGCCAAAACTGGTTCGCGTTTGTGTTTCATAACACTCATAGCGCACCTCTGCCTCTTTACTTATATCAAAAAAAATAAAAAACGCTGTTCTATTTAATTTATAGCAGGCGCAATGAGCTACTCCTATCTGTCGTAAGATGAAGTACTTTATCGACGCATTTAATGAAGCTAACCAAGTACGTTCTTTCCATAAATAACGACAATTTAACAATACTGGGGCCCTATTTCTGTATACGATACGAATGTTCATTCGATACGAAAATTCAATTCGATACGAAAATGAAATGGTATTTCTGTATACGAACGTACAATAGTTTTTAATTTTTGCAGTGTAGTCATAGGGAAATTATTTTTTTTTAAATTTCCTTTAAAATGTGTATTTGTGATTAATGTCACTTTTTGACATTTAGTTTCGGTAGACAAATCAATCTAGTCGGGATGTTTTTTACGTTTTTATATTAAAAAAAAAATATATTTTAATATAATAATATTGACCAAACGCTGCCATACTTTTCTTTTAGCAAGGACTTGCCATCTTGTATAAATAGCTGCTGCCAGTGGTAGTCTCTATTTTTAAGATCTAAGACTATACCTCTTTTTATTAGGTCATTATTTCCTATAGCAGATCAATTATAATTTTATTTAATTTAAGTCTTTTTTTAATATGGAATTTGAAATCAGACCATACTTTCTTCCAGAGGTCTGAATTTCTAACTCGTGGTCCATTTGTATTTAACCGACTGGTTATTTCAGCCCATAATGATTTTGATGATACTCTGGCTTACGCCGTTGCGTTATAACCTCTAGCTAAAGCGGGGTGCTCTTGCATGAATTCAACCAATAGCTCGTATTGTTTAGCCGTTGTTATTTTAGCTTCTACTATAGCATTGTTCTCTTCCATGCCATCGCTGGTACTCTTACATTCCTATTTTCTTGTGAGTTCCAGCCTAATGATATCCTCCTTATATCACTTGGTGATTTCCTCAGGGTATGGTCCATATTCACTTTCACCTCTTTATGTCGGTTTCTATGTCTATCTATCTTAGTTTCTTTCTACCTTTGTATAGCCAGGGTATTCAAATTTATCTACATCAATTTGTACATTGTTGATGTGCTTTGGTGTGGTTATATTTGTGTTGAGTTTCAACGTCTTTGTTTTTCTGGTGTTTATCTTGAAACGTAGGTAGATCTGAAAGCTGTTGTATTTTTTGCTGCATGTTTAGTGTTTACTGAGCAGGCATATATGTCATATGCATATCCTAGATCATTGAATTTACCTCTAATCTCCATTGTATGCCACTAAGAGACGTGATGGCAATTGAAACCCATTACATTATCCATTAAGATCAGGAACAGCATTGATGAGAGTATCCATTCTTGCCTTAATTTATATGGCCGTTCGAAATGATATCACAAAATAATTCATATTAATACTATTAATAATAAATTACTTACATATTTCAATTTAACAATTTTTAGTTTGCTTTCTTTCGATAACTAAATACACAACGAACATATAGTCGGTCATGATCGTATAAAAACTGTACGAATTCGTATTCCACAATAAGGGAAATTTTTCATCGTATCGTAGCACTCGAATTCGTATTAGAAATTATACGTTTTCGTATTCAAAAATTCCAATTACACGTATTCGTACAATTATTGTACGAATTCGTATTCAGAAATAGGGGCCCTGGTTTATATAATAATGATGATAGCCTGTAGTCCTGCACTTTATCAGCAGTTTTCCGGCTTTTGGCTGCATCAGATAATTCTCTAATTCTTGAATTGTAGTCTCTAATTCTATATTCCGTAAATTTCAGAATAAGGACAGTTTTTAAATTACAATCTTGGATTGCGTTTTCGAAAGTCCGAGCTTATATTATTATCAATTGCATTCCAGCATTTAATGAAATAGAAATAAGTATCTCATCACCTCGCGGTTGAAAAAGTATCTCATCACCTCGCGATCTCGAGTTCAAGTTTTTATTTGAATGGATCGAGAAACTCATAGATCATTATAGATAGCCGCGTTCATAATATTCAAACTGAAATTACTATGAAGTACAAAATACAGCACAAAGTAATAGTCTTAAGGTGTAAAATAAATAGAGAATAAGTGGTAAATAAGGCTGAGTTATTTATTTGAGTTGGTTTCGTAAAGTCTCAATTGAGACGCGGTAAGGGCCGTTTTCAGCCTCTAAGCCATAGATTTTTTTGTTTATTTATTTGAGAGAATGAATGTGACTTTTGATTTCGTGGTAGTATCTTTATATCGCCACACACGTCACATAGAACACTGAATGTGATACGCCATTTATCCCACGGAAATACATTCGTGTGATCGTGGTACAATATCGTTTTTCCCCGACTTCAAAGCAACTCGTTTATTTCTTAAAAGGAGATTATGAACAATTCTTACTTACCTAATCCAAATCTGTGCAAATTGGAGAAGATTGTTTCCAGTGAGTAATGGACTGATCAAAATGGACTTTATGATTTCTGACATTTCATACAGTACCAACATAGAAAGTCTGTTACTCAATTAGCTTTTCATTGGGATTGCAATCGCCTTTTTCCATTCCTACTATATGAATTAGTTTAACGACATTTGAAATCAACTGTGTAATCACCATCCACCAACGTATAGTGTAAAATAATTTCCCACACTGTACCTGTACATTTCATTCACTTGTTTACAATAATAACAAATATATTATCCTGATTTTTATCTAATTCTGCCAATCAACTTAAATCAATTTATAACTGTTGCTTTTCTATATACTCTACAACTTTGATTTTACTTATCATTACTTTTATCTCATACCAATCGAAAATGTTTTCTCCAATTTTTCTTTTCTGCTTTTCTGGCTATATATAATGGTGTGGAAAAACTAACAAATAAAAAAAACTTCCTCTCCTCCTGTTATCGTCAGGTTTCGCATTTTGTTTTTCATTCATTATTTGTATACTCGTACAAAGCGATCTGTATTTGTATATACATAAGGAAACCAACCAATTCCACATAACAATAGATGTATATGTGTTATGGTAATTATGTGTGGCAAAATTTATTTTCAGGTTGAGAATTTTCTAGTTGTTGAAAATAGTCAACGTTGTGATGATAAGGAAGAATTTACACCTTCAAATTTTGCCATATTCCGACATTTTGGTGTATATTCAATCCACAATATGAAGTCTATGCTTGAGGCGCCGATGATAGGTAGGTTGCAGTTGGATAAACATGCTATTACGATATTGAGTATGTAGATCACTTATTTCGTTTCTCATCCATTTCATTATCGTTAAAATTTTAGCAGATTTTAGCATATATGCAGGAAACGAATTTTGACCCGTTTCTTTTCGTATTACCTGTAAATTTGTTGGTGCGATAGCTTAAAACTACTTTAAGTTATTTGATGAATTATAAACCGAATACAATAATTATGGTTGGAGAGCTAAACTAACGTGTCGGCCTTAAAATCGACAACATAGATAGATAAAAACGTGTCATACTCGTATAACACTAGCAAGTATGATACGATTGTAAGATAAGAGTGCATATCAATAACTGACAATAAAAACGATAAAATATTATCTAAAGTAAATATAAATGTAATTAAATTGGGTTATCTCGTTGGTTAATTAAATTTTCACGAGATATTGAGGGTTAATTAAATTTATGTCTAAATTTTTATCTCTGATGTTTGCTTAATGACGATTATTATCTGATGAATATGCAAGTAATTCAGTTATAACGCTTGTCTCTAAGAGGTTGCTGGCCAAACTATATAGATTGAAAACTTAAATTTTATACAATTTAGAAAATACTTAAACTATAATTAAAACGATATCAATTTCGTTCGTTGTACTGTATAAGATAATACGTCGACTTAATTCGTCAATATGTTTTTTTATCAATACCCTTACTTATATTTTAATCATATAGGCCGGAACTGGCACAATGTGTCACTATTGTTACCTTTAAGTTTTCCGTTTACCATATATGAATGTTATCAGCATATGTAGTGGTTGAAACTATGCGCTCAATGTTTACATATATTTGTATGTATTTTGACTAACTAAAATACTTGTGTGGTTTAATCTTTACCATCACGCCACAACTGACTGTAATATTGTTGTTTAATAATAATTGAGTTGTATACAATTATAATATTATCTATTCGTTAGTCTTAAAGTAGATTTTTACGAGTAATAATGTAAGTAGGCTCAAGCTATAGCTCAAATGTAATTTCGCCTTAAAATATAAATAATCACGAAAGGATTAATATTCTATATAATATATACATTTTAGGTTTGGCAGCGCAAAACTATGACTGATTCAAATTCAAATATAATTCCGCGATTATTTCGCATCTCAAATGGATTAATAATTTTCGTGTGTTTAGTGAAATGTTTTATATCGCTAACGAATGTTATAAGGTCAACCACGGAACCAGCAGCTAATTTAAACGCTACTATCAGCTATATGAATTATAATTTACATGCACTAAGCGTTGCAGATGCTGAATATCACTTTTTGGAGAATACAACAAAATTATGCGTGGATCAATTAAACGAGGCGTACGTGGTGTACCTTAACGTTCTGATATTAAAGCTCCTCATATTAATAGTGTTTCTATCTATAACGTTCATATGCTGCTGTACACTAGTTATTACACCATATCACTGTCGCATCCCGTTGCATACGTCATGGATTGCTTTGGAAAGCTTACTTACATATAGTTCAACATATGCGGTACTCATGTTCGTCAATTTGATCGAGTGGAACAAAATTATTGTATCATGTTTATTTTTAACATTTACGACCTGTTTGTATATCTACACGGCTATTTATAATATTAATTTTAATCGTAGCAAATATAATTTATTGTTACCGGATAATATTTATCATATAAATAATAGTTTTCAATCGACCGGCTTTCAAATAAGTCGAATTAAAAATTAAATAATTTCGGTTGGTTTTATTTATCCCAATCTCATTCAGTGAGCGAAACTACATCTACTGGATTTCTGTAGAACATACCAAAATATTTAAGTTTCAAACCATTTAGAATGGTTCAATGTGAAGTACTCGCCAAGAGATGGCATGGTTGGTAAACATTTTTCGTTAAACTGTAAAAGTATAGTTGTTTTTAACATAGATGTCCTTAAAATCGTTTAAAGCACTATTGTGTCCACAATACATGAAAAGTTTGAAATGGTATTAGCAGATCTATTAGAAAAGTTCGTGAGTCATCATGAATGAGCAATACGTTTAAAAAAAATGAGGTATAAATTAAGTTTAGTATAAAATGAGGAAAATTGGTGATAATTTATTATGAATTTCTAAATTTATTATAAAGTATAGAATGATAAAGGGTCGCGACAAATAAGTCTTATATTGGACATGGACAACCACTTTAATTTATGTTACAAACATTTTTATAATTTGACTAAATGAGCCGTCGATTTCATTCGCACCAAATATAAGTACTGAAAATATGATTGAACCTTGATTTCCATTCCAATCATCATCGAAACGAACTATTAAACTATAAGTTTTCTGGATTTGGTTTTTAGATCATATATTTGCTGGGTGATTTAATTGACTTTCCTGTTGTTTTGTTGATGGTTCTCAACTTCGATTGTTTAATTGATAATCCAAGATTTATTACTTTCGTTTACGGTAAGCGAGAAGTCACAATAGTGTTCCACGAGAAGGAACTCATATTGGTACTTCTAACAACTTCGACGCTTTTCCATTATATAGTAGGCTGTCAACGCGTTGTTCAATATTATTTGCGTTTCACATCCGAAATTTCATCAGCACACATTTCTTTATGCTTGTATAAAATATTGGTGTCAAATAATTACGAGAGCAGGAATCGTTCAACAACAAAGAAGTTATTTCTTTCTTGGTCATATCTTCTAAGAGCAGAATGAAAGGAAACCTTGTTGACAAAAGAATAGTGAGAGCAATATACCAAATTATACCGCCAACAGTTATTAAGGAATGTATGGTAAACTACTTGGTTAAATTCATATGCCCATTTTATCCGAGTTAACCGGTTTGCGTATAGTGCATGAGAGTAGAGCTGAGACTATGAGGAACAAAAGACATTCGATGTCATAAACGCAAAAAAGAGCATGACGAACATACGATTTGGATCCAGGAATCGATTATTCAAGTACAGAATCATTGAGGTTGTAATCAAAATTCGATTTGGGTGGTAACGATATAAGATTAGACGTTGAAATCGAGCCATAGTAACAACAATTACAAAATGCCAGTAATTAATTAGGTTTTGTATTACAATATTTTATTAATCCCTTCATTTGGTTTTTGTTCTATTATTTATTTTAAATAATTAATAATAATAATAATTGTTATTATTTAATCATTTTATTAAAATAATCATTTGTTTTTGTTTCTGTGCATTTAAATTTAATTATAATATTTACTTGTTTCATAATAATTCTACTGATTATCATAATTTTTTTGTGTTGTTGTTGTTGATGTGTATATACTCTTAAGACATTAATTAAATTTATTTTTCTCTTATAAATTATACAAATTTTAAATTAAATTAGAAAATTGTGTATATTATGGGATCATGAAATTGAAATGATGGATTTGTTAAAATAGGAAGAGTTGTGGGCAATTTTTTTATATAAGGCAAAAGGATTGAGTTAGATTATTTATATAAGGACATAGTTTTACATATAATTAATTATAATTATTTTATAATATAATATTGATATTATATTTTTAATACTTAATATAAACCTGTATTGTTGAATAGATACAAATTATAAAAAATTAAGGAGGCTACAGATGAGTAGGTATATATTTAAAATATTAAGCACAACTTTTGGGTAAATCCGTCTAGCGATTTCCAAATAACATTTGTATGTACGTCAAAAAAAAATTTAATGCTCCCTTATGCATTCCGTAAAATTCATTGTTTTGTCGTTTATTAATTTTAATTGGTTTGTTAGATGATAATTCAATAATGTTGTATTTATTTTTCAATTATTAATTTATTCCTATAAATATATACTTAAATTAATAATATTCGTATATTTATGATTTTTTATTTTTTAACTTAATTATAACTTGTTAGTTTAATTTTAATTTATTTTGTAATAATATAAAAATATACAATTAAAATTGATATTTAAATTTTGTTTTTCATAATTTAAAAATATATTTTATTTAGTTATTTTATACGATTATACATACTAATTTTTGCAATTTAATAATTATATTAATTTTTGTTTAATTATATCTAATCGATTATTTTTTAATTTATCGTCTGAAAAATTTATTTAATATTTTGTGTTATTTATTATTTATGTGAATTCAAATTCAATTTTATTTTATCAAAATTCTTTACATCCCACAGATTAAAACCCAGATTTATGAAACAAAATTGTCAATTAAGAGGTACTGTGAACATAAGGGTATAATTAGTAGTCGAAAATCGCGATACACCAATAGCATAATAAACTTTTGTTACAATCCCCCTTTTTAAAAAAATCTTGTCGAACTCAAAGGGATTGATTACAATACAAAATATATTACAAAGTCATTCTGTAAGGCTAAAGTTCGTATTCGTTCTAGAGATTTTTTAATATATCTGCTATAATTTCAACATATTTGTTGAATACTGACAAATTGTATTTTAATTAAATTTGTATTCTGTTCCGAAGGTGTTACCATTATATTTGTGCGTAGCAATAAAATAACAATTTGGGTTGTGATAGCGGTTACTTTCTTTCTATTTTGCTAATTTCAAACTAAACTCAATTAGAGCAAGAAAATTTTTGACTTGAAACAGTAAGAGAACATTCTAGTATTTACAGAGACGAAATGTGATATATTAAACACGAGGGGGTGATGCATATTGCAGCTTAAAAGAAAGTACATAAGTATAGAATAACAGAGCACTTATCAGCCTTAGCTTAAGGATAGATATTTAAGCTAAAATGCAAAGTATATGTTCGTCGACTTTATGTTCTTCGACTGATAAAACATGTACGTACATATTGACCATCACTATAAAAGATTGACCATCACTATAAAAAGTTAAAACTTATATAGTACAATAATAAATTCAACAGTTTTTTGGCAATAAATTATAGCAATGAAAAATATTAAAGCTTGACAGGAATGTTAGTTCTTGTAAAAAGCAAATTTTAGAAAACAAAGTCACGAACTTATAGTTCTCATTTGTATAGGGCTATTAACCTAGTCCTCGTGGTTCTCTCATTTATATAATTCTTTGATACGTAGAAAAGTCATTGGCGCTATCTCAACAGTTAAATGTAAGTATCAATATTTTCTATCCATTATTGAGACTATCCTCCTTACTATTGACTATATCGTACATATAATTTTGTTTAAAAACTCAATTCTATATGTGACACATATTGGATTATTCAGCAATTATACATTTTATTGGTTAAATAATCTGTTTTTAAGGTTTAGTTTAGGTAACGATAGGTTAAGGCAGAATATAAATAATGAATAATGAAATAACAGATTGGATAACAAAATTGCGCTTTCCAGTTTTAAAATAATAATGTGCTGTTCTGGGATTATAAAATGCTGTCTAACTGTATTATAGTTGGCTTAGTCACATAAAGAAACTAATTATATTGTTACAGAATTAAGAAGAATAACTGCAGATAGGTGTTACAGACTGGAGATTGGTCTTGTGTTAACAGTTAAGTAACGATTTACTAGGTGTCTGTAACCGGATCGATCTTTCTAACCAACTTACTCTCCTATCCTTACCTATCGTTTTATGTAAAAGGTTGTAGGAATGGGCCCTGCGTTATCCGGGAATCTTGCCTAGCGCTTGGTTCTACAGTCCTGTCAATCAATCAAATCAATAAATTATAGTTCGTTTGGATAGGCATTTCATTTGTTCGCAATCCTGCGTTTACAGACAAATAATTTGTTCACAAAGATACAAACAATTTATAAGCTCCTGCTCTTATTTCTTTTGCTTATTATGTGGGAAATAGAATAATTTATTTTTCAAGACACTCAAGATTAAGTCGATATCTCATGAATAATTTTTTTTTGTATCTCAGCTATGCATAAACTTGACTTAGCATAATTATAAACTTCCTTACGAATTAAAAAGATCCCTCTTGCCACACAAAGGGTAGGTTTTGCCCTAAAGCAGTGTTCGTTACATTGCAAAGAATGTATATAGTATTTTTCCCCGATCTCATGACAAATAAAATTATCAGAAAAACGAAAGAAATCTCTCGATATTTCCGTACTCTAGTGGAAAATATTGTTATTCTCAATGTTATTTTTTTTCCCCGATGTATGCCCAATGTCATGAACACCGCATAAAGACCCAAAAAACATGTGCATTTATATAATTATGGTTTTATTAACCACCGCACTACCTAGCGCTACAACTCAGTCCTATATAATTATGTGTTCCAGAGGAGTGCACTAACCGATATTAATTTATTTGTTGGTATAGTGTCATCTGGAATTTCATCAAATATTCTAGGATATCGAAATTCTTTCGTTTTTCCAAAGTCCTACTAGGACCTCTACCTTTGCCTATTAATCCACAGTATCGCAAAATTGACCCAATAATTTGGTCTTGCAACAACATCATAATATTTTACCATCTCCAACATTAAACAAATGTGCTTCTCGAATTAATTGGTTTTGGTTTACAATAATTAGTAATTCTAATTTAGACATGTTAGTACATACAATAAAACTGTATATATTTTTGTTGTTGTTTTTAATTATTTATTTATTTATTTAATATTGTTTTTTTCTTGTAAATTCTAATTTTTAATAAATTTATTCCTAATTTTGTTTTTGTTTATTGATTAATTTTAATCATAATAATTATAGTAATAATAAGTCATACATTAAAAAAAAATAATTATAGTTAATTATGATAAAAAAAAATTTATTCGTATTTTTTATTTTAAATTATTATGTTTTGTTTAATATTAATTTATATATATGTATAGTAATTTTTTGTTTAATTATTACAATTTTTTGTTTATTTTCAATTTTAATATTTAATTTAAAATTTAATCTCTTAAAATTATTACATTAATTTTTAATTATTTTCGTATATAAAAAAACCTGATTTTAAAGCAATTCTATAATTTGTTTAATTAATTATTTATTTATTTTTTTTATAATACATAATATAATTTAAAATTATAATAATTATTATAAAATAAAATGGAGTACACAAAAATAATGTAATATTATAAAAAGAAAAAAATAGATAAAATATATTTAGCCCTCCGTCATTTTACTGTTTGGCGGCCGTATAAATTAAACGTGTAGAGTAAAGTAAAACAAGTAATTGGTAATTTTGGAAGCAAATTGGATTTGAAATTTATTAAATTAATTTATTTTCGTCTATGATTTGATTTATGATCTCTTTGGTTGAATGGCACTGGAATTTTCATGAGTTCGTTTAATTTAATTATTTTGTTAATTCCAAATTAATTTGTTTTTGTATTTATAGTAGTTGGAAAATAATTATAAATCATATCATGCCGTGAAAATGTAAATTAATTTAATTACGAAAAATTATTAGGAAAATTCATCAAACATTCACAAATATAAAATTATATTTAAAAAATAAAAAAAATGTATAAAAATGTCATATATAAATTAAATATAGCCGCCTATTTTTGCCGCCATATTTGTAGCTACCTTTCAATTCCTCATATTATATAAATACTGTTATTATTATTTTCATTAATAACTTTCGCTGGAAATTTATTTCCAATTTTGTTTTTTAGCCAATCTCAGGAAATTTCTAAAATTATATTTTTTTTTTTGGTTTTGGCAGTGTTCCTTTTAATTTTAACGGTTTGTATTTATTTTACACACACAAATTGATTTCTAATTTTTTGCTCTAATTATTATTATAATTATTTTGGACGACAAATTATTTATTTATTTATTTCGATATAGTTTCTGTTTGTGTTAATCAATTGTATTATTTTTATTTAAAACTCATTATTAATTATATATTTTGTTTAAAATTAAATGTTATTTTTAAATTTTAAGGCGATACATAAGGGGGAGGTTTTCGATATGAGGGTGTCACTGGGGATTTGCCACGTGATTCACGCCCACCCATAAGTACTGCTGGTGGCGGCACATAATCATCGACATCGTCATTATCTGTGTGAAGGAAAAAATTTGTAATTAATTTTGTTTATTATTAATTAGGCTAGCTACTTACCATCTGGATTTGTGCTATTATACGATGGAGGCAACAATGGTGGTTTCTCGTCTTTTAATATAACCGGACTTTTATTACCAATTTCCGGTTTTTCGTCTAACTCATCTTGGAATATGACTGGAATACCTTTGGATCGAAACGATCGGCGCTCCTCTTCGTCGCCCAGCTCCATTTTGCCTGTCAATCGTCTGCGATGCAAATAGCATGCTATCACTGAGGCGAAAATTAACATTGAAATAATTATAACAGCGGGCAATACGAATGTCAACAAATAATCATCCTTTGCTGGTGGCGGTGCCGGTTCATTATTTGGTTTATGAATTGGCGTTATAATTTCGGGATGATTTATTGTGTCGAGACCTTGACACGACCCAACCGGTATGAATGAAATATTCAATAGATTAAATTCACTACCCATAAGTTCTCGGATTCGATCTCTTGTCGTACCATCGGAATACGTATAAAAATTACGTATCGTTTCGATTTCCTCGTCGGGACAATGTGAATGCATTCGATATAGTGTCGTGTTATAAAAATTAACTAGCGTATAGTTGAAAATTGGTCGTATTTGACGTATATAAATATTTGATGTCGATGGATCATTGAATATTGAAGACAAGCGTTCGACAAATCGTCGTTGTGAACCTGAATTATTAAAATTTTCAAATGGTATGCCTAGCGACATTTCAAATTGGACACTATAGTCACGCTTTTGTTGCGACTTAACCGCCACGACTAGGGCATCAGTCGCTGTAAGTCCACCCCGATCCTCAGCCACCAATAGGTATTCTCTGTGGCCAGCATCACCTTGTTTTGGAATGCCATAGAATTCTTCATTTTTCGAATCGAATTGTAACCAATTTTTCGGATCGAGTGGTGTACGATCTGCTGTCAATAATGATAATTTTAGTACTGGATCATCAGAATCGTAGAACGTATCTTGTGGCACTTTGTAAATAAGTAATTGGCCAACGGTTGCATGTATAAAATCGACTGCATTACGTGGAATTGGAGAGTAATTTTTAGGCGATGGATTTGTTTCCGTAATGGTTTGGGTTGCTTTCTTGCATGGACCAATAAATTCAACCGATATTGTCTTAACTGACATTTCCGGTGCTAGTGCGTTCGATAGTCCGGACACCGTCAAACGTTTCATCACTTGGTCTAATTTATCTTCGGGACAACGATCCTTAGGTAGTGTTTCATTTGAATATACAAACGTGGCCGATGTTGGATCCATTGAACCGATACGAATTTCACGTACTACAATATTCGATGTCGATGTTTCGCCCAAAGTTTCGGCAATACCACGTATAAGACGAATTTGCCAATCAACATTGCTCCTAAACTTTTCGAGCAAACGAACACCAATATTTATTTCGTGATTTTCACTACGATGTGTTTTATGTTGTTGCACTGTTAAGTCTAGTGTTTCGGTTACACTCAAACCACTGCTATCCGTTGCTCTTAGATGATAAATCCATTTCGATACAACATCTTCGAGTGGTAAACCATAAATTTCTCGTTTTTCGTCGTCAAATTGTAGCCACGAATTGGTTTTTAATTGTACATCGTGTTTGTCGAGTAACTCGAGTTTTAGATTTGTACCATCTTCGGAATCGTAGAATATATCGAGTGGAATTTTAAGGCTGAATGGTTTGCCAGCTGTAAGCGGTTGTTTTGGCATACGATTTTTAATCAATGGTGGATTGTTAACCGCTTCGAAAATTTCGATATATTCTGTTGTAGTTGTGGGCGTTGTTGTAGGAACATTTGTTGTAGTGGTTGCTACCGTTGTTGTTGTTGTAGTAGTTGGTAGTTCGGTAGAAGTTGTTGTTGGTATTTCGGTTGTTGTTGTCGTTGTCGCTCTTTCTGTACTGGTTGTAATCGGCGTTGTAGTTGGTGGTTCTGTGGTTGTTGTTGTCGTCGTCGTCGTAGTTGTTAATCGCTCGGTTGTTGTTGTAACAGGTTCAGTTATAGGCACAATAATTTTTTCCGTGGTTGTTGTCGTCGTGGTACTTGGCAATTCGGTCGATGGTACAACTTCAAGATAATCATCGTCGTCGTCGTACACATCTGGATCATAATCATCACTATCTTCGTGATTCTCTTCTGATTTTGGTTGTATTACCGGTAATGTTGGTTCTTCAGTGGTAGTAGTTAACATCGCTTGTTCGGTAGTTGGTACATATTGGGAGCGACCAGAATTTATATTGATCTATAAGACAAATAAGCTTCGATCAGATTAATCATATTAAAAATAGTATTAATTCATTTTACCCTTGGTTGAACTTTATAAATCGGTGTGCTACTTCTTGTCGTTGTTGATGATTGTGCCTCTTCGGTCACATTTGGTAAAAATTCTTCTTCTTCGTCTTCTTCCTCATCAACATCGGCGTCCTAATTTAGCATAATGAAAAAAAATATAAGTTAAATGATCGATACGAACAATCACGTGGCGTAAATGAAGTTTAATGTGAAATGATCAAATGGTTAAGGTATTATAATATAGTAAACATTTCAATATTTCACCCCATCTACTATTCATGTAGAAAAACATAAATTACTAAATTATTTATTTAAATTAAAATTATTTAAATTTAAATTTTTTATCTATTATAACGGGTGATTTTTTAAGAGCTTGAGAACTTTTTTTTAAAAAAAAACGCATAAAATTTGCAAAATCTCATCGGTTCTTTATTTGAAACGTTAGATTGGTCCATGACATTTACTTTTTGAAGATAATTTCATTTAAATGTTGACCGTGGCTGCGTCTTAGGTGGTCCATTCGGAAAGTCCAATTTATTATAGCATCGCTATCGTTCGATGCTAACAAACTTTTTGTTGCCAAAAATGGAAGAACTGAACTTAGTTGACATGTGGTTTCAACAAGATGGCGCTACATGCCACACAGCTCGCGATTCTATGGCCATTTTGAGGGAAAACTTCGGAGAACAATTCATCTCAAGAAATGGCCCGGTAAGTTGGCCACCAAGATCATGCGATTTGACGCCTTTAGACTATTTTTTGTGGGGCTACGTCAAGTCTAAAGTCTACAGAAATAAGCCAGCAACTATTCCAGTTTTGGAAGACAACATTTCCGAAGAAATTCGGGCTATTCCGGCCGAAATGCTCGAAAAAGTTGCCCAAAATTGGACTTTCCGAATGGACCACCTAAGACGCAGCCACGGTCAACATTTAAATGAAATTATCTTCAAAAAGTAAATGTCATGAACCAATCTAACGTTTCAAATAAAGAACCGATGAGATTTTGCAAATTTTATGCGTTTTTTTTTAAAAAAAAGTTCTCAAGCTCTTAAAAAATCACCCGTTACATGTGTGCTCATTTATTAAAATTATTTAAATATCATATAAATTCATAAAAAAAACACACACACACATATATACATAGATGATAATTAATAAATTATTTACACAAATATAATATTTAATAGAATAAATAAAAATGTAAATCAGAAAATTAAAAATTTAACAAACTATTATTTCTATATTATTGTTATAACTATGTTTGCTTATTTTAATTAATTATTAAATCAATTTTAATCCCAAAACAATAAAAATAAATGAAACTATAAAAATAAAAAAGCTCAGAAACTCATGCATAAAACTTATTATATATTATAACCAATACAAAACCAAACCAAAAAAAAAATTGTGTTGAATAAAACAAAGTTTTGTCGAAAACCATATCACAAACCGTCCCCAAAATTACAAAAAACAAAAACACTTGAAAAGGAAATCTGAAAAATTATGAAAAACTTTTCTTTTCATGAATGCTAACTATTTAAAAAAAATTACAAAAAAGAGAAAATGAAAAGCTCTATGATTGAGTTCGTCGAGATAGTATAAAGTTTAAAACAAAATTTGAAAAAAAAGAAAGCTTGTTAAGCTCAATCATAGATTATTGTTGTGTAAAAAAGTACAAAATAAAATTTACAATAATTTTCCTGGAATTGACTTTTTTCCAAAAGCTTAAAAAAAACAACAACAAAAATACTAAATGAGATATTATAAAATTTATGTCTATATATTTTTATATAGGGTGTACATATTATGGTGTGTGTTTGTGTAGTACATAAATATCATATATAGATGGTGAGGGTATAGTAAAAGTCATAATTTCACTAAACATATATAGTGAGTTGTATGTTGACCGAGACGAGAGCCGAAAAAAGTTTTAATTAAATGTTTGTTGGGTGTGCTTTTTATGATACACCCGGCGATTTATATCAAAGCATTTCGAAATAACTTTCGAGTGTATAGTTGATGGTGCTGAGATTGTCTCAAGTGAGGGATTAAATTTATCGTATTTCATTTGATTTTTGAAACCTATTATATATGCCAACAAACAATGTTCAATTTGTAATGAGACATAAACAGAATGAACATAATTAAGGGTCTCTCTCCTTCGGTCAACATGATGTTAATTAATACCAACTCAAAATTTAATTAATAATTTAAAACAATTTGTGATACACATATATTATATATTTGAAAGTTTGAGCTGCGAATTTTTTTTATAAAATTTCATACACAAAAATTCTTACCTTTGTATCGATCAAATTTTTTGTTGTAAATATATTTTCTTGTAGTAGTGTTGTTGTTTCATAATTATGATTAATGTTAGTTAATTTACTATTTCTACTATTATTATTATTATAATCATTCGATGAAATTGTTGTTAGTAAATGATTTTTAGAAGTTGTAGGTGAGCCAATCGAAGACGATAACAATGATGATGATGATGGTATTGATATTGGTGTTGTTTGCCTAAAATTATCCGTAACAACTACAATCGGAGATGATGATGATATTGTAGTTGTTTCGTATGCATTATATTTAATATCCACACCGATTGGTATTTTGATTGGTGTACCCGATGTTGTTACAATTTTATCAATATCTTCAATAATATAATCATCGTCCGATATTATTGTGTCGTCCGATTGACGGCCATTATCACCACCATCGAATCCATTCGATTTTTTGGTTATAATATCAATTTGTTCGCTATCCGTTATCGTTTCGGACAATGGGATAATATCGTCGAATAGTTTATCGTCGATTAAACGATTTTTATGCTTATCGGTTAATATTTTTGAAACCTCATCATCTGATTCTTTCAATTTATTTGTATTATTCTCAATCGTTTTGATAATGTCCGATTCTAATTTCGATAAACTTTCTTTCATATCATCGTCTAGCATCGTTTTGGTCAATTTTGTTAAACTACGTGTACTCGTATCAATTCCAACATCATCATCAAGTTTAATTGATTGTAAATTTTTCATTGTTGTCGTTGTTGTTGGCGGTGGAGTTTCTGATACGCGACTGGTTAATTTATTACTATTATCATTAATGTTTTCATTATTATTATTATTACTATTATTACTACTAGCAGAGCGATCATTGTTTTGCTAGAAATGTAAAAAAACGAAAAAAATGCCAAGAAAAGATGATAGAGTATAAAGAAGTTATAAATGATACAGCAATTTTAAGTACAGACATCAATGTTTAATATTTTTATGTGTTGGCTGGTGCATAAACAGTCGATGATTATTTTAAATGCATATATCGAGTTAAATTAAACAAATAAATTATAGTTAATTACAAAGATATACATAATTTGATTAAATAACTCCAAACAAACCGCATCGTACACATTTTAAAGATTTATGTCAGTTTAAAATTCAGTTGTCTGTCTAGTAAATGTTTGTTCAATTTAATGTTTTTTACTGGTAATCACTCCTTTATCAATATGTCTAAGTTATCACGTCTTGTCGATCGAGAAAAAACAATCGTTGGAAAATTATGGCCAAATATTTATATTGTCCCTATAAAATAATTCTTATCTCCAAAAGTTTAGCTTATACATCAAGTTGGTCAACAACTGTAGTCTTGTCTCATAGAACAATATATCTAAAATTCTACGTTTTACTTTTAGTGAGTTACTGAATCTTAAGTTATTTGAACTGAATGTCTCGATGATTAGCTTTAGGAGTGTTACTGCCATAACAGTCATCTCGAATTTGACATGAATGGTAGATTGATTTAACACATTATAGGGTTTTCGGTTCTACTTTAGTAAGAAGAATTTTTTCTTTCTGGACGAACTTTTCGCTATCAAACTAAAAACAAACTCTTTGAAATGCCATTACCGAGAATGACGAGAAACCATACAATAATTTATACTATTTGTTATACGTTATATTTTGTAGTGAGAACAAAAGACAGAATTCGTTTCCACAATGGAAACCTTAAATTATTAAAAGTAAAAAGTGAAAAATGAAACAGTCGAAACAAAATTATTAATTTTAAAATCAGTATACAACAACTAAAACTCAGAGCAAAGAAGCATCGTTGTACAATGGGTTCGGTTAACGATATGGTCAAGAAAATTTTGGAATTATAGTTAAATGAAAGAAAAACAGGTGGACAGCATTGAGTGGAAATTACTCAAAATAAAACCCTCCATTCATAAATGAAATGGGTCGGGGTTTCAAGATGTTATTTTAAAATGGATAGCTCATTCCGACCAAGGTGTGTGTTGACTTTGAAATAGTTAAAATGGTTTCTTGAGGGCTTTCTACTAACCATAATGTATGCAACTTAAAGACTGATTCAACAAAATACTGAACATAGCACAGACTTATTTAAAAATACAAATTATAGATGGGATATATTATAGTATAAAGTTACTACGTTAGCCCGCAGAAGTCATATTGAAGGTACAGAAGGTATTGTATAGATATTTGTCAAAAGGTGATTGCAAGGCTTATTTTTATTCTGCTATGCCCTGTATCATATGAAATTAGTCACATGAAATGGTTATTTACCCCAACAAAACCAAATTGTGATTAATGCCAAATATTGAATTTAAACCAAGATCCTGTTCACATTTCAACCGGATCGAGTGGTATCAATAAAGATTGTTACCTTTCAACTATATTTAGCAAGGTGTAAAACATTAGTATAAACAAGCTTCGTAATTTTGAGTCTATAAAACTGTTCATTAAAAAGATTTTTGCAGTAATAAACCATCACACTCGTAGATCTGGATTTACCTGACGTTTCGGATTCCGATAAGAGAATCTTATACATTTATTCGATCTAACCTAGTTTTTAAAGAAAATTTACAAGTAAAATGTTTAAAATAATTGGTGTTTTTTTAGAGGTTCACAGCTTTGAGTTGGCAACAGTGCTTTATTTGACAACCCATTTAACAGTTGATAGGTTTTTGTTTAGTTTGGTTTCACATTTCATTTTGGATAGACTTACGTCAGAGCAACGCTTGCAAATTGTTGAAATGTTTTATAAACAATAATCGTTCTGTTCGTCAAACTTATCGTGAACTTCGTTCATTTTATGGCGTACATAATCGTCTTTCAGGGCGACTAAATCTAATAATAATAGATCGTTTTTGGACCACGTTTACTATTAATGGTAATGTGCATCCCGTGAGATGCCGTAGAGTGCGCACTGAATAGCTGTAGCCAATGTACAGAAAAGCATTGAAGACGATCGAAATCAATCAATTCGTCATTTAATTGAGGATGTGTCCTTCCACTTTATGGAAGATTTTACGAAAGGATCTAAAAGCTTTAAGGCCAAACGACCATCATATGCGCCACAAATTGGGTAAAGTACAAATTTATATTGATGGTTGAATTTCCATTCAAAATTTTGTTCTCCGATGTGGCCCATTTTTTGTTGAATAATGGCATTAGCAGTGAGGATAATTCACAAGCTTTGAAACACTATTACATACACAGAAAATTATTGTTTGTTGCGCTTTATGGGCTGGCGAAGCCATTGATCCATATGTTTTTAGTTGATGGTCAGAATGTTAATGTCAATGGTGAGCGGTATAGGGACATGATTAGAAACTTTTTCGCACCTCGATTAGCTGGCATTAATCTTACTGACTTGTGGTTCCAACAGGACGGAGCCACATGCTACTTATTCACTCAAAAAAACTTTTGATGTAAGAATAATTTCACGAAATGGTTCTGTTAATTGACCACCAAAATCGTGTTATTAAATTCTATATTGGATTGGTATATTTAGGGTTATGTAAAGTTATTTATCAACGTCGATAAACCAGAAACAATTGAACATCTGGAAATCAACATTCGAAGAGTTATTGGTGAAATATGGCATCAAATGCTGCGTAAAGTTTGTGAAAATTAGTGTTCCAGATTGCGCCTTGTACGCGCCAACCGTGGCGGCCACATAGCCGAAATCATATTTAAACATTAAATTATGATTTAAACTTGTGTTACTCTATAAAAAAAACACCCTTTACAAATAAGTAACTAGCATCATTGTGTTACAAAAAATCATACTGTATTATTTTATGAGAATTGGGAAATAATGATAAAATTGAGTTTACGCTTATTGGAAAAACAAAGAAATCTTCTTCTTCACCAACTTAACATACCTATAGACACAACTTACACAAACATCTGATAATGTAAAACCCTTTGTGTATTCAATAAAAGCAATACTTTTTAATATAACATATTATTATTTAATTGTTCGACAATTAAAAATCATAATTAATATTGTTTATGTTATATGTACGAGTATGTTTCAATTTATGGCGTCATAAAAATTAAAACAATGTGTTAAATTACTAATTTACATACCTTTGAAGAAAATACAAATCATTATGTGTTTATATAACGATTTTTTTATACTCTCTAGACCGTCGTCGTTTTCAATGTTATACGATTCATTAAAACTATGCGATAATTTAGTTTTCTAATGTGTTATGCATTTAAAATAATCATATCCTGTTGTATGTATGTATGAATATGTATATAACGAATATGTACAAAATAGTTTTTAATACAATATATAAAAGATTATTTCCTTTTTGAAATCAAGGCTGAAAATGAAGTGTTGGTATACTGTAGAAAACCAAAAAACAATATTCAGCCATTGTGTTAAAAAAAGGAAACGTTTTGTATACAGATGAGAATATATATGTTTTGTCTTTTTTGGCTAAAAATGAAAATAAAGATTCCAATTCTTATTTATAAAATATATTATTTTCACAGTGTTTTGTTTATTATTTATATGACTATATAATGATGATGATAATGGTGATAGCGATTACATAAAATTGTTCGCGAACAAAAACTCCTGCGATAAAGTTTTTGTTTGTGAATTTTTTTATAGACCACAAAAACTATAGAAACAGAACGTATAGCAAGCAGCTTTTTCATTTACCGAGTAATATGAGCTTTAGACAACAATTTAATGATCATTGTATACGAACGAATGACTTTACTAGTAATTTGCATATTTAAGTTTTTAGTTGGATAATTTGTATAGTTTTATAGTGGGCCAGGAGAACCGTTTTAATTATGGTAATTATAAGGGCACTCATCTAGGATTGGTTAGAAACAATAGTAAAACTATTTATCAAATGATAGTGGGAGGAAGAGTGGGGGGAAAAATAGCCAAATGTCAAATTAGTGATAGTTTTATTGGAAATGTGTTATTGTGAATTGTGATTAAGGCAATGTTTTTACTAGTACAACATAAGGACATATAATAGTTCAGACAAGGGTACATAGGTATAAAAATTGTTAACGATGTTTTTTAGACAAGTTTTAGGGGTTAACGTTACACCGATAAAGGAATAACTTATGAACTTGCCAAACGTAATGTACTGAGGTACGAAGTACAACAGCAAGAAATGGTAAGCGTATTTGTTACAAAACAATTTTACGTCATTGAAAGGACTTCGGACTCAGAGGAAACTGTTTTTGTATAGTTTTACATGTGGTGGTTAAATCACCCGAGCTACGTTGGGATCCAAGGTAAAATAACTATTTTTAAGGGAATGATCTTTCTGATTAAGTTCTATTCAGATTGGCTATTTCTCAATAACGAAAGTACTATTTTCTTTGATGCCGTTTGAACTATTCACCGAGTAACCTTAAAGCTATTTGTTCTGTCTCACGTGACGTCCAAGATTATTAATAATTGTACAAACTATTGATTGTACGATCTATTAATGTCACAAACAAAATATTTTTTATTTATACAAGTGTAAATGAATAAGAATTCTTGAGTGACATGCTTGAGATTAGATGGGAGTTACTTGATCGGTGTTCTTGACCAGGAAGTTAATTTACTTTTTTTAAGCGGCCACTTAGCTGTATAAATCGGGAGCGATACGTTTTCCCAAAATCCTTTTTCCCAAAAACTATAAATAAACTTTCACAAAAAATACTTCCCCAAATGATTTTTCCTTAAAACATATTTTCCCAAAAATAATTTTGCTCAAACTCACTATAAAGGTCAGATACCCAAAAATACAATGCATTTATACACTAAAGTGTTAGTTTTGGAACATATGATAAGTACAAAAAATAAAAAATCTAATATAACAAACATAAATTAACAAATTTTTTGCGCTGTACAATACATAAAACCAAAATAAAAATTAATTAAAATATTGACAAATTATATGCGATTGAACGTAAGTAATCAATCTTCGAATAATTTTGTTTTTTTGAAATTATTGTTCTTATTTTTTTTTCTCGTTGAATCAAACTGTTCTTCGTTGGCCAAGTATGACCAGCTGCATGCTTGTCCACCTGATATGCAGCGTAGATGTACTCTTTACGCAAATGTTGAATCAAAAAATACGTTCCGACGTGTGCTTTTCCGATTATTATTTGAAGCTGTCGATGCCAAGCTTCGACGTTGTTTGTAGTTCGAGGTAGGCTTTCGTAATTTTGATCATAAACGGACCAAAAGTGAGGTGCATAGTGTGGAGGTTTGTTGGTTTGCTTGTTATTCAATATATAATTATTCCCAAACCATACAACTATTTTTTCGAGCTAGGGTTGACGTGCTTCAATAATTCCTTATAAAAATTGGGTATTTCATCAGGATGGAGGAAAGCCAGTGCCCGGATCATTCGAATATCGAGAGCGACAGTTTCGTTTATACCGCAAATAGTTGTCAGTCCTTTTTGAACGCGTCTCCATATAATTTGACCCAGATGGAAATAGCAACCATGAAATTGTGTGCCCGGAAACACAGCTCTGGGAGCAGAGGTTGATGCTTTCTCAAAATCAGCCAATACAAAATTTGGCTTCAAATCAATGAAATGATTGCAGGCTACTTTCATAATTTCATATATCATTTCATCATAACATTTACGCGACTTTGACGTCATCAAACAAAAAAGTGCCGGTACGGTAACGCCGTCAATCTTTGCAAAAATTGTAAAAAGTTGATGAAATATGCATGGAACAACGTCAAACGTACCATCCATCAGCCAACAGTCTGCTTTTTCTAGCATTCTTAAAGATTTTACAGTACCCATAAGTATATTACACTCATTGTCAAACCGCTTTTCAGACAAAATAAAATATTCGTCATCTACCATTCTCATATGATCTGGTATATTGATTTCACGAACTGTAGTTGGCTCTTTAACCATTTCTTGTCGAACTCGCTTTATTTTTGCTTTCTGGGCTTCTTTATGAGGCAAATACATCCTTAATATAGGTTGACATTTGACTACACAATCCCTTATAATCGCGGATGGGTGTTCATTGGTAGTACCAGCAACCTCTTTTAAATTATTATTTGCGCGACGTATGGGCAAGTCGCTCGCGGTCGGACCATGCACATGTGTCGAAGGGTGCTTAACGATTACATGTTTTCCATTACCAATTTTTGCAGTTATCCGTGCCTTACATTGATAGGAGCGACGATCCACACAACCCCAATAGTACCGATTTTTTTCCACGGACTTAACATCCATGTAGTAACTATAACCAATATGGTACAACAAATCTTTGCCTTTACTAGACTTTACTATATTTAAAGGCATTTTGTTTTTTTAGAAATTGATGTTTGGTTTATTATGACACATTCACAAATAAAAGATGGAATGAATAAAATCGAAATAAAAATCAACGTATTCTCTTATCGGTTTGCATTTTATCACATCATATATTAACGAATCTATTGAAACATTGTATCATTGGTTATCTTGCAGTGGGTTTCTTTTATTCTTTAACCATAATACACATAAATAGCTTTTTGTTTAAAATTTATATTAAATATAACTAAAAGATCCCCAAAAATCCCAAAATGGTGGATTGGATAATAAGCGCGCGCGAATTATCCAATCCACCATTTTGGGATTTTTGGGGATCTTTTGGGCAAAGGACTTTTGAGGAAACAATTTTTGGGCAAACGATATTTGACGAAACGATGTTTGAGAAAACAGTATTTGGAGAAATAGTTTTTGTGAAAACAATTTTGGGAAAATATGTTTGGGCAACATACCCAACCCGTATAAATCATTACAAACTAAAAGATTTTCTGAAAAGGAGCTTTGGTGATTTCTTTGATCAGATTGAGGTGTGTTATATAAGAAATCTACATATGATAAATTTAAAATGATTGTAACCTATCCAACTAACAATAATAACTATATCTAACATCCTCAAATGTTTAATGTAAAAATGATGTATAAATAGCAGAATATATTTTATACTAATTGTGTATTTGCAAATGGCTTTGCTGTAGATTACCGCCCTAGTCGTTTCATTGCTTAATATTACTTCTACTTATAAACTTCAATGTTTGAGATGAAGGCAGGGTCTAGACATGAATAATTCTGGAATATAAAGTATATCTACTAGGTATTTTGTTGGACATACTCCAGGATTATGGTAACAAATCTGGAATCACTGTACCAATTACAACTAATTACTAATTACTTCTCCTACCATATCATATCATATTATCAAATACGATTGAATAGTACTCATAACGTGTAACATTCTTGTATAATGATACAGTGGGATTGTCCTGAATGGTAATCGATCTCAAAGAATATAATCATTCAATTTTTCGGATAGAAGTTGGACATGCTGTCTGATTAAGTAGCTAGATAGCCTTAAACCACAAAACTATTAGCTATACAGACATCTATCTATCAAACAACACTGTCTGAACGAATTTTAGGTAACTTATACAAATCAGGTGTGTCCAAACTTGTAAACATTTTCATTAAGATAATAACCAGACACCGGGTTACTCAATTTTTTAATTTTTACCAAAATAAATACAGTAAAATTGTTTGGAAAATTGAGAGTAAAACAATCGTTATGATAAAAACCTACTGAAATGAAAAGGAATATTTTGGCTAATCGGATTAAATAATTTGTTTAGTTTATTTATTTATACAATTTTTACCATTAAACCCAAACCAAAGCTCATAAAGAAGAAGATCAATTTATATGAATTTTAATAGTTAACTAAGGCTATCAAAATCAATTAAAATATAGTATGAATTTCAGCATACATCATGCCGAATTTTATGTTCATTTGATAATGCCTAGCTCTTTTGAGATCTAACTACATCGATCTTTATGCTTCACTATTTATATAACTATAAATCGAAAACTTACAAAAAAGTTCACTGTCAAAATACTGTACATATATTACCACCATTCAACCTTCCCCTTAACCTTTTTATACTTTATACATGTTACTAAATTAATATAAATCGTATAGTTCATTCTAATGGAATTATAAATGTCATCGCATGTTAAAAAAATGTGTTCGAGTATAGTAAAATGTACTAATGTAAAGGGAAAATCAAATTGAAAAGTTTTCGAATTGTGGAAATATACCAATGAGTTTTCCATATAAAAGTATATGCATGATATTAACTCGTACCTAAACCATAATAAGCTTAAAAAATGGTTTAATTAACTTTCGGTTTCCTTTTCTATGTCGATGTATATAATTATGAATTATATAATTAAAATATGGAAAAATATATAATTTCTATTATTATTATAATTATATGGTAATCAATTAAATACGAGTGTGTTTCATACGTACTTTTATCTTTTCTGTCAAAACTGTCAAAAAATTTATTCCACCATTTTTTGTTATTTATTTAAAATGTTTACACTGACATCGTGCTTTGAAGTTAAATGATTTTGAAATTTTAATTAAATTTTACATTTAAATGCTCTCTACTGCACTCGATTTATAATTGTAGTATTCAAAAGGAAAATTGATTTTTTGTTTGGAAAATTAAAAATGTCGATATATCGGAATTTTGCATTTATACTACGTGGTGGGTACTCGGAATATAAAAACAACAGCTTGGTACATCCGAGAAGACAAAAGAGCAAAAGAAGGAAAATCATCATTTGAAGTGGAGGAGTTTTCTTTAGATTTAAGAGTGGTAAAAGTGACTTGAAGTGGAGTATTATAACATCCCTTTGGACGTCATGACCTCAATTGAAAATAGAAAAATTTTGAGTATAAAATTGATGATGAGCTTAATTGAAAATAATTAAAAATATTAGAGGGTAGGCTTTCAAAAAGGTCAATAAGGTTAATAATACGAAATTAACCATTGAGAGATTTAACCTAATATTTTTATGTTATGAAATGGCAGATTTAGGTAAATAGTAGAGTTGATGGTCTAAACGGAATGTCTACATAATAAGATTTGACAGTTAATGCTGTTTCAAAGAAGCCATTATTATTTATTGATTATATCCTGTAGTTATGTCATACGTTTTCCTTATTTTATCTTCAATTTATTTTGCCGCTTTGGCAGTTACATTACCAAGCAATCTCAATCGTTGTATCGTTATTACCTTTGGTAATATACTATACGTCTGTGCCATATTAGGTAAACGAGATGAAGATGTAGTACCAGTTTTTAATATTCACTCAGTCCATAGGGAAGTTTTTTATGCTTAATTTGTGTTGGAGCGCTACGTCGAAGAATAAACCAAAAAGCTGTAATTGATTTAAGAAAAAAAATCTTCGATTTATTTCATTTGAAGGATGGAAATATCGTTTTCTTAAACCACCGGATATGAGAAAATTGTGCCAATTATCTTTCTACAGACATCGTGTAAAGATGTCGATGAATATGAACAGGAATATGCTGCAACACTTCTTAGGTGTATTAGACATACCCCATTTTTTTATTTCTTTAAAATTTTCAATACTAGTTTTGATTGAGTGTGAAGTGAGTTGTAATTCCGCGAGTTGTTACTTGTTCTGTTGTAATTACTAGGCCGGTTTCGGATCTGATGATGACGTTATTGAATAAGTGTTTGATCGAAAAGTAAAAATTCATCTCATTAGGCATATGCTACCGGAATTGATATTCGTACTGTGCGATTCGTATATATACGTTCAGTCGAGACGGGGCAGTACTAGTGAATTACAAAAGCTTAACTCGAATATCGATCAATAAAATCGATAGAAAAAAATTGTGGGTGAGATCATTTAAATTATATTTGCGATTTATTTTTTAGTTACTATGAACGGCACATTACTCCCTCGAAAGTGAATTTCCCCCTCCGTTTGATTATAATTGTATGCCGTAATGCGTTGGGGTGTCTGAATTCGCCCGCGTAGTGATTAGACTGTTGCGACATGACTGCATGCTGTATTTGTGGTGCCCGAGCATTCGCCCACCTTATTTGGTTTGGCTTTGTTGCAGCACGAAACAAAATTCATGGAAATATCTGTGCCTTTAAAGCGCGACACGGAACACCATTCAGAAAAGGCAGATTAATAATTCTATTGTGAGAAGTTAATTTTTTATTGTTGTGTTGGGTTAGGGCAGGAGGGTAGGATGAAATTTTGGAGGTTGTATCAGAAGATATTGACATGTTCCCTAAACAGGGAAATCAAGAACAGGGCCGTTGGGTCACCAATAAAGCGTGTAGTTTTAACAAATTGGGAGCGGTTTGAATTATTATTCAAGAAACTTTATGTGTAATTTTTTTGAATACGATTTGAATGTGAGAGTTGGAATTCGAGGTATATAGATAATGAGGTTATGGAATGACTGTTTGATCACAAAGATCTAATCCATCTCATCAGGCATATGCTACCGGACTTGATCGTACTGTACGATTCGTATAAATAGAGTAGTGACGCGACAGTACTAGTGCATTACTTACATGTATGATAGTTCAGAAATATTGTAGCACGACAGTGATTCGGTTGAGTAACAACTAGAAGTATAAAAGGCATAAAAAAAACGGTTCGGTAGTAAAAGATTAGACGAGCATAGCTGGACAGTTTTAAAAAATATCAGTAAATTAGATGGATCAAAAAATTAATATTAGGCTTGAGAATTTTGATTATAAAATTTCACGTGACCAGTTTATAATGTCGATAGAAGTTAGTTTTAACGATAACTTTACAACATATTACAATTTAGTTTGTCTTCGATAATTATATATATATAAGCAACGTTCGCATGTTTGGCACCTATGCTTAATATAACATGTTGTAGCGTGCGGAAAGTTTAATTTCACCTCAATTTGAACATAATAAATTAAATTGTATTTCTAAAGCACATCAACATATTCAAAAAATATAATGACGATAAATCTACATAAAATTTATAAAAACTGATAAGCAATTATTTAACCGGAAAAAACAATAAACCGAGAAAAGCTCTGATAAAAAATTGAAAATTTTATGTAATCACCATTTAATCCTTCATTTTTGCGATTTTATTTGTATACATACAACCCCCATAACAAATTATCAAAATGATATGTTAATTTTATTTATATATGGATGATACAGAGTGGATGTTTTTGTTGTTGTAAATATATATTTATTTATTATTATTTTTAATAGTTATTAATCATATTGTTGTTAACATAGCGAAATGGAAAGAGATGAGTCTATGAATGCGCGTATTGTAATGTCCAGATAGACTTTATGCGATAAACGACGTAATGTACACATTTATATGTCTGGTCTGAGTACGGTTACGACGAGATTTTAATCTTTCAACAAAAATCCTTTTGAGACTATATACATACATATAAGCTGATTATGACTGTCTATATATTGTCGCAAATATTAAAGTTCGTTTACCCGCGTGTACATTTATGTTCGTACGAAAAAAAAATATAATTCTAAAGATGGATTATCCATAAACACAAAAATATCGATTCCTATTCAAGACACAGTGAAATCTCTAAAATGTCTAAATACACAAAAAATATATAGAGACAGCTCTTTGTGTTCTGGTTATGAACATGTTAAAACGAAAGATTAGGTTGTTTGTAGTGTATATTTTATATTGAGATGCGTAGGTGGTGTAAGTGTTATACATAAAATCTATAAATTTCTTTAAAGTTGTATATAAATCCATTAAGAATGGTATTAATAGAAATATATAGACAAAAACTATAATAAAAAAAATAAAACTTATATAAAATCTATAATAATAATGAGATACTATACTCGTAATATATAGTTGATAGTTCATTATTGATTTTAATTTTTTATATTTTTTCTATCAAAAACTACAAAGAGAGAAAAAGGTGATTAGTTTTTAGTTTATAGTGCATATCTAAGATAAAATGTCAACAATCTTATTAGTGATATTATATAATATACTATTTTGAGTGAATAGGTTTTTCTTAATATACGTATAGATAACCACAAAGTTTTTAATAGAACTTCATAATGTCTATAAAATTATCATACATGATAGGGGTTTGTTTTGTGTAGGCGGTCAATTTATGTTTCCTTAATAGCGGACATCAAGTATCTCACTATCGCTAACAGATGATTATTAATTTATGCTTAACGAAAATTATTTACATATATTCAGGATTTTAAGCGTCATACATTTAACATAATACAAAACTGGAAATGTGCTTTCTAGAGAATCATATACGGTCGTATCGTTACGAAAGTAGTATATCGAAGACTCAAGTAAATTTTTCGTATTCTGTAAACATTATGAAAGGTTTTAATAAGCTATGCAAAATCCCATAGCTAAGATGGTGAGCGTGGCGGATAGCACGATGCAATACATAAATATGGAAATGGCCGTCAAGAATCACAAATGACTTTCCAATATGTAGAGATATAGAATGTAAATGCCCAGTATATATTTTATATGGATGACTAGTACCCATATGGTACTAGTCACCCATACAAAATATATATAGTTGCACAGCTGTTTTGAGTTAGTTGAAACGTTTCGAATTATGAGATGTAAAAAAAACGCTGTCAAGTGAAACATTTCTGCAAGGAGGACTAGTCTGGAAACTTTGTGATATCAGAATATGCTGCCCTGCTAAACATAGAATAAACTGTATATTCAACCATACAGCTCAAAAATAACGACATTGGGAAGCAAAAAGCTCTACCTAAGTTCTCTATGGAGGGACAATGTTTAGAATATGTATCTGAAGGACAAACATCACACTGGTCTACTGATAAAACGAAAATTCTTGATTTAATTATAGGATTTGTATAAACAAAAGTGTAAGTTGTATAACCATTCACTTTTCGCAATATTGAACGCAACCCGCTTGAAACGACCTTATTAATTGCGAATTTTGCTATTAACGACTATACATGATTTAAATTTATAGACTATGGAAGAGTTTTAAGCGAAAAAAAATATAATGAAATAGTGCATTTTAATACTTCAACTATATATATCCATCCTCTAAAGGCTTTCTTTAAATTCGTCCAACAGGTTAAAAAAATGATCGAGAACCTAGCATCGGATATCACTATTGAACTAATTTGAGAAAATATTTTATAATTTGGTTTGCGATTGATAATTTGTTACCGCCATGATCTTCGACCAAATCGATACTCGTATAATGGGTTTTTTTCATATAAAGCACTTCCAAGCAACTAAATCGACTTAAACCTCCCAGCGTATAAAAATGCACATTTTTTGACAGCTCAGTATTTTACCATCAATCTTCTGTATATTATCTCGTTGAACGGTAGTAGCCATAATTTAATAGTTTGCTCACGAACATATCAATCGAGCAGGGGGTCTATTTTAGTCACTGACGAGTAGAGAATATGTCTCAATGGTAGTGTGATAGGAAAAAGGAGCGTCTAGGAAATCAATTTTCGCATTGTCTTGTTTTCGTACGTAATGAAGGTCGTCCAGAAGAATTATATACCAAGAATCTTCTCTTGGATCATGTAAGTGATACAGTTCGAACTACTCGTCAGTTATTGGATGAGGCTGGTATCGAGATGATGAAGTTGAATTCATGGGAGACACTAAAACGAATGGGGAACGATCCCTCAAGTTGTTGTCAAAATCTTAATAATACCTTATTAAAAACTTTTGTGGTTACTTTATAATATTAAATGATTATTATAAATAAACTAAAACATTCTTTTTATCTATATAATATATAATATTTACTTATTTATAGTTAATTAAATTTGAAATCATCTCATTTCTACCTTTAAATAATTTTAAAGTGATTATTATTACTTCATGCCACTCTGTATCATTATCGTTAAGAATAAATCAAAACAAAACATTTTTGTTTTTCATTAATTTAAAAAAATTAAAATTAAAACCAAAAACCAAAATTTAATTTAAAAAATAAAAATTGTTAATTTTCCACACACAATATCTCATTTTTGTTCTTATTATATATAATAAAGTGTGTGTGAATGGTATATGAGCTATAAGCTGATATATATATTATATATGTTCTTGATATTGAGTTAGATGTGCATCATGAACGATTTATATATTTTCTCCCCTCCCCCTCCAATATACAGTGTTTTGTAAAAGCTTACTTAATGTATGTATGATTAGAAAAACAATTCTAAATCATTAAAAAATTTTCGTCAACAGATTTTAAATTCGTTATTCAATAAAAATTTTCGCATTTCTTTCTCAGTATTTTTGTAATATCGAAATGTGAAAAAAGTTTTCATTTTCCGAGAAATCAAATCGTTATAAATTTTATTTTTAGTTGAACCAATTTGTATAAATCTAAGAAGTATAAAGTTATACATATATTGACGACGAGGAGAGAAAATAATTCATTTGAGTAAATGTATTTACAGTATTTTAGAAGGAGGATTTAAGTGAAAATCCAGCTAAATAAATTCAGTGAATTTTCACTAATAAACCTGCACTCGTCAAAAAGCTTTCAGAGTTCGATAGTTTTAGAAAGATTTAAAATTAAGTAAATATAAAATATGCTTACCTTTTCGCCGTGATGATGACGATTCTTGTGTTTATTGGCAGTGTCTGTAGGCATGTTGGTTACTCTATACAAGACAAATAAATAAGAAGATTAAATTTTTTAAATATAATCCAAATGCAAAACGACAATTTTTCAAAACATCAATGTGTTGCTTTGAAAAAAAAAAACAAATATTAACTCAGAGACAGAGTTTACCAGAACAAAACAATGAAAAAAAATCGACCAAAATTTATCGACTTATGGTCCATCTTTCTGTTGGGAATAACAAATTTTAAAATTTCGTCTTAAATTGTGTTTTTATTTTTAAGAGCCCACGACATGCGTATATACAGATATGTTTAATTTTTAGAACTCTATCCCTTCGTTCAAAAACTTGTTTCTTTTTTGAGGTTTAATTTCGTAATATTGGCTGGTTCTTACAATTATGTAGGTGATAGATCAAACATCAAAATATTTTGTAAGCTTTTTATTTTGTTGGTTTTAAAATAATCTGGTTTGTGTTGTTAGAATATCAACATTGATTTCTTCTTAACATACATACAAAACAATACCTATAGCGAGGACACCTCATACGGTTTAGCTAAGCGAGCTATCCATTTCAATACATAAAATGGCAAAGGTGGTTCAAATTTTTTGTTCTGACGCTTCTGAAAGCATCTGTGATATTGTTAATTGAATATTACTTATAAAAAATGGCAAAAATCAACTGAAACTGCTACAATCGATTTGTGACATTGCGATAAATTGAAGCGACTAGAAAAAACTTGCTATTAGAGTAAGGTAAATATAAATAGGGTATCATTGCCGGTCCTCGACATGGTCATTGTGGAAAAAACACACAAACTTATTTCTTCTGCGTATAGGCGTAAATTTTTGGTGCCTGGCGTAAAAGCTTAGCTACACACTCGGTTTTGTAAGTATATCGCCTCGGCCTAAATTTTGACATATTGCTTATGCGTGATTTGATTTAGGATAACAAGTTCAAAAGTTAAGTAAAACCAATTGCAATGATAGTTATTAATGGACAATCATCGATACAGATATAAAAAGGATCATCGAAACGTAACACAATTATTTTAGAATTACTTAGCAAACCAGTTGAAAAATCATTTAAAGATAAAATTTAAAATATGTCGGGCAAACATGATATCAGTTATAGGGTTCAAAGTGTATATCCGACTGTAACTAAATAAATTATTCTCACGATGGTCGTTCCTTCCAATATGCGGAAGTCAAGACCGCGAGTGTAGTACTCGCAATTAGTTTTTAAAGATATTTTATTACGATTTGTTTTGGAAGGAAGAAAAGGTCAAAAGCAGAAAATATGCGCTTCCATAACGCAATGGGTATCATTCAAAATGGAGTGCTAGCTCAACAGGCGTAACATATTTGTAGTTACATTAATTTAGATATGTCAATAAGAGCTGGCTATATAAACTATAAAATGTCTTTATCATTAAATTTAAATTTACTATTTAACGAACTGGGTATGTTAATGAATTAAAGTTGACTCCGAAACGCTTCTATCATTTATAATTAGTTAATATTTATTATAAATATTAGTGCTATAAGTTCATCTTTTCAAAAAGTGGACGTATATTGTACACATCGAAACATTTTTGTTTTTTTGTTAAATCGAACCATGGCTGCAGAATTAATAGGAAGAACGATAGTATCGATCATAAAACGGTCGTGGCAATCTGTATAAGCTGCAGCAACAGAACATTGGAATATTAGTAATGAATATGCACGATTTAGAATCGTATCCTCTGATGATAACCAGCTTTGACAATAGTATATAATTGGCGTCAAAACTATTTCGATCACAAGTTATACCAAGCAAATATCCTTTTAGTGACAAAATCGACTCAATAAATTGTCGGTAGCAGGAAATGCTGTAAAATTAATAATTAGAATTTATTAAAAATTACAATTTTGAAAATTCCCGAGTAGAATTTTTACTGGACACTTTTCAATACGTTTGAGCTTCCAACAACTAATCAAACAACAAGATTTTCAATTTCGATTGTTATTAGTATATAGATATCGATTGTTGACATACCGAATATGTAAACAAATTTTCCCTCGAAATAACAAATTCCTCGAATTACACATTCAGTACATTTATCAAAATGATTAATGATGTCGCGTGTCGTATACTAAATATAAACATAAAATTGTAAAAATTTGGAGAGCTATACTGGTATATCCACATGAAAGAAATACGATACAACATAAATAAATGCAAATTTTTACTAACAACTAAAATACTATTTATGTCAATACATACTCTTCAGCATATTCTCCATCTTCGTCCTCATTATCATCTTCATCGTAGTATTCGGTATCTTCATCGTATTCACCAGAACCTTCGTCTGCGTCACGTTTAACACGTGGAACCCGATTATCGATCGATCTAGTCCAAATCATCCACAATCCAAATTCCAAACCTGTGACATCATCTATAGTCCCGTCAACCATTTCTTGTGCTATCCTATTCATATGACCTTGTTGTGACGAAAATATCGTTTTACCACATCCAATCTATAAAAGTAATAAAACATATACGATAACGACATATTATCATATATACAATTGAGGCATTACCTGAAATTGTAATCGGCCAAAATACTTATTGTGCCCACCATTTAATCGACTTAGTCCTCGTCTCATTGATGATTTTATCATTTCATAAATATCTATACGTGATACATTTTCGAGGTGAATAGCATTCTGAAATTAAGAACATAACGGGTTAAAAAATAAATTTTTTCCAGGAAACGACAACAAAATCGTTTTGTTTTTATCTAAAAATACATCTTTTTTCATTCTCTTCGGTTGTTTCTATTACACACATATCCATGTTTTCCGTATACTCGTAGACGTAGACTTTTCTTTAAAACGGAAAAATCTAATTTTCACTTTGATCATAATATTGTTTTTGGTTAATTGTGATTGACATTTTGTGAAAATTAACAAAAGAAAATAGGTAACAGTAGACGCAGTTTTTTAATATTATTTTCTTGTTACCGTAATAAAATTGGTAGAAGGTGTTAGGTTTTAAAGAAAATCAAGTTTACCTTAAGGTGATTAGACAAAGTAAAACAAAAGTTTAAAGTTTAAGTTTTTTATGTTGAAATTTGAAACATTATCTTGTAGAATAGAACTACCGGATTATATAATACGATAGAAAGAGCTTTATCATTGTTTTTAGTATATAAAACAACAAAATGGGTAAGGGTAGTAAGTTTATAATCTCATGCTGATTCAACGCTGTGTAAAAATAAAAAAAATAAAAAAGTTAAATCATGAAACTTTTAATTTTCATTAAATGAACTAACGTTAAGTTAACATTTTACAGTAATAAATGCAAATATTACAGCTCCGCGACACTGAGGACAAGTTATCCCGATAAGTCATCATGCAATAGATTCGGAATTAAACTTCAAATAGATTGTCCCGAATTTGATTTTGAAGTACATGAGTATCGGCCGAAGGTATCTCAATAACAATTGTTATGTGTTCAATATAAGTGAATGACAATATTTGATTCGTATTTCCGATCTATTGATATCGAAATAGCTTTAATAAACAAAAATTAAAGTCCGTGGTGGATTATTATATTTTACACTAAAATGAGACTGAAATCATAGATTACGTCATCATGTATATGTTGAATGATACACACCTCAAACATATTTGTAATAAAACAAGTCCGAGACTTGTGTACGTTAAAAATATGCTTATATGGTTCGCAGGAGATCGTTCAAGTAAAAATTGACATATTTAAAAATTCGGCTGTTTAAAATTTGGAGTTCAAAGGCATCGTGCTCTAACCGGATAGACATTTTAAAAGTTCGATAGTAATTTTAGCAATAGCATATTTCACAGATAAAGACGAATTATATCCACAAATCGGTATTGCTGAACGCTGGAAAAACATGCAAGGTATGGTATCGAAGAACGTGTTTCATATAAAACATCGTGTTTATTCTGCGACCATAACATCGTGTTTATCGTATTACTATAAGAAATATTAGTCATTCCGAGAAAAATGGTAAATACGACATCAATATATTTTGGCTTATTAATGTAAAAATCTATTTTACATTTACTAAATAGATAGAAGTTTGTGTAGGCCTGTAGCAACCGCAGGTTAAAACCGATCCTAGGTTCATTACATTAATTCCTTTCAGAGTGTCCGAGAATTTTTATGAACGGCTCAAACTTTTCGGTATTCTTAAAAATATATCATAAATTTGATATATCATAATATACCAACCCTGAGTGGTGTTCAATTTAGAATATAATCTGAAAAGTAAACCAAACAGGTTTAGCTGCGAAGTGTTCTTATCAACACTTAATCATTTCAGAGAGTTGTGATACCACATAGTACTGTAACCGCCTGATAGTACCTATTACCTTATACCCATTGCATATTCGGTTCAAAGAGTTTTTCAAGCAAGCTTGAAACTAAACAGTTTACGATCTAGGGTTAAATGGGATAGTTAAATCTTAGTATGCTTATGATGAGAAACTAGAATGATTCGTTTAGTTTGGTGACTGATGGATAAATACAAAGATACAGCCACAAAAATTCGAAACTATATATCACATTTAGTATTGAATTAATCCGTATAGCAATACAAAAATTTAGCATATGGTGCAGCAAAGTCTCGGTGTCAACCGATAATAATCAACTGAATTTTTACCAACATATGGTTGAAAATTAGGGATCAATGCTAAACAAACATATATATATATATATATATATATATATATATATATATATATATATATATATATATATATATATATATATATATATATATATATATATATATATATATATATGTGTAAAGGTAAAAGTGATTCCTTAATACTTTCCAAATTTATTTATTTCAGTTTTCATTTTGAATACCAATATGTATTTAAAACTAAAGTGGTTTGTTGAAAATTTACTGTTCAGGTAGTTATAGCTACACAATCTATTAATTTCGTATGAACTACAAACTCAATAATTCATACAAATCTGCTTTGCCGGATAAAACATAAAAACATGTTCGAGACATTAAAAATAATTTATATATGTAATTTTCCTCCCACCGACAGACACCCATATAATATTAAGCTGCTCGATAACAAAAAATTTATTGGATTCGGTCTTACCCATTAACATCGATAGATCGATTTTTAAAAAGACAACCGCACAAAATTATTTTATTATACCCGTTTATACATCCTGAATCTCGATATGTTATGTCGTATACATACGTATACGGATATATGGATATATGTGCGCTATAAGTCAGAGAACAAGAATGAAAAAAAAACGTTTTCCGAATACTTACTTTTGGTATGGCAAAATAATTCGATAATTTATTTACAGCTTTATCCTTCTTTTTATCAATTATTTCATTCCATTGATGGGATCGTAAAACCAATGAAAGTAAAATTTTATTCTCATCTCGGCCACATTTTGAGATTTCCTAAATATTATAGTATACAGAAAAGGACATGTTAGATATTTATGAGCCTCAAAAAAAAAAAAATTCGAAAAATTTATTGCATTTTACCTTTTCATACAGTCGATGTTCATAATGTGCTTCTGTTGTTGTCTCACTAAAAACTACCTGGAAAATGAAAAAGAAAAAATTTAGTTAATTTGCTGAAAGTGAAAATTGTGTATATGCGTACATATATATAAATTTGTTGTTGTGGTACTAAAAAACTTTCCACCATATTAAATTTTGTCATCTGTATATGGTTTGCAAGAAGTAAAAAATGAGGAAAAAGGATATATGAAAAATCCTCTCTGTGATGTGTGTTAACAACAAAATAAAGGCGACAATTTAATTAAAAATTTCCATTACACTGAACACATAACATATAATATAGATATGATGTTATACATGATGTATATGTAAAAGGAAAATGACAAAGGTGAAACTATAAAATGCAACATGATAAATTCTTTGAAGTTCACTTTTTTAAATCGCTTCAAATTCCATGCATTTCATATCACATCCATGATATCCATCATGGTAAAAAAAAATCTTCGGTTCATTTGTAATTTAATTTAAATAAAAAATTAATGAAAATTTTTATTATCAAATCTACCATAAAATGCATTCAAAACATAAAAGTATGTTCTCGTCTAAATATGCAAATCATATATATGTATATGAAGATAGATAATTAGAGCATAACATATGTGTATTTTACTTACGTATGTAAATACATAAAAATGTCTATTTTATGGTAATTTAATATTACTTATTCAATTCAATGAGAGTTGAAATATTTATTAATACATTAAGATAATGAATTTGTGATTACAGTTAGTCATATATCTGGATTAAAGTACATACATATATACATTGTATTCATAATATGTACAAGAAATATAATTTGTTGCATGATCAAGTAGAGTAAATGTTTTGATGTCTTGCATGTACTATACAGATATAGTTTCAATTTACGTTAATCCATAATAGAATCAAAAGGATCGACATTAACTTGTAATTCTGGTTCGAAGAATTTTAAAGAAGGATTTATTAGATGTTCTACCTGCAGAACCCGTATTTTTCGAGCCAATAAATCAGACACTGTTGAAGATATGACAAAATTTTGGCGCTAAAAATTAACTGTCCAACTTATTTTCAACTGATCCACTATGGGTATTAAGATGAATGAACCGTATTGATTATATAAATATTAGTACACTTGGATTACTTGGATTGCAGGTATCGTCTTTTATACTACGTGCAATATATGCATTAAAAAGTAATGACGTCACTGTGATCTGCATTAAGAGAAGACTTGGTAATAGGTTTGAATTCTTATTATCTAAATTGGGTCGGTTTATAAAGTAAGGTTGTTTCGCGGCCAGACTCTACAAATCTTGGTTAGTAGTGTTGTACACCACACATGCATAAGAGTGTAAGATAGTTCGAATACAAATTAACTATTTTTTTCGTATTTGAATTTGTTTATGCGGTTGAGGTAGGATTCTGAATTAACCAATACAATGAGTAATGATGTTAACTTTGAACTCATACCAAAGTACAGCGATTTATAGCTAGAGGTATATTAAATACATTTCATGTAGTGTTTTTTAAAATTAATATAACCATTTGAAATAACTTGTTTGGTGTGGCTTTAAGACTCATGAAGTCATCGATCTATGCTTTTACGAATACGATATGAATTAAGCTCTTACGCGTTGAACGATAAATATTATCGTGATTTGATAACAAGCTTTCTATTGCCTAAACAAACTAATAGATGCATTATGTGATTTCAGCAAGTCACTGTCGTACTTGCCACGCAAACTATATGAACTACAAAGATTTTATTAGAAACACTTTAGTAAAATGATTAGGATGTATCATTAAATATTAGGGTTTTACGAAATCATTTGTAGATGTATGAGCTACTGCGGTAATGAGTTAATAAAGATAAATTCAAGCAGATGCCGGTTTTAAATTTTAGTGACCTGTACAGTTAGTATTAAATTGTTAAAAATATAGTAGATATAGTATAGACGGGTACTTAGCAAGTGTAAGCATTAATTAAATATTATTTACATTTTACATCATCAAACTAAGCTGAAAACCCAACATAAAAAGTAAAACAAGAGAAAGTGCTTATTGGAAACAAGGAAAGCAAGCTATTTCAGTCATACGACACATTTTTTTACATGGGACCAATAACTTGTGGCCATTATAGACATTTTGATCAAACTCAAGTCTTTGATGAAGGTTTAGTGAACTACGTTCTTGTGTTCTTGTGTGAACGCAGTCATGAAGGAACTTAACTTCATTACAGAAGGTTTACAAATAGATGGGATAGTGTGTGAGGCATCAAACCTTTTATTTAGTCGCTCCAACTTCTGAATGAAGTTATAAACTGATTGAAATAATGTTATTTGCCAGGGGTATTTTTATGAATAATGAAGCTTCCGATTTTAATCATACTTTCTTAAAAGTAGCTCAGAATTGTCTCTCATATATTAACGATGTGGCAGATCAGTTCAATATACACCAGTTGTGAGTTCCAGAACACTTCAGTGTAACATAAAATGAAAAGCGTAAACTTGTTCGTTAGGGCATATCATGCACTCTCTTACCAAGCAGAGCGACCATCAAATTATGTGGTTTTGCATCAGGACAAAGTATGTAAATTTGATGATAGATGGACAAAAAGGCGTACAGATGTAGAGTCTTCTCACAAAATTACTTATGTAGCTGTAAATATGAGGAAGAAAAAACAGAACTTAATAATCAGCACTTTATGACCTATAACAGATCTTATAATGCGAATATCTCCAGAGATATTTAGCACTTCATCAAAAGGATGGTTCGAGTAAAATGAGAAAGACTAAACTAAGAACCAAAGTATATCGATGCCAATCGTTCAGGACATCCACCCTAACTTAGCTTATATGTATGTATATAGCATAAACACCAAAAATCATTTTAATTAATTTAACATTATTTTTTGATAAATGCATATAATCAATACTGACCCTACTGCCGGAAATTCATTACTTGATTACAAACGCTAAATTAATTGCTATATATCAATCAAATGATACCAATTCGTTCGAAAAACAAAATCCATACATAAACCGAACTCATTAATAAAATATCGAATTTTATGAGATTCAAAATTTTTTGATGGTAAAACCACGCTATAAAATTCTATTCCCAATATAATACCCTAACAACAGTTTTTATGTCCAGATTAAATCGTATATTTTTGATTTAATGATTTTGGATACAGCAAGTAGAAAAAAATGAGCTTTGAATTTCATAATCAAAATTTAAAGATATTGTGATCCATGATAATGCGGTCAGTTTTATGGAATTTTGATTGGTCTATAAGAAATCGATTAAATTCTAAATTGGTATTTATATCGTTGTAATTAAGGAATAGGTTTCTGTATAATAATTACTGTGGCAACCAAATAAGTATTAAATTTTAAATCGAGCTTTGCTTCCTTTTATCAACTAACTTCACGTTCATATAATTAATTATTTGTTCGTATATAAATTATAGAATACTACAATATTCCAAACGTTTTCCTCGAAATCATATTCATCGTTTCACAATTAATTTAGATTCTGTCCTATATATATATAATATATATGTACGTATATAATCATTAATTTAATTTCGTATTTCAAACAAAAATTAATAATTATTTTTAATTGAATTTTCCAATTTGTTTCATTTGCATAGAAATTTTCATTTTAATTAGTTTTCATTTACGTTCATTTTCCTCATAAAATATTTTTCATGTTTCATCATCGTGTGCGGTTCATGTTGATAAGGTGAGCTTAACCTGTTTTATGTTATGTTATGGGTTGTGATAACATATTTTGGTTAGGTAAATAAATACATGTTTTCAAGTATAATGAGAAATATTTAAAAGGTAACGAAATTAATAAGGATAATTAATTAAAAAATAATATTATCGTTTGAAATCATCTTCACTTTGAAATATACATAATATGTATATTCTATGTAGAGACGCCCTATACATGTGTAACTATATAAAATTGTAATCAAATAGATCAAAACTAAATCAAATAAAACAAAATTTTTTAAATAAAATCAACAAAACTTTGATTTTAAATTTAATTAAGTTTTTAAATTTATTTAATATTTAACTCAAATCGGCAAAATTCTCTATAGTATATGCAAATTTTTTGCATTTAATCAATTTAAGTTTAATGTTTAACTTGAAACTGGCGTATGTATTTTAATTAAATCATTAAAATGAATATTTAAATAACTGATATATATATATATATATATATATATATATATATATATATATATATATATATATATATATATATATATATATATATATATATATATATATATATATATATATATATGTACATTGGATTTTTCGATTTTGATTATATAAAGTAAATGCTAAAATAAAATAATTGATTAGTGTGCTATTTCAATAACCTCTATAAAGTAAAAAGGTCAGAATGGCAAAAAGGTTGGTAGATTTTGACAATGCAAATTAATTAAGACTTTTATATATCGAATGCACAATAATCAACTCCATATCTCTATATTATCGCACATATACAATCAAAACAGCAAATAAGCAACATCTGTTTCCATATAGATAGATGTAGAATCTGCATGTTGACCAAGATTAAATTTATATTCGAGAAAAAGGACACAATACACAAAGGGGTCTCGAACATATTCGATTTATATTATTTTAGGATATTTGATTTATCAAACTACAATCTTTTATTTGTATTAATATTTTATATTATCAAAAAACGAATCAGGATTATATAACATGCACATTGGAAATTTTATCATGTTGAAGGCAACATGTTGACTGAAATGATACATGTTTAAATCTTTGTTTGACTAAAATCGTTGTTGTAGAATACATTCATCGACCACTACTTGGCAGCAGAACTTAAGCACTGACTATATGTATGTCACTCATATCCTCTGTACGCACATAACCTATGCAAATTGATTTTATTGACCAACCTATAGGTCTAATGTCAAACTTCTAGGTCTAATATATATATATATAGGTCTAATATATATATATATATTATATATATATATATATATATATATATATATATATATATATATATATATATATATATATATATATATATATATATATTTATATATATATATATACATAAAAGCTTTATATACTGGACTGTTGTTCATAAGTAACACAAAATGTGAACACACTCACAAAGTAATTTATTCTACTATCTTTATACAGGTTAGGCGCCATTCTGACGAAGAGACTTTATTGCATATATTTCACTTTATTGCATTGAAATCATTTGAGATTTTGACAAAATAACAAAAACCAGTTACGTCCGTTGGGCTATGGACGGAATATGTTTAGAATAACTTTGTTTTTTTTAGGTTAGACCAGAAAAGGTCCAGACTTAAATAAGTATAGTTTTCGTTCAATTCTAGAAAATATTCGACAGTAATTTTTACTGTAAAATTGTACGTCTCCTTGAACAGAAAAGCATTAAAAATGGAGATATTTAGATTTTGCAATAGAAAATGTATTTGTAGGTAAATGTATATAGGTATTTGTAAACCGGATATCTATAAAATTATCAAGAAGGTGGTTTATACTTGAATAATTCTTTTCAAACTTATAGGAGGAAAAATAACTTGGGATAGTCATTACCTGAATGCGTGCTTAAACCTCTGACATATGAAGACTATAAATTCTGACATATGAAGTCTATTCAATTCTATAAAAACTTCAATAAAAACTATCTATAGAAACATCCACTAAAAAATTTTGTGTTGTTCTAAGTGCCGATCAGTATATGATTCATGCACTTTAAGGAAATTGTATAATACTAACAGTCTACCTTTTTAAAATAAATCATTTCCACGATCGGTTGGAAAAGTCCACAAACTATAATTGTGTAAATATAGGATAGTTGAAGGTGTTTTATTGTATGGAACGATCGTGCTGGCAAACTTTTCTTATAGATAATTATTATTGTGCACGAAAAACGTTTCAACTTTTAGAGTGTTTTCTGTAAATAGATACCTTTCTGTGGATCAGTGATGATTTAGGTATGCATCACATCAAGGCAGCAATATTTATAATAATTATTTGTAAATACTGCGAGATAATTTAAAATCTATTGTGAGAAAGTTGAAATTGACATGAACGTCAGTGTGTTATATGACAGTTGGATCATACTTGGGGAGTATTAAAGTAACAAAGATACCCTCACAAAAGCTTAACATTTTTAACTTGCTAATAACGTAATATTTTGGTTTATAAAATTATTTTATCGCTGGTTATTTAGTTTTAATATTTTATATTGTTATAAACAAATAAAGGGTTAATTTTTATCAAAAAATATTAGATAAGGTTTAAAAAAACTTCTTGTACGCTGTACTCTAACTTTTGACACTCTCACCGTATTAATGTTTGTTGCCTATGATACGATTGTCGTCATTAAAAAGTTTTACTCAATAAAGCTGGCTGGAAGAAATAATTTTATTTGGCCACGGTCGGTCTACACTCAATCACAAAATTAACAGTGAGCATATGTGCTGAGAAAATTTAAATGTTGCTCCTTGATCAGAGGCATTGTTTCATATATGTATCTTAATAGTGAAATTTATATTTAAAAATCGGTAATCGAGCTTTATTAAAAATGCTGCTGCCATATACTCTTTACTATATGTTTATACTACAAATATTAGAGAAACTATATTTTAATTATTAATTTAAATATGCCGCTTGGGATCAATGGAGTATAATTTAATATTTCATTTTTTTATTCCATTAATTAACAAATATATAGCGAACAGCTGTACTTTTTTTATACGTTGAGTATTTTGTTTTATACGCAATTAAGTTGTTGTAGTACAATAATATATCCGCATACGAGATATGAACAGTATGATCGTTTGTTAAATTTATAAAATTATAATTTTAATAATGTCTTGCTATTAACAATTATATGTCGAGACAGTATAGTGTACACATATATAGATAAATAATATTGTAGAAATAAATCGATCAGTTATTTGTGTCTGTCATCCATTATTTGCTTAAGTATTAACATTAAACAAATTAAAATCTTTATGAAGTGATCAATTTCCAGTGATAAATTACTAATTTGACAGATCCAATCTATTTAAGGCCATATACATAAAACAAAAAGTTGTTACAGTAATTGCATCGTTTCTCTTACACTCGTACGTATCTATCTTTACAATATTTACTAAGATATAAATATAACCTTATTCTCTCATCAAGAATAAGTTATTAGCTTGTCTTGGTCAATAAATGTTTTCCAAGAATAGCAGCCCAAACCAGCCAAAACAAAAACAAAATATTTTGTGGAAAATAAAAGATCATAAATTAACTTTGACTTGTGTTACATCATATAACATCTATATACTAAAATAAAACCGACCTAAACTTAAACCAATTCATAGTATATGCAACAAATACATACTCGTACATACACAGAAAAAAGCTTATTGATGAGAAAAGTTTTATATATTTTTAATTGTTGTTGGCTGTTAATGTAAAAAGTTTTTTATACTCTGCCACGAAAATTCTAAATTTATTTCGTTTTCTTCAAAGATAACAAAATATAATTCTTGTAATAAGTAAACGAGTATATATATACAATTAATACGTCTTCGCAATATTTTTGTTAAAAAAGTATTTGTAATTTTATCTTAATTAATCAATTATTGATCAAAATATTTGCGTTACTTTATATCGTTTACTTTGAAAGCATGCCGCGCTTAGAATATAGCAAAGAAGAGTTGATTCACATCTTTAAGCGCCTGTTCAACCCGAATGAAATGCCAGTTTTTATCTTTATTTGCAATGTAAATGATATTATAATCAAATTAGTAGCGGAAAACGACATGTTTACCATTCAACGATAAAATTACCTCTTCTCATCCGTAACGTTATAAATTTCGTATCAATTTTTTTTTGGCATTATATTTTCAATCTAATCAACGAGACGCGCGCATTACACAACGAAAAAAAAACAGTATACGCTACTACCCTACGAAGCATGAAGGATAGGCAGGCAGATAGATAATTAATCGAAGTAAAGTTAAAAAAGGATTTTTACATATAACATTAAATTCTAAGAAACAAAAGTTTGATTTTCATCTCTATGTAATGTGATTTTATATGTACGTTTTGTTTTCTCAAGTACATTTTCTACTGAATACGAAAAAAAGCAGAATTTTAAAAGCATGTCAAACAAAATACAAACGAAGCTTTCATAAATTTTAAAGTAAAATAAAGTTTTTTTTTTGGTTCTCAAGTATTTTGCTTTTTATATCCATTTCCTTAGAATGTGGATCTGAAAAAATTCTGAAAACACTGCATAGAGTTGTAAAGCACAAAAATTATTGGTGGAACGAGAGACATTTTGATAGACATGTTTTTTTTCTCTTAATAATACGAAAACTTTACATAGTTTAGTTGGTATATGATTTTCATTAAAATTTTTGTTTTTGTACCTTTTCTACCTGATGTTTTTCCTCGAGAGTGTATCCATAATACACTAAAAACTAAAAACAAACAAGTAAAGCGATTAAAGGAAACTTAATTTCTTTAAATTAAAATAATTGAGGTAGTATATATGTGTTGTACTTTATGTAGTGGTTGATAATAATTGAGATGAGAGACCAACAAAACATTGAAATAAAAAATTTAATTAATTATGAGCTTAATTATGTATGTTGCACGCGTATATTTTCGATTAAGGAAATAAATTATCAAATTGTTTTTAATTCGGTTCTTCAACATGTTTTATCTCTATCACACTTAAATACATCTTAAAAAAAATTTCAACAGATAAGCCAAAAGCTTAACCAATATCAATTAAAAACCCTTTTTCTCCTATTTTTGATTATTCAAATTTAAATCCTTTTCTTGTTGTTTGGATTGCCCGGGTTATATATTTTTTTTTGCTGTTCATGTTCATCTCTATTAATTTAACCATTCTAAGGATACTATTAACCTTTTACAGAGAGGCACACAATTAGACCAATTAAAATAAATTTTTCGACTGAACTGATAAACCACAATGTTAATCTGTTATAACGACATATTTTACGAGCTTTTTACTGTTTCTGTTGTTGTTGCTATGAAATTAACAATTCAAAATACGCATAAATCCTTTTTTTGCGCATAAATGGAAATGATTCAATTGAGCGTGTATATCGAGAGAGGGATATAGATTGAAATTTTTACAGGTACATTTTGTGGTGAAAATTTCTTTTACTCAGACCATTTACATTACAGAAGCGAGACTTGAATTTAAAAGACATTGGCGTAAAGTGAAATTTCATGTGTTAAAATATTGATGAATAATTTATACCTGACATTAATTTTATCTACTATACCTAATCCTGTTTAACAAAATTCTAGGATCACGTACTATTTTGGTGATTCTCTTTAATGGTTTTGGCACCTACAAGTGAATTAAAATGAGTTGTATTATATATAATTAACTATATGTGTATATCAAAAAGCTTTTTGACATCGAAAGCATATATAACCGATTTCCGAATTTTTTAGTTAGCTGTTTCTAATATTTCACCTTAATGTTAAGGTTAACATATCTCCACATATCCCGAAACATTATTTACTTCCAAGGTTTATACAAAATATACAAAACATCGATCAATTAAAATCGGATTAATTTGTTTGGCTAATACAGCTTTCATTGAGTTTCGAAAGCGATATAATATCCATTAAATTGTCCATTACTTTTCGACGAATGGTAATTTAATACGTATTATCAATGTATTTTTGAAAATTAAACCAAAACCAAACAAAAATGAAAACTCGTAACAAAAAAATTAACTTACCGAAAATTATACCATATACCAAATATTCCAAGACAATGACAAATTGTTTTTATGGTTTAATTCACACTCTATGGATGGTTGTTACATAGTGGTACCAACAAAAATAACATCAGAAGACAGCCAACCATTAGACACAAGAAAGATAAATTAATTTACACACTTCCTATATATAAACAGCATATATACATTTTCGTTGGTGATGAGGGAAAATTACATGAACATTTTCCATTTCTAAGATGATTGATGATGATGTAATTTTCCTACTCTACTATCCAACCAAAATAAAATTCTCAGGTCAATAACTTTGCGGGAACCATTTGAGTACACAATAAAATTGATTTCTGAGATTTTAAACTAATTAAATTTATTTTTATATGCTATTCGTAATGTGGAAAATTACTATTTCAAAATTCTTCTTCCTCTTTTTTTTTTGAAAATGGTAAAAATAAAAAATGAGTTTAGACAAATGAGGCTCATATTTATTCGACTTCTATTTCCGTTTTTCTTTTTTCTGCGTTTTTTCGGTAAACGAGCATTATTATCATGGGATACAGAAAATTTTCTTTATGATTGAAGTAAAAAAAATGTAGTAAAAGAGAAATGGGAAAATATTATAATTTTTTTGTGTGTAATTTATTAAAACAAAATGAAAAGCATAACGAAAAAAGCTTACGAAAAGATTTCAAAATTGTAGAAACGGAAAACGTAGAAAAAATTTATCATATTACGTATATATATATATATATATATATATATATATATATATATATATATATATATATATATATATATATATATATATATATATATATATATATATATATATATATATATATATATATATATATGTATATATATATATATATATATATATATATATATATATATATATATATATATATATATATATATATATATATATATATATATATATTTAACAGTTTCTGATCCTTTTTCTTATTATTTTCCATTTTTTTTATTTTTAACTTAAATTATCCAATATAATTTTTGATAAGAATACACTTTAGAATACGGAGCTTTTCGTACTCATATACATTGATGCATGGATTTTATGTGTGTGTGTATACACATATCCTAAGTATATTGAGATTAGAGAAAAGAAATTTGAAAAAGTATGCGGATTTCTGAAATTATAAGCTTTTGTAGACTTTGGTTTAGGTTTATTGATGAAGCTTCGATATAATCGTCTGCATTGCAGAGTTATTAACTACAGATTATAGTTAAATTTCTAGTTTTCAACAGTATATTTTCAGTTTGAAAACGAAATTGATTTTTCTTTATCATCATTAAATTACAAAAAAATAGTCCAGTACAAAATTTGGATCAGCTTGAAGATAATTGTTTCACGAATGAGTCTTTCAGCATCATTGTACACGACAAACTACCTTATTTATACTTGATAATGATGTTTCAATAAGCATTACTACCTAGAGTTTAATCATCGTAGTGCTATGAAATAATAAAGCTGTTGTATTCCTAAAAATCGGTAAAGCAGAAATTGGATTGAAGACGTTGAATTTTTTTTTCTTTGGTGGCCTTAATTTTAATATAAGTTAGATCTTATACCGATCTTTACGCAAAATTTTCTACATAGTAAACGGACAGAAAAACAATTTCAGCGACTCATGAATCGATAAATGCGGATCTTCGTTTATACCTTCTTTAACTGCTGTAATATTCCCTTTCCCCTTTGTTGCGGACATTATTTCGGGATGTAAAATCTGTCGACGATAGATTTTCTTAGTAAATTAGGATAATTTGATAGCGTTGTTCAAGTGCGTGATGAATGTACTAATAATAAAGTCGCGTTCAAGACTCGGTATACTTAAATAAACGTTTTGACTTTATTTATGTAATTATATAGAAGGAATGGAACGAATACTCAATACTTAGTGATCATAACTACAAATAAAAAGAATTTAGTAAAATATTTGAATATCGTACAAAAAGTAGAAAGATACGATCATTAAAACAATGATACTGTTAAATATAAATGATAAAGAAGACTATTATCTAAGTATTATGTTAACCTCTGAAGTACAAATCTGACTTTTTATAATAATATAACAAGCATTTTGACTGTCAAATTAAGAATTAAGAAATTTTACATTGATTTAAAGACTTGTTTCTGTTCATGGTGAAAATAGAAAATAGTTTAAAATCGCTGTAGGTCGAAAATTGAAATAATCATTCTGTGTCAAAGTTATGATCGATTTTGATCTTGCATAGGAATATTATACCCCACACATCTTATACTATTATAGTACAATAGCTTTTAAGCAAATAAAATATCAATATAGCTAATGGAATTCACATCACATCATTTTGTGTGCCTGTGGGAACCATTCAACGTCTATATTTAAACATCAAATCAACACATTAAAATAGCATCAAACCTAATTCCCCGCACCGCAACAGACTTATTGCTGAAAAAATATATTATAATTTATTTTTTCAAATTTTCGACTTAATACCTCAATCAAAATTTATTGACATAATGTATGTTCATGTTTAATATCAATCAATTTTCCGCCAAATAACAAACAAAAATGCTAGAAATGATAATAATTTTTCCATCTAAAATTAAATCGATCTATACACATATGTACTTATATATATATATATATATATATATATATATATATATATATATATATATATATATATATATATATATATATATATATATATATATATATATATATATATATATATATATATATATATATATATATATATATATATATATATATATATATATATATATATATATTCATATATGATGTCAGTCGTTTTTAGCGTACGTTTATATACACAGGCACACCATAAAATGGCAACAAAATATAACGAATCGTTTATAAATAAATAAATAGAATTATTTGTTTTATTTAAATTTTTTAGTTTTTATTACATATTTATATATAACAATAGTTTTATATAAGAAACAATAAAATTTCAATCAAAATATATGATTTTTATATAGTATCTAATGGGAGGCAATATTATGTTGTATAATATAGTGCTTGCTTCTTCGCTATGCTATGCTCCATTCGCATACACTTTATTTTTATGTATACACCAAATGATAAAAGTTAAATTAACAACATTTTTTTATAACGTTTTAAATTGAATGAAATAAGATTTTAATTAAAAGATTATTACTTATAAATTGTTTTGAATGAAATAAAATATTTAGATATATAAATATAAATTGTGTTAATGTGGACGATTTTAAGCCACTACACAACGATGGCCATCGCACTTTACAAAATGTGTTGAGCAAAACAAAAATTTTACCGGAAACAGTGAGCTTTTTATATATATTCAGCATTTTTAAATGAATATATACAATTATATAGAATATAAATATAATTAAATTGAAATTTTATACAATATATTTTATAATATACCATATTGTCAGTCAGCTTGTGTACTGCAATTTTGTGTATTCTAGCAAAAATTGTTGTTGTGTCCTGGTTATATATGTATTATGATCACCCCATGACAATGACAATGAATCAAATTTCATTTTCAATATCAACATTTCAATCAAAATTTAATCACAGAGACGCAGCAAATTATTTATTTTATCCACATGTATGCGACATTGAAGCGAATTCAATCAAAAATTCGCTTCACGTTTTTTTGTTGTTGTATATTTTGTGTGTTGTCTCCATGTGATTTGGCTCATATTCGTTGTGCACATGATTCGGGAATGGTTTTGATATATAAGGGTTTTGTTTTACATGTGGTAATACAAAATTAATTGGTTTATCGATTATGTCTGTCTATACCATTTTGTTAAATATTTACATATTATGTACATACTCGTATAGGTTCTGTGTCTAGGTAATTTAGGTAAGCAATATATTATTTTTTGTTGAAATACGAGAAGTAAAACTATATTATATCGACATATATGCGTTCAGGTATAATGAAATCATTTGTGTTTGACAGTTTAATAATTGAATAAGTTTGGATTTAAATCAATTAAAATCATTGTGCAGAATGGCAAAGCTGTGTTAAGTTTAAAATTTTTTAAACACTTAGGTTTGGTACATGGATAAAAGAACGAATTTATTAAAATATCTTTATTTTACAGTTTCGTACTGTAGTATCACGCAAAACAGAATACAGAACTTCAACTTTACGCGAGTTTATTTTTAAGCGTTTTTCTACTTAATAAAAGCTTAGATATATATTTTATGTTTAATTTTCTGATGGTATTTTGATTTTATTATAAGTGGATTTTATTAAAATCTATTATGCAAACTATAGTCTATGCTACGTCAATCTATATTTAACTACTTTGTAATCGGAATCACATAGTCTCGATACTATAGATAGAAGTCGAGGATGACGAATAATGAGAATTGTATGTAACAACCACCAATTGGTTTAAAGTAGAATGTTTACTGTCATTCCTGAAATCATAAATTCTCAGCCTCCTCAGTATTAAAATTTTCGAGCTTTCCATAATTTTTCAGAGATTTGGTCAATAAATATCACATCGAATTTGATTAGGAATATGAACACCAACACAGTCTGATTAACCGAAATTTATGATTTTCCAATTGACTTTATTTGTATGACGTTACATGGTGTTTCAACACAATCGTATATTTTGTTTAAAGTTATAATTTGACACAGTAAATCCAACACGAATTAACTATTGCAGCCCTTTAATAATTAAACTTAAATTTTTCATTCTAATCCACCACCAGTTATTAATATATATCATTATAACGACAGCAAACATTCCCTCACTTTTACGGGACTGAACGACAGTATGACTATGTTAAAAAAATTAACTAAGTGGTGTGACCAAATCTCATTGGATATTACAATTGAATATCATAAGTTTTAGGAGTCTTATTTGTCGAACCCATAACTTTGACAAATATATGAAAAATATCACAAACGAAACGATTTAATGTTCGGTTTGTTAATATTTTAAGCATCGTAGTTTATGAAGATAGAAGTAAGTAGCGATTGTTTGGAGCCCACACTATGAAGTTCACACGAAGACATTAAAATTAAAAATGAAGCACGATTATTAAGCACCATATAAGCCAAGACCAACAATTATAAAATTTACGAAAGATGATAAGATTATATAAGAAAGATGATTCTTAGAATAAGATAATATCAATATAATATAATAAGATAAAATAATATCTGGCCAAGGCTTCCTATGCAATTCATAAAGACCACTTTATGAATTGCATAGAAGTCCTTGGCCAGATTTTTTCAGATAAAGCCTATCATTCGTGTTCCAGCGGAAATATAGAAAATGGAATAATCTACTTTTTAACCTTCTACTTTTTATGATGATAACAAAACTAGCTGAGTCACTCAACATTGTTGAATAGACACTTTTTATAAAAGTTTGATATAATATTTTTTTTATTTTAAATAGACAGTTTATACAAAATTAGAACCGGCCATTCCAATATATATTCTAGTATGTTTTATTCCGTTTGGGACACTTTCTATAATAATTCTAGAAAATCATCATATACCTATAGTCAAGCTGATTGACGATGAAAACGTCGATGAGCTTATAATGAAAACATTGATTGAATACATTGATTGAATGAATTGATACATTGATTAAATTATACGTCACAAGGAATTGACTCCAGTATACGAAGTACTTGGCGAACCACTTAAAAACGACGAATATGATATCATTAAAATCCTGATGTATCACCATTATTTGATATGTGCGGATTGTCAACTATATATTCGTTACCTAACGACAAATAAAAAACAACTAAACGGTTACAAATGTGGTCGGTTTGACAATGATTTCATTAAATTTATTGGACGACATTCCTCAAGTGAGCTTACCAATTTAAAAAATTTCAACACACCTAGATAATATTTCAGTTAAAATGTTTGGTTTTCTTTTAAGTATTTTATTAATTATTAAATATTTTCGTTACGCAATAATATAATTAATTATAAAACGAAATATAATTATAAACATGCTGTTAAAGTTAGCCGAAAGTTTTCAGCCGACAAAATAAATAATCGATAATGCAGATTGTGTCTTTGCTATTCCAGCCGAAAGTTAAAAATTGTATATTTTTTTCATTGATTTCTAGCCGAAAATTTTTCTCCGACTTTTTCCAACCAAAAAAAATTTGATGCTACGAAAAATTATCAAACTAACGGAAAAACACTTATATTAAAACTAATTAAAATACTCATATGTAATAATGTTTAAATTCAGAAATCTCTATAAAATCAACCTTTAAAGTGTTATGGCTGGATATAAATTTATTTTAAGCGGTTTGTCAATGGCTATCACTGGAAAAAAATTTGGGTCAAGTTTCATGTGGGGAGTCCGGGAAAATTCGATTCATTGAACCCGTAGTATAAATTTCTAAAATCTCTATAAAATCAACCTTTAAAGTGTTATGGCTGGATAGAAGTTTATTTTAAGCGGTTTGTCAATGGCTATCACTGGAAAAAAATTTGGGTCAAGTTTCATGTGGGGAGTCCGGGAAAATTCGATTCATTGAACCCGTAGTATAAATTTCTAAAATCTCTATAAAATCAACCTTTAAAGTGTTATGGCTGGATAGAAGTTTATTTTAAGCGGTTTGTCAATGGCTATCACTGGAAAAAAAATTGGGTCAAGTTTCATGTGGGGAGTCCGGGAAAATTCGATTCATTGAACCTGTAGTGCAAAATTCTAAAATTTCTATAAAATCAACCTTTAAAGTGTTATGGCTGGATAGAAGTTTATTTGAAGCGATTTGTCAATGGCTATCACTGGAAAAAAATTTGGGTCAAGTTTCATGTGGGGAGTCCGGGAAAATTCGATTCATTGAACCCGTAGTACAAACTTCTAAAATCTCTATAAAATCAACCTTTAAAGTGTTATGGCTGGATAGAAGTTTATTTTAAGCGGTTTGTCAATGGCTATCACTGGAAAAAAATTTGAGTCAAGTTTCATGTGGGGAGTCCGGGAAAATTCGATTCATTGAACCCGTAGTACAAACTTCTAAAATCTCTATAAAATCAACCTGTAAAGTGTTATGGCTGAATAAGAAATTATTTAAAGCGGTTTGCCAATGGCTATCCCTGGAAAAAAAATTGGGTCAAGTTTCATGTGGGGAGTCCGGGAAAATTCGATTCATTGAACCCGTAGTATAAATTTCTAAAATCTCTATAAAATCAACCTTTAAAGTGTTATGGCTGGATAGAAGTTTATTTTAAACGGTTTGCCAATGGCTATCACTGGAAAATGTGATAGCCATTGACAACTTACTTCAAATAAACTCTTATTCAGCCATAACACTTTAAAGGTTGATTTTATAGAGATTTCTGAATTTAAACATTATTACATATGAGTATTTTAATTAGTTTTAATATAAGTGTTTTTCCGTTAGTTTGATAATTTTTCGTAGCATCAAATTTTTTTTGGTTGGAAAATGTCGGAGAAAAATTTTCGGCTAGAATCAAAAAAATATACAATTTTTAACTTTCGGCTGGAATAGCAAAGACACAATCTGCATTATCGATTATTTATTTTTTCGGCTGGAAACTTTCGGCTAACTTTAACAGCATATTATAAAATACATAGTTTTTATGTTCTTAGTAGCAAAATACTTTTTTGTAATTTGTATCGTTGACATCAAAGATTGTAGATACATCTTTGTTGTTTTTTTTTCAAAGAAGATTAATTTATACAGATTAATATATCTACAATGGTCAAATTTTATACGTATCTATATACTTTATATAGTAACATAGCACTTAGGAGATCCAACAGCTTATCAGCATTCAATCTAAAATTGAGTTCAATGTCTCGCCAAAATGCATTTCTTATAAAATAATATATATGGTCATTACCCTTCACTATACTGTTATATATTTTCTTGTCTGATCTCAAGATTGATCTGAATGAAGAAAATATAAAACTACAACGATAGCAATACATTAAAAACCCAAATTAATTGGGTATCAATTTAAATTTTATTTCTATTCACATTTAACAAACCAAAACAAAAATTTTCACAAATACTTAATGCTGAAACACAAGACTTAGTATAAAGAGTTGTATACATATATAACCTTAAAAATATTGTTCTATATATACACAAACATACATACACATATATTATATATGTATAAAAGACACACACTAAGACAATGCTAAACAACCATTTATTTTATTCATTCAATTAATTAAATCAAATTAAATAAACCGAAATAAATTTTTAATAATATTTTCTTTTAAACAACAACAATTTATTAGAAAATATATAACAACAATAAGAAAATTTTATTTTTGAGATAAGAAGAAACTTGGCAAATTATTGTACTTTAGATTTTCTCGAGTATACGAGAATATATATATAGGGTTAGGAAATTCATTCGATTTATATACGATATTTTTGTGTGTGCACGATTGTCGTTCTTTTATGAATTCGTTTGGTTTGTTTTGTCTTTTAAGAAATTGAAAGAAACTCAGCGTAATAATAAAATCTTAAATGGTTTTTATATTTAGTTCTTCTTGTGCATGAATAATTGATTGTGGCAAAAGGAGATTTTTTTGGGCATGAATAAATTCAATTATAGCGTGTGATACAATTTTTTTAACTGCTAATAGTTAATTTGATGCATGAGGTGAGGTTGCAAATTACTTTTTACATTATATACAATTGTTGTAACTCAATCAATACTATTGCACTCCGGAATTATAATAAAATATAAATATGATCCAAGAATACATCTCTCGAGTGAATTTAAAATTGTAATTAGAACATACATGATATTGGAAATTTCAAATACTCACATATATTGAGAACCACATTTGTTTGTTTATACATAGTCTGGATGAAATCCATGTTAGAATTCTTTAAAATACATAAATAAAATCTATAACACCTTTTTGTGATTTAAGAACATAAAAGCTTTTTATACGATGACAATTTTATATACTATATATAGTTGTGTCTAGTATCTCTCTATAGATTATGGCAAAGTAATAATAAAATGTGAAAACTTTAAAGTTTCTTCGTACATTATTGTGTAAGCTTTTGCTTACACCACCACCAATACAGATTTATAAAGATTTATTTTATATAAAAAAAACTGTATACGGGAAATATTTATCAGGAATTTTAATCATTTTTGTCGTTCGTTTGAAGATTTATTATATATAGGTATGTGCTCGTGATAAGGGGAAAGTTTTAATGTGTTGATGATGAAAAACCGATGATTTCAGAGCATGTAGAAATATCATTTTAATAAAATACTTACATTCATGCATCAAAGACATTTAAACCAATCATTACTCATGTCGAAACTATATACGACCACTAATTGCTTTGTCCTTAAAAAATCAATAAAAATATAGAAACAGAATTTATAATTTATTATACTCAACATAAGATACAAATCTGTTAGAATCTGGCACAAATCGTATCTTTTTAATTAGTATAGCTTTTATAGAAGGATAGTTTAGTTCACATTGACTAATTTCATTTTATTGCATATGATGATTTTATTAAATCATCATCATGATCATGAATAATGTTAATGATGACTACACAATTTCATATTCATATGTTCAAATTGAAAATACAATTTACTTTAATAAATAATAATTTTATTCATAACATTTCTTATTTTTATTAAAAATTAAATTTAATCATAAATTATGATCTTGAAATGTTGTTGTATATTTTGTCATCTTTTAAGTTGTGTAAAGTTCTGTTTACAATACAATAATTTTGAGTCGTATACAAACTGTTAATTGTTTAGTGACTGTTTAAGATATTAGTAAGATTCTTTGTGGCAGAAGAAAATTCCTTTCACTTAATAATTTTACATATGTTACAGTAAGAGTATCTGTTAATTCAAAAGACGTGAACAAAATGATTGTTTATTTTATATAAAGGCGTCAACTTAATGTCGGTATTGTCATATATTTTCATCTATTGGTGATTTAAATGGTACTTGAGTTATAACGAATTAATAATTTGTTGATATACAACAAATTATTTTTATAAAATTATTTTACTTTCTAATGAAACAATTATATTATAATAGCTACTCTTGGTTAAAATATAATGAGTTATAGTCGTTAGATACTTTCTGAACCCCATTAGGGAAACGCGTCTTAATAAAATAAAGTTTAAACCATTATATTAAGTTTAAATTGGAACTCTATAGCAAAAATGACGAGATGACATTACCGAACAGCATAACCTTCCTTTTTGGCTGTGTATCAATTATATTCGACATAGTTTAGTGCTTTACTTACTTTACAAATTAACTGAATGTTATTTTTAATTCATTGAAAAATTTGGTCCTTACGTATATCACGCCAATAGATTTATGCCTACAAAGTGAACATCAAAAATCGTAAGCAAGTGGAGGCTATCACTAACATCTCAAAAGCATACTTGTCTATTAACCGCCATAAATTTCTAACAAAAAACACTGTTTTAACAATTTTTTTTTAAAGTCGTGCTTCATCAAATGAATTTAGTGTTCTCACGTCCATTGCATTTTCAATATTGACCAAATCTTTTATCAAGGATTGGGTCAGAGAAATTTACGATCATAAACCATGAACTACGGTAGATATGGCAGTAGTTAAAAAACATACAATATTTGAATGCAAACGTCGCCAGATAATATTTACGCTTATATACTTGAATTAATAAAAATAAACTAACATCCATAATCACGATGAACCTATATACACTCTCGTACACATCTCACAAATCACCACTCTTCTTTCATCTCAATAAAGGTTTTTGAATATGTAATATGTATTTCTAAATGTGTCTACTATATTCATGCATTTACAGAAATGTCAAATAGTTATATAAAATATTTTATTTTATAGCTTGATGCTATAAAACCAAAAAGTTGTATATAGTCGTAATCGATCTTGAAAAATAAAATAGAGATAAGACTTATATACAAAACCGAAAAATAACTGCCGTAATAATTTTACTGCGGCGCATAAATATTTTTTGTTGCGGAAAAATGATCCTATAAAATAATACGAAGAGTCGAGATAAATTTGTATATGTGAACTTTGGCATAACGATAGGATTAAAGTATTTTACGCGAGTTTGTTTACAAGGATTTTTTTTGGTTTTGAGTGTCGCTTGTACATGTACACACAACTTCAAAATTTCATATATGCGCATATTATTAAAGATTTACATACCTGTACATCCTCATCTCCATTTGTGTTTTCAAATTGAAAATCTTGCTGGCCGCTAACTAATCTTAGTTTTATCCATAAACAACCTAGAAATATTGCTAGTCGAACAAAATGACTACTTTTGTTCGATAACATTTTTTATGTGTGCTTTCAACGCGTCGACACTTGAATGTATATTATTATATACTATAAAACACTTCAATTTCTTAAATAATACATAAAAATAACTGTTTTAGTTACAAATAAAACTTTTGTTAGATTTTGCTTTTAAAAACTATAATAATAAAATTAGAATTTTTTAAAATAAAAAAAACTAAAATCTTATTTCGAAGTCGTCGTCGTCGTCGTTGTTGACAGTTAAGAAGATGTAATGTTCTCTACTGCATTGTTGATGATTATATTGTTGATATGCGTTTGTTGTTGACTTGATTGTTGCTTAGTCTGAAAGTATACAAAAAAAAACAAAATATTTATAAATAGACCTTCTACATTTTAAAAAAATTATAGTTTTTATTTTCATTCATAAAACGTTGAAGTATATGATGTATAAGAGGTTGATTTAAAAATCAAATAAGCTTCATAGTTGCTATTTATTATAATAATAATTATTGTTGCAAATTATTTTAGCTTATATGAATAAAAAGTCGCTTTGAGTAATATGTCATATAATACATTTGAACCTGATAGATTACTTGTTATTAGCAATCAACATTGAGCCGCATCTAGTTCGTCAATTTCAAAATAAGTGCCAAACAGGTCAAACTTTTTCAGCCTAGTCGTTGGGGGGGTTTGTAATTGTAGTTTTATTTGAGTTCGAAAAAATTCATTGAAAATAATAGTCTTATGGAAAGAGATAAGTTTTTGCTGCAGTTTTTATTAGGTGATAAAGCATCATGATCCGTACTTTTTCAGTGTGTTCTTCTAAAATTGTTACCTCAAGAAAATTTTGCTAATAGAATTAACAGATTCTGCATTTGACCTCTAAACAATTATAGAATTCATTCCTATGTAATATACATGAATTTGACCTAGTTTGTTTTGTATTGATAAAAAAAAATTGTATTGATACAATACCACTAATACAATATATACAATACTTTATTTAAACCTAATGAAACACTAGGTACATACTCTCATTTTGTTGAGTCCAGTTTTTATATGACATGAGCAATCATAAAAAGGAATTCACATTTCATTCTAAACTTAATCATCATTTCTTCTTTATATTTCTTATTAATCGCATGAACTTCAAAAAACTGAAAAAAGCCTCACCATATATAATTGGACCGAAACTATTTACTTAATAAGTCCGTGGATTTAATCTAAAAATTCTATTAACCTTAGAAATAGCTTAATATTATGAAATTTTAATTCTACGTACATCACGACCAACATTAATATCTTCTGAATAAATACTACACATCAGATGCAATGTAGCACAAAACACAACACATATACACGTTATATACTTGAATTGTGTAACAGTCACGTTCGAAAATAATATATTTTATTCACCAGCAAAAAAGTGATAAAAATGGAAAATTTCATTTACTTTCGCATATTGAAAAATCAGTTTTTACACATAACCTCATCATGCTCGTATACAAAGTTTGCTATACCCTGCATGTTTCAATAATTTTTCATTTGGAAACATTTTATAAATATAAAATCGCACACGTTATAATTTCCAAATCATAATCGAGCTCGACTTATGCATATGTATTATAAATAAAAAAAAATTATAGACATTGATTGTGATTTTTGATTTTCAAATGGGTTTCGGTTCGCCTTTATACACAAATTTACCATCATTACGGAAATTAAATTTTTCTTTTCAAGGTGTACTATGTATAGTATATAGTATATAATATGGTTTTCATCGTTCACCACATCGTTTCAACTTTATTTTTATTGGATTTTTCTATTTATTTATGTTATGTTGCGGAAGTTTCTTAGTGGGATAGGATTATGATATACCGTATATCAAGGTGATCGCAGGTCAATCATACATTTTTATGCATATTTTTATCTAAATAAATATATAATATTACTTTTATCTCGCCTATAAACTTAAAAGCCCTGTAAACATTACACAACAGTGAAAACCACAAACACCATATCGTAAAAATATAATATAATCAAACAGAATAAATTAATTAAATTAACAAAAATAAAATTCCGAACAAATTGCCAATATTGAAATTTCCATCACTTTGTCTAAATTTTTCAATTTATTTAAATAAACTAAATAAATTTTAAATAATACTACATAGCTATCTATATACTCGTATAATATAGTATTCCAATTTCCATAATTCATCGTTAGATGTAAAAAAATTTCTTTTCAACTTTTTTCTTCTTTAAAATAAATAATAATTAAAGATTTTTGTGTTTTTTATTATTTGATTAATAAAAAAAATTTAAAATGAAATGATCGAGCAGTTTTTTTTCAAACACCATGTACTAAAATAAAAGATCAATGATCGCGATTGATTTGATCAGTAATTGTGAATGCACTTGTATTTAGTATAATGGAAATAAATTACTTTGTAATTTCGCCGATTGGGTAATAAACAAAAGTATATTGGAATCGTGTGTGTGTGTGACCTAGATTTATCACCATCGCGATCGGTTAATTTACGCAATACAATAAAGATAATGCTTTAACTCAAAATATAGGGTGTTTATATAGAGTTTAAGAAATATTGATAAGACCTTGTGAGTACATTTTATTTTATTTTTCAGGTTGAATTTGTAGCATATATTAACAATTTTTACATCTATATTTAAATTAGACTTGACTATCATATTTGAGCTTTCAAAAAATATTAAATTACCTGAACGATTTTGGCCCTATAAACAAAAATTTTATCTATCAAACGATCAGTGTTCCAAATTATTCCTTTTAAAGTAATATTCTCAATATATCGATTTATCGTGATCGTGCTTTTATTAGGTTTTGTTCAGTATGAAGATATCAGATTAAGTGTTGTTAAATCTGCAGCAGTTGGAGCGGTATAGGTATTTGGATTGAATTCCGATAGAGGCCTCATGCAAAAGCTTTGTTCCCTATTATGTCAGTACTATAGACTGGCATAGAGCAATGCAATTTGATACGTGTCCGATTTGGTTTCGGAGTAAGGTAAGGCATTAAAAGGCTACTGCGAAAGAAAACTTCGGCCGCAAAACAGATACTAGACACAGAAACAAACAATATCCGATTACAGATAGTTTTTATAAATTGAGGGACAAAACATTTAATTTTTTTTATAAACAAAGCCAACTAAGAAATATAGCCACAACACCTAAAAATATTTTCAAAATCGAGTTAAACTGATTTCAAACTCTGAACTACATATATAATAATTATGAAATAAAAAGTATTTATATACATTTTGAAAATAAATTGTGGCGTGAACCAAACACTAACCGAGAATCAAACTGTGTAAAACTCCAAACAGCAAAATTTGTTCCAAGAAGTTAATTCCTTAAATATTTTATTAAAACTTTATTTCAAAAACCCAGCACTAATCCTATAGTTTAATATTTAAACAAAAGTATAAACAATCGCCAAGAATGAAGTTGTTCAAAAGTCTAATCCAAACTAGTCACTCTTTATGACTAAAGATTATAAAATTAAGTTATGTTGATGTTTGATAAAATCGGAACACGATAAGTTAGTTGAAGGGCAGCTTAACCTAGATTTTCCCTATTGAATTTATATATTACAAGTTGCTGTCTTATTTTTAATAAATGTAATACAAAATTTTGTAGAATCTTTTTTTAAGAAAATTAGGGTAGAAGTTTCAAATTAAAAACCAAAAACAACAATATAGCTACCATAATCACATAAAAATTCAAAAACAACAATATAGCTACCATAATCACATAATAATTCATTTGCCTCGAATATGGTAGATAATGATCGTATAACATACCGAAAAAAGAGATTATGTAGTACAGGTCAACCTCGCATAACGCAGGGGTTCGATTCTTGGAAATTTTTCGAGGTATCAATTTATATAGTTTTATATAAGAAATTATTAGTTTGGTTCCTGTGTTAATTTCATGTGTATCAACCAATAAAAAAAAATTAATTCAGAATGTGGCGGCTATTTTTGTAGCTCTTCATCCTCTCTTGATAATTTAAAATGTGATTCTACGTATTACTTGAACATAGCCAATATAAATTTCCGCGGGTTGTTCATTCAACAAATCTCGGATGCCCTCTTCGTCCAATCCTTCAATATCGGCTTACCTTGCCACTATCACAATATCGCTGATTATGCTGATAATTTCATATTTTATTTTTTCCATATTTCTATAAGTGGTAACTCTTCATTTTCATCACATAATACAAATAAATCGCTTAACTTTTCGTAAATAATTAGTTTTGAACGCAGCGATAATCTCTTGGTCCATCAGTTGTGTAAGACTGGTAAATCAAAAAATAAATGGCAAAAGAAGTTTAGTATCAAAAATTGATATTCGTAGATTTTGTTAAGCGAGGGTTGTTTAAACGAGGTTTACCTGTGTATACACAAAATTATCATTCCTGACATAGAAAATATCAACAATAGTCCCAATTCCAACTACGCAGTTTTTATAACATGTTTTTATGATAGTTAAAATTATAAAAAGTTAAACAATGATATTCAAGGAAGACATTTATACACAAAAATAGAGAATTTCACATGGTCACTAATGCAAACCACCCTTGTTCAAACAACATATTAATTAATATTTCGAATTTTTACGGAATTTTTTGATGTATCACAAACTATAGGTTCAATACACAACGTTTCCATACCGCCCTCTCCATTTTACTAAAAATTTCCATTTATTTAAAAAAAGAAGAAGGGAACTTAATGAACGGCGGGGAAAGCGGATTGGGCACTAAAGAGAAAATGATGGTTGGAACTTCATGTTTATTATAACGAAAACGAATTACAAAGATTAGAAAATATTTGATATTGATTATTGCTCATCAGTTTTATCATGAGGTTAATGTAAGTCACTCGGATTTAAAAAAAATCAGAATCGGTTGAAATATAGGATTTTGTACAGCACTCATAAAAGATATGCTAAATCTGTTATTCATATTAGAAAAGGAAAATCTACCAAAAAAAGTAGATACTTAAGAGTATAACTTTAGCGTGTTTAGTTTCAGTTGTATAGAATTTGTCGATATAAAAAGCTCAATTATTTTATAACCTAACTATGACAAAAGTTTAGTCTAGAATTTCACAAAACGAAATACAATGCTGAAATAACACAATTTTTTTGAAAAATACTACTTATATCGATATATTAGCATAAAGACATACATAGAAGCTTTACAGCATGTAGAAAAGTTTTTCCACATTCCATAAGTATGAATTATTAAACATCTATATACACATCTGGTTGCTCACGTGAACTCGTGACATACTGTCCTTTATTATCTTGGAAGAAAACATCATATTTGGATGCTAATAATCTATAATAATATGATGATAAGATATCATGGATGCCTATATCTTAAAACGTTTCATTACCAGTATAAGTAACATTGGAACCTATAGTCTTAGTTCTAAATTATTTAGTGTTTGTTTTTCGTTAACATTCCAACATAATTGTTAGAATTTTAAAAATTTTAATTGTTATTTAATATCTTACTCATTATTTTAACATAACTACGAGTATACTGAACTTTAACTGTAATTGAGGAATAGTATTAGCGGTGACTTAATTATAACTCCAATGCAATATATCAGAAATCGACAATTAGTGTCGATATTTTTTTTCTTTGGAGATATATAAGAATTTATTCCATACGACTATATACTATATAGATATGTTATAAGGAGGTTACAGATGTGTTTACTTACATCACTTATCGTCATCGATTCATTTTCACAATTAAACCATTTCAGCTAGTTTACGTACTTGTTCTGGTTTTTAAGCGAAATAAGTGATACAGTATTAGTTTTATCTCACATACGAGTCTCTATCTTCCACTATAATTCAAAAGAAAAGGACTGACTGTAATATATCAGTATATAAATTTACCATTATTTACATTTCAATGGTAAATGAAAGTTAAGCTATTTATCACCAACATTTTCATTGAACCTAACTTTTTTTGTATAAAGTTGGCGAATGTCAGAAATATTAAAATGTACATTACTGATACATATTCAAGTTTAAACGAGTTTGAACTTTGATAATATATAGATTTCCCATGACAGCTTAAACCAAACAAAATAAAATATATATATATATATATATATATAAGAATTATGACAGATTCGAAGCACCCGCGCAACAATATTTATTCTCATTTTCACGTATCGTACACATATTTTTGTTTTTGTATCGTTTCACAATAGAACTCACGTATTTCACAACAGAAGTTTAAGACATTCAATTACAAAACTCTATTAAAGAAATAAAATTAAAAATGTACAAGAAAATGGTATATAAAGAATGTGATTTATTAAGAAATTAAAATTTTAAGTCTATAATCTATAATCAAAACACGTGACCGCGATTAAAATACATTAACAATATTGAATGAAATTCTTATGTATTATAGTTGTTTTGTGTTGGAACAGTCTTCGTATTCGTCTTCTAGGCAACGATATTTTATTCCTACATGTATACTATAGAACATGTGGTTTTGTCATTTCGATTATATTTGTTATGAAAAACTAAATCTTTATTTTTAGAACCTAGAATAAACGAGAAAATACTATAAAAAGTTTTTCGACCCAAAAGGAAAATTATTCTGTAATCAAGTTGGGAAAAAAAAGGTCATTAATATTTATAACATTTTGAAAACATTTGAATAGTTTTTATGATTGGGCTCGTACTATATTATACCAATAACGTGTCAATACATATATACTGTCTTATCATGATCTTTGATTCAAGTCATGTACATATATTGAATTGTCTTTATATGCGGTTCAATGACTGTGCATATGTATGTATAGCAACAACATATAAAAGGGAAAATATGTACATGCACATTAGGTATTTGCGCGGTTCTACATAATGATAAATACAAAATAGCTATGCAACACATACATAAATAGACATGGAATGGGAGATGTGTAGTTTTCCTATATATTATGTAGATTATCATAACCGATCATTTTCATCTCGATTATAGATGAGAACGCAAAAAATGCTTTCTATAGTTTTATATAAAACTTTACGAGCTTTCTAAATATGCAATAAGTTAGAAAAATTGTATAATGTCACGGTGCTTTTTATATAGCTTTCATTATGCTCACAGCGATAAATCAATTGTGACTTTAATTTATATTTTATTAAATTGAAAATTGCGGTTCTCTGGTTAGATACATTTATAGTGTTTGTATGAAAATTTCGTCACATCTGCAGTACTTTATTCTGATTACTTTATTGTTATATTAATGTAACAAGTTTTATTTTTCATCAAATTTTCATGTAAATATTTTATGTATTTGAAGAAGCAGCATATAATATAACACTTACACAAAACAGTAGATGCGGTGCATGAAAACGGAAAATATGAAGAATTTTCGTCACGAGTCAAACATTATATGTTTGGTTTAAATTTTATATATAACTTTTGTTGTTGTCTGGATGCTCGATGGTATATAACATTGAGAATATAATATTTTCGTTTACACATTAACACGGATAGAAAATGAACTTTTAAAGGAAAGAATTTTTTGTTTTTTGTGCTTTCGTGCCAGATTTGAATTTTAACTTTATTTTACTTTGGAAACCTTATTTTTTCAACTTTTCTTAGATTTGATTTTTTTTTGGCTTTTATAAATTGTATGCGGTGTTTTGTTTCAGTTGTATGCTTCATTTATTTTTTTGCTCTATTTTTACCAGATTGACTAAATTTGGTAACGATTTCGAATTAACACTATAATAAACATAACACATATAAACTAAATGAACTTTAATTCATAGAGATTTTCGAGGCATTTTGCCATCTCCAAAATGCACTATGAATTTGAATTTATCGAAATATTCATAGCACATGGGGTTACTCCATTCGAACACAAAAAGTTTAATCAATTTCTTCATTAGATTATGAACAGAAACATAAGTTGGTTTGACTACTTGCAAAGTGCACATAATACATTTAAACGTTTCGGAAATTTGAAACGTGGTTTTACTTAATCTTAAAGTATTTTACAACTTTATATTTACCTTTAGTTCCTAGTTTTTAAATATGCAAGAGTAATTGATAACTTAAAAAAATAGTTATGGTGATAACATAACCAGTCCACATACGTATTTGGATTTAAATATGTTGTAAAATAAAATTTAGATAAAATTTGCGTTTGAATGCACCGCACTATAGACGGAACGATAATAACAATTAAGACAATATATTTGTTGATAGTGAACGCATTCGTTGATAGTGCATTTATCTTAAATCAAAAAACCCTAACCGTGCGGAGAGATAAATTTGAATATCAATCGGAAAAATATTATACTATCGAATTGGTTGAAATTAATGATCGTCGTTATCATTTTATTATTTATCATGCGGAAACTAAAATACTTGACATTAAGTTGTGACAACAAAAACTACTCGTATACATGAGATAGAATTTATCATAACCAGGAGTCGAATCAATGTTTTAACTTTGTGTAGAGTACACGATAATTGGAGACCATAACTAATAAACAAATTAATGATGCTGTATATACATAGTTGGTTATGCTGGTATAAAAAATCAATTAAACTATCGTTATAAAAATAAAATATAATACATAGTCTCTTGGTGATTATTTAAACGAGTTATTATTGATAATGTTTGACCTTTCATCGGGTCTCTCATTATAGCGATATATATGTTCGTTTATAAAGAATGATTTGAATAATGCATTCGCCCTAGTTATTTAAATGCAAGAGATGTACGATAATTATGTTCGTTATGTCGATGGTTTGCACCTCAAAAAAATATGTATTCAACACAATGAAAATCAAATTTAGAACCAAGCCTAGCATTTATTTTTTTATGATTATTATGATGTATTTTTTTCTAATTAGTTTAGAACCAACCATCAATAACCAATTTATATGTGTACCGAAATGGTTCAATAAATTTTATAAGTTCACTTCAGTATATTATATGTACATATATATGATGTATATACGCACACGTTTGAATAAATACATATTTTTCTATATAATTTCCTTGCATAATTAATTTTCTATTTTATACTCTAGTATACTAACCCAATGTTGGTGCAGTTGTTATACGAATGTGGTTATACACATATGTAACAAAATATAATATACAAAATGAGTACATGTACTGTATAGAACAACAATGAAAAACTTATATGGACACACTTGTGGTTGTCAAATGTAAATGTTATAAATGTTGCATTATATTTTTAGATACAAAAATATGAAATCTACATTACAGACGTTAAATATATAATATGGCTAGTATATGTTGAACATGAAAATGCATAAATTTTTCTATTTTTAAAATATGGTTTTGTACAGTGGATAGTTTATTATAAAAATAGCGAGCACAAAAAACTGTACAAAAAAGAAAATCAAACGAACGAAAAAATGTAAATATGAAATGTATAGCGTATAGAAATCACGTAGCCAAGAATCTGTGGAGATTAATACAATGCAACAAATTTATTATTTTTTAGGTTTTGTACAGATTTGACGTAAAGGCACTTATTTTTAGCAACATTTTTCTGTTTTTTCTAAAATTAGGCTATTTTTAACATTAATAATATGTTAGCAGTATAAATTATAATCTCACATATAATTTTGGCTTATATAAAAACTGGGAATGTCATGTGAAATTAGATACTAATGTAAAGGGACAAAGCTTAAAGCTTTTTGAACGTAATCGATATATTAAATCGAGTTGGTATTTTAATGTCTAACGACGAACTATTTAAATAATAATATAGTTTTTTTTAAATGAAAGATCTAGTTGCACTTCTTCAGAGGAAATTTTTAAGTGATTTGATCGTCGCATCTACAGGGTTAATTTCTATATTGTAATCGATTTCGGTGTCGAATTTGTAATAAAAAGCGATTATTGCACAGGAAATCAACATTTTAAACTATTTTTGAACAATTTTCTGTTTTATGAACTTAATATCATCCTGTACATAAATTGACGAATGGTCAAGAGAGTGTTGGTTTCGACGCAAAATTGGAAATCAAAATTGAGTAGGACGCAAAACGAAGATTTGTATAGTGCTTTCATGTGAGTCATTCATTCGTTAGATTTTGCAAAGTAGTTTACAGCGAATACTAACATCGTACCCTAGATACAAATAATTTATCAATGATTTTCAGACACTTCATTCGCTTCGAGCTTTGAACTCGAATACATTTATTTATAATATTATTTTACAACGTAAATCTTACATAATTTGTACATTTTTGACTCATGACGTCAAATATTGCATTAGTGCAATAAGGTGGGGGACTATTTTATTGCACTAATGTATTTTCCCTGCGGTATGATTAAATTTTGATTTGGACGTTTTTTCCGTAGAGTGGCTATTTTTCGAGATATTTGATCGTCTTTATTTAAAAAAAACACCCGGTATACTTGAATTTACATATATACTGATTTATTTTTTTTTAACTTTCACGTCTCCAATTTTTTCAATTTATAAGTTAGTTAAGCTGGACAATGCAACTCCTGTTCCTGCAGCTGACTCCCGTCAGCTTAACAATTTTGGCGTAATATAACTTTCGGTTTTCTGCCAAAACAGTTTGTTCGTTCTATGTTCCTTCTCATTTTAATTTTTTTAACTAGACCGGAACAAATTATTTGTCGTATTTTAATAATATAATATAATAAAAAAACCTATTGAAAGAATTAGAAATAGATTACTCTTTTCTAATCAACGAAAGCTTATGTAATATTGATCCTTATTCAAAATAGACCAATCTTGTATAAAGCGATTGGGTAATATTGCAATCTCTAAAGGTTTTAGGTAATATTTTTTTGGTTTTTATGAATGTGTTGAAAATAATGAAAAATGACTTTTCTCTTCTTTTGATAAATTTATGAAAAGCTTCGATTTTATAAGTGATAAGTAAACTTATATTTATTCAAGGGTATATCAAAGTTAAAGTCACATATACTCATAAAATGAATCTTTTATGGTTGGTAATATTGGTACTTTTGTTCTAGGTTTCATAAAATATTAGATGTAACATTTTATCGTATAGAGAATTTAAGAGTTAACTGCAAACTATGGGTTCTAGACTACTGATATTTTTCGTAAGCTTTAAATAAATCGACATTCACTGTTAGAAGCTGTAAGCGTTATAGAGAATATATTTATGTATGTCGAATTTGGGTAAAAAATTTTGAAATATTCCAAAGATTCTATAATAAATAAATCTATCCCATTATTATTTTTATTGAGCATGTTATAATATATAAAAAATAGAAACCCATTTTTATTATATTGCTCGTTTTTCACTTGCAATAATTTTTCATTATATTTCCCTACTAAACTCTAGTTCAACCTCTTTCATACAAAATAAAAATCTTTAGAGATACAAAACTGATCGATACAGATAAATTTCATTTCGTTCAACGACCTATTACGACGATTCATTCATTCTGCTTGCGCGCTGTTGTTTATCGTATTTTCTCTCGTTTTCCAACGTGTGTACATGTGTAGATATCTTGAATGTGTATCAATAGAAATTACTATCAAGAAACAACATAAATTTTAATAATTCCACATAACAAAATGACAAAGGGAATGGTATGAGTATATAATACATATACAACATATCTTCAAACCGCCTACCCAGAGTCCATTGTAATATGTTTATGGTAAAAATGTATATAATTAGTTGAGGAACACAAGTATAACATAAAAAAATTGGGGCACCATTTGCTTGATTGTCTTTTATGGATGTGCGGTTTGGTTTTGATTGGCTTTGAGGGTTTTGTTTGTCTTTCTGAATTCTCATCACATTTTTGTACGAATAGTCAACGTAATGCGGGGTTTGTTTGTGAGAACTCAGATGTGTGTATTTTTAAATATTTTTGAGTCATGTAAACAGGAAATTTTTTTGTTTTAAAATAAACTACTTCGAGAATGGGGAGGTATATCGATATAGCACCACACATCTGTCAAAATAAATTTTATGGAATTCAAAATAAATAATTTTATAATTTAAATTCCATTTCAGAAACTTAATAAATGACAAATGATTGAAATGCAATTTCATTTTCGATATTCAGAAAATTTTAGGAAAATCATGTTTTTTTTTGTCAAATGACAAATGATCATTTTCCCCAAAGCACACACAATTTGAAATGATTTTTATATTGAGTAACCAATTTGTCTTACTAGGATTATTCAATATATTCTAAATCATGAGATGGATAATTTCAACCCGATACTATACTCAAAACGATAACAATATTGTGTATGTATTCCATTTATCTCCTTCAAGGTAACTTAAATATATTTTTTATAGCATATAAATTTCAAGTGAGACCTTTTTCTAGTATTTTTACCGACAAATTCTATACGAACGTATGACAACAAGAAGAAAGTAAATTTACTTTGAGAACTTCTTAAAAATAACAAAAACCAAAAAAAAACTTGAAATTTATGTCAATTCAATTTCATCAATCAATTTTATATTGTGATTTTAATCAATTTCAATGTTTTATACGCCAGTTGTTGTTGTCTCTTCTATATACATATTTATTTATAGATTTAATAATAGTTTATCTTTGATAAAAAATAAAACTAAACAATTTTTTCTTCAAATTTTATTACAATATTACATAAAAGTTTAATATATTCAGTGTTTGGGTGTGACAAGAAACAGTAGGATATGTTTAAGAAATTATTTTCTTTAATGAATTCCATTTGGTTTTTGAATTTTTTTGTAACCGCTGCTGCGCGTTAGATTCAAGCGGTGAGATTTTAAAGGGTTAATTTTTTATATTTTGGAACTGTTGAAATCACAAGTAAACAAATTGAGATCTCAATACGTGCACACAAGCGGTTAAGTTGAAACGAAATTGGTGATATGTGTCTTTCGACAGTTTGGCGCATTTCAATTTCAATGGTTTGTTATATATAGTGGACGGTATTTAATAAATTTATCATTGTAATATATTATGTGTGGTCAAGACTTACAATGGATGGTTGCTTAATCTACAACAACGTATAATAACGGCTTTCAACCATTAAATATCTATGTCCCTAATTGCATATTCGCCGTGTAGATTGATTTAGTAACTGAATACAGTGTATTCGAAATGTCGATATTCATTGTTGCTTCTTTGCAAAGTATTAACGTTAGGTATTAGCTATAGATGGTTTTGTATTAATAAGCATCCAAATTGACTAATGATTTCAGAAGCATCGGCAGAATAAAATATTGCAAACAACTATATTGTGAATCAATGTAACATAATACGGTTCATATGTATTTGTTTAATCATCATGTTTATGTTCCAGAATTTGGGACATAGTTACATAATATATTAATTTAAGACACTTCTACTTTTGAAAATATATATTATACTCATCGTGATGGGTTAAAACTTTGCCATTACAAATCTTATCTACTTAAGCAATCTTACATTTATTTAAATGTTTAAGACAAGATTTATGGGTCCCATTTTATAACTATATCATTATAATAAATATTATTAATGTATCCATAAAACGATAGAATTTAATTTGCATACAAATTTATTGTTTATTTTTATTATCTATGTTACACCGAACACCAGATTCTAAAACACAAAAATATAATTCTCACAAAATCACATACTATCCCTAATCCGTCAAATTAATTACCATATATAACCTTTTTTGTATAGACATTCTATCTACATTTTTTATTATACATACGAGCATGTCAACGGATTAGTTCAAGACAATAATTGATTAATTGTACATATTTACCACATACATATAAGTGGCAAGAAGGTTACAAAGCCAAACATTATTCTAAGCCTTTCCAAGTCTAAAAATAAAATAACTTAAATGTATTAAATGATATCATGACAACCATAACAACAACAAAAGGTAATAAAATTCTTATCAACGAAATAAATAATAAAATTAATTTCGTTGGATATATATATATATATATATATATATATATATATATATATATATATATATATATATATATATATATATATATATATATATATATATATACATACATATATACATATATATTTATTATGTATGTACGTACATATGTATGCGACGATATAATATTAAACCATAATAAAATTTAAGTTTCACATGAAACATAGTCACGTTCAATGTTGGGATCCAATCGTATTATTGGGAGTAATGAAATGTGGCGTTATCCCCATTTGAACGAGTAGAAAATGATCAAATTACAATTTCTTATATGTTTGACAGCTCAAAGTAGTTTTTATTTTATATATACGTCAATATCGAATACTGTCTGTCTAATGTGTCTGTATATTATACAGTGAGACTATGTTATATAGAGTTAAACATTTACCGGAAATTAATTTACATAAAAACTCTATAATCGATATCTAATTTTTTATCATTTCGTTTAAGTAAGTGAAGTAACCAAAAGACGTATATACACAAATACATTTGTTTATGGGGATATAAATAAGATTCGGTAATAAACTTAAGATGAAAAATTTGTCGATGCGTTAAATTGATTTTAAAAATAATATTTTATAATAAAATGGTCTTTTGTAATAAAAAAAAAAAATACCATAATTTTATTGGTTTAAGTTTTTATTGTTTTTATTTTTATTGTTGACATTCAAATTTTTTAACTTTTTTCAAATGTTATGATTTTGATTTTATATTATTGTAGAGTATCATTTTAAACAAAAATAAGATACTTTTGTCATTCTTGGATTCCATAATTTTCGAAAAACCGGGAAAATTATAAAATCCTGAAAACATGGAATTTTGAAAATAAATTTTACAACCTACAAATTTTTTTAACTTAGCAATTGGGAGCGGTTATGATAATATTACTTCCATCGAAAAATTCTTAAATTTAAGCTGGTCTGATATTTATTATCAAAATTACAACACACAACATGAATTTGTTATTTTCTTCTTTTGTCACCGTATCAAAAGAACAATATAGACTGTGCCAGCGGGAGTTAATTAACGAAAATTAATTTTTAAATTTATATTTAATAAAGTTATTAACTATATTATGTAAATTAAAATGTTAAATAATTCTAAGTAACGGCAGATTTTACATAACAATATGGATAGTCTGTTCTTATATTCAAGTCTCTTAAATTAGTGAAAAACTTTAAGTTTACATATTTATAAATATATTTTCTTTAAGCACCTATATTTACTTATATGAATACAGACGAAAATTGTATCACAAGACCACCGTATGAATATGGACAGCTATGAAACAATTAATTTTAAACGTCAACCAAAACAGCACCAACTACAGCTCATATATTTAAAAAAATCGTAAGCATATCGAATTACAGTGTTCATAAAACTTTACTTGAAGAACTCAACAGTATAAAATTGTGAGCAAGATGAAGAGCTCAGTTATACTAGAATGAAAATAATTCAGCCCTCATTCACGTCTAGTACGATGGCTTGAATACCACACCTATTGTGTGGTTTGTTGAGAGATTACAATAATGATATGTTTATTTGATAGCGAGAAGGATAATAAAAATTAAGATATTCCCAGGAATGGTTAAAACTAAAAACAGACAATAATAAAAATAAAATCTCGCAGAGGAAAAACCAGAACACATCAAGCGGAATTAAACTATCTAATGGATGATTACATATATTCTGAGAAGCATCAACACGTGCTAGAGGAGGGTTCTTTATACTAAAGGAAGATGACCAATTACTCAATTCGAATGTCCGTTGGTTCATAACTATGTACGATATATTGATTTACATATGAATTAAATAAGCAGTCCATTACTTTGAATAGTACGCGGAAGAAGGGCACCGACTAAACGGGCCACCGCTATAACGGTTCATACAGCAAATATTATGGCCAGAAAAAATATGGAATGCAGAATATGGAAATATGGAACAAAATAAATATCACTGTAGTTCGTGGTCGAGTCATCGTATCTCAAGAATATTTTTGAAGTAACATGGAGGACGATAGAATTATAAATTGTTCGACTGTGTGTCTATTTTACGTAATAGAATTCTTGGTTTCTTGGAAATTAAAATTTAAATCTTTCGACTGTCTGTCCATTTCACTTAAAAGAATTTTGTTTTCTGGGAAATTGAAACTGTAGGAGATTTCGAGATTTTCGGATCTCGAGAAAAGAAAAATCTCGATGAAAATGTAAACACTCAACAAAGTAGATAATTTCATTAAGCTTATTAAAGTTTTAGCAAGAATTTATATGCGAATTTAATTTTATCTGGCACAGAAAATGAAAAAATACTATTGCTTGCTTGTGTTTAGTCCTTATAATCTTTTTGTGGCATTGAAGATACTTTCTACAATTTCACGGGTTGCTTACTGACGTCCTGCTTTTGACCAAATCGAGAACGCACGGCTATATGTACAATTTACGTAGAATCGCATAGTTCCTTGCCAGCCTATAGTACTGCTCTCCGCAAGGCTAATTCTAATCCCGTTATAAAATTTAATAGAACACACTGTTATAACTCTTTAGTTATCGCATTTTTAATACTATTTACTATGGCTTAGCTCATTATTAACACGTATAATATGTAATATGTTGAATTTCCTGTCTCAATCACAAAACCACACAATTCCCATATAAATGATTTCCATATGAGAATCGATGATCATCATTCTATTAAAGTAGTAAAATAAATATTATTATATAGTAGTTATTATTGTATTTTAATTGTTATCAATAACAATATATATATATATTGGATTTATGCAAATGTTCATATCAGTTTTTGCAACAATAAAATAAAATATCTGTTGTATAACAAAATAACAACGCTATTAGAATAAATTAGAATATATATTGATATAGTGTTTATTGGAATTTATTTGATTTTATGGCAACTATTTTCAGGATGGTGTACTCTATAGTAGGCTTTATACCAAAAGAATTAATGTCGGGTAAATTATTATTCCGCAATGCCGCAAAAATTATGTACCCATTTTTATATATCATATATGTATATCCCGCTCTCGGAAATAAAAATATTTTTTTTAGATACGAATGGATTTAGAATGACAAGTGCTGCTTTCACCTTTGTGTACACATTTTGCATACATACAAAAAAAATAGAATATTCACACGCATATAAATTGGAAGAATTATGTATTTATGTATATAGAGGTATGTATGTGTATGAAAAGAAAATATCTACCCCTTTTACATACTTAACACTTTGCCAAACTTTAACATAACTTTGGTGTTTATGTACATGGTATACATATAAGTATGTATATGTATGTAGAATAATGAAAAGTTTGTTATACTTTATAGAAAATCCAAAAATCCCTTTTTCATGCGCTTATGTGTATACAAATACCGTATACTCTTCTCCTTTGTGTTGTGTGTTATTATAAGATTTTCATTCACTTGATGAAAATGAAAATGGATTTTCGTTTTATATATAGAGCGCTACATGAATATTTTGTCGTCGTTTCGTATTTATTCCATTAATGTTTAGTAATACACTTGCGTGTTTTTGTACAATCTAATAAAATGTATTTATTATAAATGAAAATCATTTTTTATTTATTTTTCCGTTTGTTACTTATAAATATAAACAAAAAAAATACAACGAAATCTTTATGATAGATTTTCATGAAAAGTATTTGTTTATTGTATTTGTGTTCTGCGATGTCTTTTCCCTGATTGTTCTATTATATCATGTTTTATAGAATCAGCCAAACAAATTTGATTATTATCTTAAAATGGAGCGACAACTTTATATAAAAACAAAACCGCCGAATTCAAATGACTGATCATTTATCATTTAGCACAACTTCATCAAATTTATCACTATTATTCACTCGCCTGTGTGTCAATTAAATTGTAATCATCGTAAAAAAAGTGGAAAACAAAATAACATTTCCACTCTTTTAAGTTCCTTCATTTTCATTCTCGTTTCCTCGCCATCGCATCTACACAACACAATGAATCAAGTGTATATGACAAATTCTAGAGTAAACTTCTAACATTCATCTTGATTATTTTATGATGCTTATGTTTTGTTGTTGGTGGTAAGTTTTCATTTTTTTGGGTTATGTTGAGTTTTTTTTATTATCACAACAAGTGTTACAATTTCATTTTGTTTATATGATGTCTTTAACTAATCATATCTTCTCTATACACATATACGAGTATACACAAACTAATAATTGTTCAACACAATTTTATTAGTTTTTTTCGAAGAATTTCTAATTTTGGTGTTCTTGCTGTTGTTGTGGATTTTGACAAAATTAAATTATCATACATTGTCTCATCATTTTATTGTAATTGGGTTTGTTTTTGTCTGTGATGAGAATACATTTGGGACATACAAATCTGGTTTGTTTTTTTTAATCAATTTGATGGTTAAGTTAAAGTGTATATTATATATATAGACTTCTGATATACGAGGAATATAATAGGACAAGTGTTTATGCTATTTTTCATTTTCTTAATAAAAAGTGTAAAAATAGCAACCATGATACGTGTAGTGAATGCTAACTCACAGTATAGTGTTGGAGTGTTTTTTGGATGGTATATCTGTTTAAAATTGAAGATGTATGAGTATTTATATATATATATATATATATATATATATATATATATATATATATATATATATATATATATATATATATATATATATATATATATACATATGTATTAAAGAAACCTTCGAAGTGTAATATAATATCGCATATGAGAAGATTTAATAAGAAATTAGGGAATTAATGATACTTTTGTTTTTCAAAACATCCATAACATAAATAATTCCATAATATTTGATATTTTCGTGAAATCTTTCTTGATATTAACTATATTTAGATTTTGTGTTATCATTTCTAAGAAGATTGATAAAAAATTCTAAATTGACAAATGTAAGATAGTAATTTAATTTTCATCTGATGATTTCAAAGTTCCTTTGACTTGTTTAATAATAAGACCTAGTGGATTTATTTCTATTGCAATCCGATACAGGTTTAGTATAATAGAAAGTATAGGTACATAGTTTACGATGTTTTACGATCGTGGTTATTTTACATTAAAGTAACTGAATATGTATGCAAAATTATTTTAATGTGATACGCACCAGTATTTCAATCTTTGCTTGTTTTATCAATTTTTCCATTAATGTTTTTATCATTTTCTACTTCCCTCAATTTTAATTGGTTTCTTAATTAGTAAAAATAATTGATTAATTAACATTTGTAAGTGTATTGATTCAAATTACGAAACCGAAGAATCCAATTATTATGATGCACTCGAAGGAGATGTAACGCATATGAGGAAGGATTAGTAATGGATTACGAAATACAGGGATGAGATACAAACATTATATATAATCATGTGTCAGCTTGTTCCGCTTATACAAAAAATTGTGAAAATATTTAAACGTTCACCAACAAATAAGACACTACAAAATTATGTAAATCTGGAATTTGTCGACGAATATTGCTTAATCTTAGATTTTAAGACTAGATGGGATAGTCTATTAGCAATCCTGGAACGTTATCACAAATTAAAATCATCAAAAATAATATTATATACAAATTAACGTAAAATTACTTTCTGCAGATACGACGATCAAATTTATATTTAATAGGCTAACCGCTAAGTGATATTAAGTTATCACTGAGCGAAGAAGTACTTAGTACGTTGAAGAAGAATGAAATTTTCTGATATAATTTGCTATCTGCATAAATCTTTTGGAGCTAATCGTCAAAAAGCGACCACAAAAAGAAATACAAACCAAATAAATTTCAATTTTTCTCGTCCAAAACCAAGTATTCTCAATTCACTCACGGGTATGGTGAATCAAATGGGACTTAAGAATCAAAACACAGCTTCTGACGAATAGGCAGATGCAATTATAGATCTAGAGGTTAGTGAGGTTGATATTGATGAAATAACAGAAAAATCTGAAAATTTATCGAAAAAGGATCCGTTTTGAATATTTGGAGGATGAAGGTGTGTGGGAATTATATATCTCAACACGTTTACAACGTTTTTTAATGCTTTGCCCAGCCAGCGTTGAACCCAAAAGAGCTTCTTCTGCGACCGGTGTAGTTTTAAATCAGTTACGATACAAAAATAGATGTCCTAACTTTGGTCGAAATATATTTTAATGAATTTTGATTTTTTAGTTCCTAAACAACAAGGAATTATTATTTAAATATTATTTTAATGAATTATTTTTATTAATTTATATCACAAACTAAATAAATGTAATTTTTTATACATTACATAAAATGTAATTTTTTATAAAATATCAATAATTTTTATTAGTCCCAGTATTTTAATACTTTAGTACCGAAAAACCGGTATTGATTTTTCGACCGGTATTAGATTCTGTATTACATATATTCAACCTGAAAAATTGTTGTGAAACGTGAATTCAAATAATTATTTTTTAAGTAATTAATTAATACAAAATAATTCGGGACCAAAATGGGTCGAAATAGAAAAATGACATTTATAAACAAATTTAATCATACCTATAAGTACGGTTTTCAAATCAAACCCAAATGTATCTAACTTAACTAACAAAAAGACCTCAGGGAGTATAAAACAAAAATTAAAAAAGAAAAAAAGTGCTTGAAAAATTATACTTATGACAAATTACATTTCAATATGGAAATTCAATGGTCCAATTGATATAGTTCCTTTCTTTGCGTAGCCACTGTAACCAACAATAATTTAAAATAATTAAACTATATCCGCCTATCTAACTTTATAATATATAGCACTAATTCTCACTTAATCACATAAAATCGTATTATACACTTTTTATTTATCTCACCTGTGTATCTTCTTGTCAGCGTCGTGAAACTTATATGCGTTATAATTTGTCATGTGCTTTCATGTGCTTTTCGCTTTATTATATAAATTCGTTTAACTTTTTCGTATAATTGAAAAATTGATAAACAAATATAAAACGAAACCAAAAACGACAATTATTTACAATTGCAAGCACCTGGAAAGACATGAAAAACAATAATAAGAAAATACGAAATGAAAAAATGAAAATTAACTAAACAATGAAAAAAAATATCTTCTAAGAAATTTTCCAAACACAAACAAGTTGAAAAAAACTTATATAGAAATTGTTTTGTATTGTGTTATGTTAAAAGATAAGAAAAATATTTTCATTTTATCACAAAAACATAAAAAAAAATTGTTTTTTAAAGTATACACAAATTCAAGAAAATGAAGAAAAAACCTGGAGCTCTCCCCAAACCTTCAGTATATGGTACATTGGTATATACAATTGTTCATTTTCAATTTGTTTTGGTTTTGATATATATATATATATATATATATATATATATATATATATATATATATATATATATATATATATATATATATCTGGGGTTTGAATCACGTGACAGGTACCTATATCTACATACATATACGAGACGAGATATGTGAAGTAAATTGCGTATCGCAGACATGACACAATGATATGTAATTCTAATTCCTAAATAAAATACAGGTTGTATCTGTGGTTTATGGACAATATATTTTATAAGAATGATTTATCGTCGTCATTAATAATGATTAAAAGTAGCCGCTATTTATTATTTTTGGATATATAACAGACATATAATGTTACTTGCGTATTTCGTGTATATTATGAATGAAACCCGGGAAAGTTCACGTTATATGTATGTCTTGAAATGTTATAAGAAAAATTAGGTATTTGTGTTCTTTAATATTTTATTTAATCTTCTCTTCTCGTACATAATGATTAATGATTAGATAAATTCTTTGAAACAAGTGCAAAGATAACGTTTTTTGATTTATATAATGATTACTCAATTTTGAGGTCATGTTATATGAAACATAAGAGTCCAGGAAATCAAATAAAAAATATAAGTTAATTAAGACAAAAAAAAGCAAAGAGGCACCTTATAATATGAATTGTTAAACTCGAATAATACATCATGGTCCTGCCTTTATGAGCAGCACAAAATTCTATACCTACTTTTCGGACACTTCTTTTCTTGTAAAAGTGAATTATCCATAGATAGATTATATGAGCTATTAGCAAATTAAAGAAAACTTTAAACTATTCAGATTTGACAACTATGGAATAGGATTTCACTATACATATAGTGAATGAATTATATGAGCATAATCCAAGGTATTTATAGAACTCAACAGTTCTTCAACTCAACATTTATTCACAACTGTACACAAAATTCATGACTTACCCTCATCACATGCAAACAATAAACCATATTGTATATAGCACTATATAAAAATCCCAGAAGATTTTCTTCATCTTTCGCGCGTATTTCACATTTATTTATGTACTCGTATATTTAAAGCAAAATGTATGTAGAAAGAAATTAGCGAGACGTACAAAAAATGGTTTTCCTTTATTTGCACAATTTACATATTATAAAATAATAGTCACTAAAATTATGAATCTTAGCCTTGATTCAAAAGACTAAAGAGAAATGAATAAGACAGTACAAAAAAAACTTTAAAGATCTCGAATTGTGCTTTGAATAAATTTTCTTAAGTAAACACACATAGTTAGTTTATAAACGAGTATGTCGAAGAAAATGAAAAGAATATTTGTGTTATATGCGGCTTTATGTGCATTTATATATGAATATTGTGCGTGTGAAATCTCAAATTATAGTCTTTATGTTCATTATTTCGGGAGTTACGATATATATATATATATATATATATATATATATATATATATATATATATATATATACAGATATATATATATATATATATATATATATATATATACATATCCATATATATATATATATATATATATATATATATATATATATATATATATATATATATATATGTATATATATAAATATATATTTATATATATATATATATATATATATATATATATATATATATATATATGTATGTATATATATATATGTATATATATATATATATATATATATATATATATATATATATATATATATATATATATATATATATATATGTATGTATGTATGTATATATGTATATATATATATATATATATATATATATATATATATATATATATATATATATATATAATATGTATAAAGAAGAGTATTTAGGAATAAAACATTGAGTTTGGTCATGATGATATTACCGCTTTGTGTATGTATCCTCTTATCAATATTATATGATTGTCGTTATATTTGTATGCCAAGCGTCTTTAAGAAAATATTAACACAATAAAAAAATTATACAAATGAAGAAATAAAATGAAACATCTGCGCGCTCTTTTTATACATATATGGGGCGCGCGTTAGATGGAAGTGTTTTTACTCAAATACATATATTTTTATATAACGTTTTGTTTTATAGTCTGTGAATAAATATTTGGAATTGAAATGTATCAATTCCTCTGTGACCTGCGTGTAGAGATCAGCTGCTACCACAAGATATAATTGTTAACGATATGTCCTGTTTAGAAAACATTTTTTGATAAGAAAACCAAATGTCTTTACTTAAACAAAATTTTTCAAAATTCCATTTCTGGTACGTTATTTCCTCTTCGATTGTTATTTAAAAAAAAAGTTGCCGGAAGTTCAACAAATATAAACATGACGATTATTTTGATATGTTGAGGTTCTTTTTATCGATGATCTAATGCATTGTGTTTGGGTGGTTTGATTCATGATATAAGCCGCACTTTGTATGTCGGTGATGTACTATAAATGCATATTGCAACAAGTGTGGTTGGTTTTAATTTCTTGGAGAAACGAATATGAATATCTGTATAAAGCCATAAATTAAAATATTGTAGCGATGTAGTCTGCGGAAATAACAAATTCAAGAAAATAATATTATTGTATGGGTTTTCAGTATAGTTTCTCCATGATTCTAATTTCATCAGTCTTAAATAGTTACTTGTGCTACTTTCAAAAGTTTTGTGTAAATATCTCAAAACCACTTTAAATGAAGTGCATTCATACCTTTTTCATACGCATTGAATACAAAGTTCAGGATATACTTTACAGTCGATTAAACGTTTATGGTTTCAGAACTAACCGACGGTAATGAATGAAGATGTATTTTCAATTCTTTCCTTGAAAGATTTTAATGTAGCTATAAACGTAAAATTTTTCAATAGTGAATAAAGGTCCGATTAGAAATACTGGACAACTTCATCAGCGTGATACAATGATTGTAGGTAATAAAAACAGGCTTTGTTTGCATTTTTATTTATATATATACAAAAGCATATGTTAAAAATATGGTTTTATAAACTAGAAAAAGGAAGAGTGAAAATTTAGTCGAATCATCTGCTGCAGTTATTGTATTACTATGTGTGTATACTAGAAATGTATTCGGTTCGCTCCACATCAGCGCATGTCTACATTATAAAAAACACAATGCCAATAAATAGTCTATACCAAAATATAAGTGTAATAAATAATCATCAATTAACAAATAAATATCGTAAATTTTCTAATTTTATTTAAATCATTTAACAAAACTCGCGCGCTTCAACTAAATTTTTATTGGGTTTGATCACGCAACATTCTATATATTAGAAAAAGTGTGTGGTCTACTGTTCATTAATGGTCACGTTTTTTTATATATACCCATTTAGCAACAAAAACCAACCCCTTGTTGATTATTGTTTATATAATTTTATTAATATAACAAATTAAAAATTATAATAATTTTCCATTCTTTTAGGTCTTAATACACGATAAACATAATGTATATAAGTTTGTTTAATTAGCATATAATTTATGATTCCAAAACATACATAGATGAGTATACATATGTGTATTAGATAGTAGAAAATTTACTGCATTAAAATGTATGTACAAAATTAATTGTTGCATGAAAACTGCATAAATGCATTCTGTATTTATATAAGTGTATATATACGTACGACATGTGTGATGACATGTTAGTTTTTTCCAGTAATTATGTTTCTATATATAATTAAAAATAAACAAATAGTGCAATTATATATATGTATATACTTATGTATGTAAGTATAGGAATTTATCTTTAGAATTATTGTACATACAAGTGTATTGCTCACCTTTAAGATATGTATGCTGTTAATCTAATTCGACTAAATGTGTATATATCTTGTATCATCCATATAAATATAATAAAAACTTTGAAAATTTATCTTTTTTGATAAGAAAATACAAACAACGTATTATGGTTAGACTTATATTATGTTTACCTTGATATTATTATTTGTATATAAAAAAACACATATCTTAGTTTGACTTCTTATTACTTCTTACATATAACTTATAAATTTTGGAAAATTTTTTTGATGAAAAGGCACGTGTGACAGACGTTTTTATAACATGTGTATACCATACACTGTATAATATATCTAACACAGATGATAACTACCTCAAAACTATTTTGTATATGTCTTTTTCATACATACATTTTTTATGTAATCAAATTAATATAGAACTTGTCTTATTTTCTGCATACAACATAACATGGCACCATTGCTCTTCATAGTATGTACATATCGTTTTGATATATTTACCACTTAAAACAAATGAAAAGTATTTGAATGGTAGGTACATCATCACACCAACACAAAAGCATAAATAAACTTTTAACCTGTAATAATTATAAATAACACACAATCAAAAGCCTACAATGGCAAAAGCACAAACAAATGGCAAGAAGATGGGTAAATATATCGATCGTCCTACATAATAATGTTCTTTAGATTTTTGTAGCTAAGTGGAATGAAAAGCGTATACGGTAATATTATACGTATACACATACTCGTACGTATATATAGAAAAATTGAAAACAAATAGCAAACCAAAGTACAAACAAAAACAGAAGCAAAATTATGAAAGTTTTAAAAAAATTGTGCTTTTGTATGGTTCTGTGTGTGTGTGTGTGTTGTTCAAAGGAAAATTGTTTAGGATTTTTCGTTTTAAAATTATTGCAAAAATGAGATTTTATTTCTCGTTTTAATTATGTTGTTGAGGTTGAAATATAATTTGGATGACTAAAGTTTCACATTACATTATACAACAATAATTGTATTGCTATAGCTTAAAGAGCTTTTCGTATATTGGGTTTAATCAAAGCATTCTAAATTAAATTGGGCTCATATCTTCACAATAATTGTTCAACCAATTCTTAGAGATTTTTTAACTTCGATGAGACCTGTTGGCTGTCTGGTCTCCAAATAAAGGGAAAGCATTTATTAAATATAAAAACAATTAAGTCGACACTATGGTGATAATAGCATTGTTTGATATAAAAACTTATAGGACTTATAGGACTCTAGGACCATCGCTTAGTATTAAATTTTAACTTGAATGAAAGATAAATATTGGCCAATGATGTTTCAACCATCAATCATCAATTAGTAACATGAAGCATAAGTCTTAAATCACATTATACTCAATATAAATGTCCCACAAAATCGAATTTTATGATAGAAGAATTTAACGTCTTAAAAGAATTTAAAAGAATTTAATCATAAAGTGGATATTGCGTAACTTAATTCGGACGTAAGCGGAAGTAATAAAAAATGAGTTCTTATGATATTTAGCCATACTGCAGATATATAAATAGTCGCCCATTGTTAAATTTATTTAACATATTTTTTAGACATTTATCTAGCATGCTCTATAAATTGTCGAAACATGTTTCTTTTAAAGTATGTACGTTGTAAAACAGGCCGAAGGTGTATATATGAAGTAGATACAATCATCTTCTTTACATACCGAAAGTATCATAATTAATTGCTTCTATATAGATATGTGGCAAACCTTTTCCTGTTTCGAAAATCTATTTTAATAGTTTTATAAAACTACTAAAATATTTCTTTTGTATATTGTTAAATTTAAACTTGTATATTACTCATTATATTAGTCATTTTAATAATCTGTTCAATTTTGTGGATAGTTATTTGAAATTTTCAATTAATTGAAGGTTACTGATGCATGCATATTTATATTGTATATATAAAAAACGAAATGTGTGGGGTCGTATAACCACGAATAATAATAAGTATATAGATCTGATCTCAATGTATTGTATATATTGTGTGCAAACAATTAATTAATATATCGTTTAAAAATTATCATCATTCAATGTAACTATACTGTATCATTAATTAACACTAGTTTATATGCAGGCGATAAATTATTATTGTTATCTATATAGGAATAGATATTTAACACATGTTTACAAAAACAAAAATTCTTAACCTAAATAACAACGCCAAACCACAAGACTTTCATTAATTGCTACGAAAATAAAATAACATCACGCCGAGGCGAAACAATAGAAAATGTAACATTTTTTGTGAGATCATAAATAATTTCATCAAACGATCGTCTTCTATATAGTATCTTTCATAGTAAAAATAAAGTCACAACATCTAGATTAACAATCGAGAAATTAACAGTATAAGATAACATTCAGTATGTATGTCTGTATATATAAAATAAAAAAAGAAAGATCACACATTTATCTTAATTTGGAAATAACATTTTTTCCGTTTTGTTTTTCCATTCGATCACGATCATTTTGTCTTTTCATCTAAACTATATAATATAATACGATCGATCATCTCTTATAGCCTTTTTTGGTTAAAAATCATGATAACGTGTATTGTTACATTATATAAAATAAAATTGTTCTCGATCAATTGTCAGCTGTGTAATTTAACTTTGCGTGTGCAATTTCAAAAGAATCTGTTTTAAATACGCGCACATAAAATGAGATCAGCTGGGTATTGTTGTATATTTACTTAAAAAATATATTGAAAAATGCGATCTCAATTCCATATAGTGCCCGCGATCATAAATTTTATTCTATATATCTACGAAATAAATAAACAAATTAAATTAAATTTAACGATCTCTTATAACAATAATAAACACTGATTTCCCTAAATATTTATTGTAATGATATATTAAAATTATGAAAATTTAATTAAACATTGTAAATTGTTTATTTGTGTATCATGCACGAAATCAGTTGATTCGATAAACCATATCCTCCTTTCTGCTGTATATGTACTTATATGTGTGTTAAATTGGCCTCAATCTAAGTTGATTTAAATGAAATGTTATTATAAATCAATGACGACGCCATATTCGAATTATGTTAATTTACAACAAATTATGAATAATTAATTAAACGAAACTATAATTAAAAACGATTAATATAGATATTTACTATGAATATAAATAATAGTTTAATTGTAATAAATGTCATTTGAAATAAAAATACTGTTTATGGTGAAATACGAGAGTTACATATCTCATGTTTGCATTCGGCATTATTTGATAAATGGAATAAATTAGAAAATTAAAGCTTATTTTATCTTGACAGTTGATTTAAAAAAAAGCTCAACTAAAAATAAGCTTATAATGGATCTGATTTTAAGGCATTTTATAATTTCTTACACTATATATTTTGATTTCATTACTTATAATTCAAAATACTAACACTAAAATATTAACATTACCTAATGCTAAAATCACAAAAACCATTACATAGATGTTGGCTGAAAGTGCATCTATTTCACGATATATGACTGTTGGTTTAGAAATAAGTGGTTTTTGGATGCAAGCCTGAGACTATAATTAAGACATCAAATTAACAATTATCTAAAATAATACTATGGCATATTTTCAAGTTTAACAGTTTTTATCAGTATAGCTCAGAAATCACTTTCTTTAAAACACGGTTAAATCGATCACTTTGAATTTATCATATACATGATAAATTCAAATTAAAGTATTACACTTGTTAGCTAAGTAGGTTTCCTTATTTAGTCTTGTCTATATACTATGCTTATATAAATATGTTCTGTACAAAAAATTTATTAAACTGTTTTAATAAATAGTTTACTGAACTATTAGAAACCTATGGGATAAAATTGTATTAGCCTATGTCTTGAAAATATCTTAATTATTGTTTATGGTAAAGTGGCATTTGCCATATTAAGTATTTGCTGCAGTTAACATGGTTAAACAATAGTTTTACAAGATTACGACGAACTTAGAATAAGTATAAAATATAACTTAAGAGTCAGTGAAACCATTAGTTTTTTAAGTTCAGATTTCCTAAACTTTCATAACCTTAAAACTTAGTTTAATTAAACTACATTTAAGAAGAATAGTTGAAAAGTATGTCTAAATATATTCTTAAAATGTCTTAGACCTATTTAAACATATCGGTTTATTTTAAAATTAGGTTTCATAAGTATATGCTATCAACTTAGAATAAAATGTGAACCGATCTCTCCATTTGGCTCATCAACAATTTATTATCAGTCTTGCAACGTGTTCAACTGTAAGTTATCATTAAATTGCGTGTGGTCTATAATAATCTATATAAAAACTTTATCGTTAATCTAAATCGCCGATGTTGGATCGAAAATATTTATAAATATGTTTGCTAAAAATTTCACGATTCAACCAACATTCAGAAAAAATTGTTTTCAATTCAATCTTGAAAATTAAAAATCCTTGAAAATGGTTCGTTACGCACAATTTACCTTATGATAAATTATTTTTTTCATTTCAATTAAGTGGAATTTAATATTTAATCTAAAATGTTTATTAAAATTTATTGTCTTTATATCTTAATTTGTAATTATATATATATTTTATTGGAATTATATTGTTCTCTAAAACCACACCCCGATTTTTATGTATATACTTTTTATGGGAAATTTTATGCTACCAGCATCTTACTTATTAAGAAATTTTGTATCGAGTATATTTCGTATACATAAAAATATATAATTTAGTTAGAAAATTAGTCACAATATTTAACCCTTTTGTATCCTTGTGTGTTGTATATGTGTAACAGCTCATTCATCATAGTCGTGGATTTATGTTGAGTTTAGTTTATTTCCATATGACTAATAAACGATCATCATCTTCTGGAAAATTAACAACATATGTTCGCGAGAATTTACGCTGTGTGACTTATACAAATGAAACACTATTTTTAATTTTTAAAATCTGCATTCAATTTAATAACTAGGCTAAAATATTTATGCAAGCAATGATTTAAAATGTGATGAATGAATATATCAAGTAGGGTGTTTCGTTTATGAACGCTGACGACGTGTATATATATATACATTAAAGCAATGAAGTAATAAATAACCGCGATCTAGAAACGCACGTCTTCACTTAACGTCATACACATTTTCATATAATCATAATGACACACTCCAGTCGCATTCAACCAATAAATGAAACTTAATTACGCAATGCGCTTATAATATACAAACCGCATTCAATATATGTGCTTAAGCACATCTTAATTAGGAACCGCGCGTTAAACATTGAAATTTAATTAAAATGCATTTTAAGTGGTTGACAATTATTTATTTATCAAACAAAAGAAACATAAATTTGGGCTCAAGTATGTATTATACATATATATATATATAGAAAATTTAGTAAGCCTGATGTCACATAACGCATCAACAATGATTTATCACTTATTGCGCGTATTAGCAATGATTTATTTTTAGATACTTGTGATGCATTTTAATAGTCGATAGTTTTAGTTTGCTTGATGGTAGCCTAAATATGGTATGTGACAATGATATCATCTCAACATATTGGGTTGATTATTTATCGACGGACTAATGTTAAGGAATTTTTTATCTGTTCCATATCGGAAGTATAAGCTTGCTCATTTCAATGATATCATATAAACGTTGTGTGCGATATAAAACTATATAATACACTCATCTGATGTAATATGTGTCGCATAGTAAAAAGATATTTAATCGTCTTATCTCTATATATATATATATATATATAAATTCTTTCCTATTACTTTGTGAAGAAAGCGTATATTAAGATTAAAACCACAAATTGTTTGTTAATTAAGAAATTTAAATAAATTCTCGCGCTCTTAATTAAATTCTATGTATTATATTGATTAATTTAATTTTATTGTTTCACGCGTATTTACAAATCAGTTTAAAAATTATTGATCTGAAAAGATCATGCGATGAAAATTTCTTACCATACATATAGCCAGAACCGTTACAAAATTAAAGAAAATCATTGACCGATTATATTTTATACACGATAATCGCATTTAGTTAAAATTTGTTTTTTTAAGATTAAGATTTAAAATAGATAAAAATATAGTATCGCACAATAAATGAATATGATAAGTATACTTCAAGCATAAGTGTATAAAAATTATAACTATATACATATATGTATGTATATATATTTAGTGGGTAGATAGACTCGTCGACGGTAAATATATCATCGATTGGAAATTCCAATATTCGATTGATGATTGATTTTGATTAATTGGATTGATTCGAAGCGAAAATTTATGTTTTATGAGACTAATAAATGGTGGCGGGTTAATTACATTACCAGACACATAATACACTTGTTGAACATTTTGATTTACAAGATCGTAATCTTCGTTTTATTGTGAATTTATAGGTGGTGAGAGATTACATTTATTGAGTAAATAAATTATTAAATCATTTAATTTAATCGGACTAAAATGTGCACTAGAGGGTGATCTGGAAAACAATTGTATCAAATCATTATTAGAAAAATTGGCCATAGTCATTATTTTATATAATTTATATTGAATTAAGAATTTAGTAGAATTAATCTAAATTTATGGTTGTACTAAAGTATGAAATATTTATTTAATTTTATTATATTTTAAATAAATCTTCTAACACTTGCAAAAACATGTACTTACCTTGGTAATTCTTATGATATTTTGTTTATAATTGTAATGAATTCTAAAAATAATTTTCTTTTCAATTCTGTTAATTCCTGTGCTAATTTTCCAGATAAATAAAGTGTTGAATGTCCAAACAAAGAAAATGTCTTCTTTAATTTTTTTAGGAGATACATTATACCAATGCCCGAGTAACTTCTTTTCATGAAAGACACAATTTGTATAAGACGTAGAAAACAACCAACATGGCACGTAATAATAATAATTTAACATAACGTAACCAATCTCTACTAACCTTAATTTCAGACTTAATTATATATGGTTGTTAAATAACTTCAATAGAAAAATACTATTATAATATAAGATGATTGTGTACAATTAATAATTTTCTAGTTTTGAGTATCAAAATGGGTCTTAAAGTATTACACACGCCAAATTGATTATTGAGATTGATTAAAGTGAAAACTAAATATTTTTATCAAATGCAAGTAATTAAGAAAGAAGGCTCCTCGTCCTATTCAAATTTGATAAATGAGGAAGGTGTTTCACTGTCGGTAGTTTAAACTTAAACGATATAAGCTTACAAAAAACAAGTACAAGAGCATAAAATCCACATTTTTAAGAAACATAATTAAACTGTGACATACACTGTTTTAGTCTCACGCCGTTTGTAATTTATACATTAAATAATTTCCCATTATAATAAAAAAAAATTCTGCCCCCGATTTATTACCCAAATATATATTGTATATAGAGAGAGAAACGCACACAGTAAGTACAATTCCCAATGATTAATTAAGTAAACAATTATAAAATCCATAAGTTAATCAAGATAAATTAAAGCAATGACAGTATTATGACTGTACGATAAGCTCATTGACTTTCGGTGATCCTTGGTGGTTCGTTGTTGTGCAAACACTATTTTATGCGGAACACAATCAAATCGCTTGAATCATCATTTTTTGCTGATTTTGTTCTTCTGTTATAGTTATAGTTTTATATACAATATATAAAACGCGATGATATGCAATTTTTTGTAACTAACAATCAGATCACTATAAACGATTGTTCAAGGGGTTGGTTTATTATTGAAACTTATGTTTAAAAACATATTAAATCCTCTGTATTTATATAAGATATGATGTTTTTAAATTGTCTGACCGACAAAAAAAGCTATTTACTATATAATTACAGGCCAATAACCTTTTAAAGAAAAAACTATTTTTATAACGTATTTTTCTTCTATTTCCATTCAAAATTTTATTTCTATATTTTATTTCAAATATATATAATAAGATCACGAAATACATAATAAGATTATAATCGTATACGAGTATAAATATAATGTTGTGTATGTACGAGTAATATTGTATATAATGATGCATTCGCTGAAAATGCATATTTGGTTTAACAAATTGATATATAAGAAGAAATCCGAAGACAATTTATATAAGAAATAAAAAAATATAATTTCATTTCTTCCTGTGTAGCAAATACGATTATATTGTACATGAACTGATGTCTTGAAACACAATTTTGTCATAAAAATAAATAAGAAAACGTCATATGTGTGTATTTTAAACCGCGAAAAAAATTAGTGATCTCATACACAGTTTGATTTTGTGAGATTAAAATACAAAAAGAACTCCGATTTTATGTGCAATATGTGATCGCGCGATTTTCTTTAAATATTAAATATTAACCGCGTGTTTGTTACCAAAATAACTTTAGTGATCATTTCTTTCATTCAGTAAAACAAAAAAAAACATTAAACAACGAATCGAAATGGATTGGCTAATGATGTTATATATGATGGTGATTCATTCAGGAAATTGATTCACAATCGAAGAAAGAATTAAGAAAGAAACATTATATATTTAACAAACAAGACAAAAAATAAATGGTTACAGTTTTTAACTTGATAATTTAATTGCGCGATTTTGTATACACACACACATATAGTAACTCTATAAGTGAACGCAACACAATCGATCATAAAACTTAATTTATAAAAAGCTATTAAAATAAATTAATAATTCTTTGAAATTGTGGTTGAAGTCGTGGAGCCAATTTTGTATGGATATAAAACGACACAATTTCTATATGCTCATAAAATTTGATGGATTTTGTTATGTGTGAGTAACCGCGTGTTTATAGAAATGGGATTTTCAACCTCTCTTACCTTACAGTAATATGTTGCATTATAGACTGAATTTTAAGAGCGGCTGACGTTATACGGAAGGAAACTATAATGTTTATACTTTATAAGGTACCAATACTTCCTATAATCTTAACTTTGACATCCACATAACCTGAAATAACCCACATTTGAAATTAAGCACGCATACGAATTAAAATGGCAACAGTTATATCAATTACGTGTGACAAAAATTTTAGATAAGTTTTTTAAAAACAACAATCATACAATAAGATAACGTTATATATAAGATAACATTTTTATGTATGCATAAAAATTGGATTTTATATATAATTTTATAATTGAAAATCTGATTATGAGCGGGTTGGGCCTAATTTAAATTAAATCGTTATATTTTGTTATTCAATCAAGATTGATTTTTAACCGCAAATAATCAGGAACTAAAGTATAACAAGATAACAGGATTAAAGTAATCGATAATTGAATAAACGTGTGGTTATAGATGTGATTTTTGGATTAGAAGTTCGAATTAAGATAAGATTACGATGACATTTTGCAAACTGAACATAAATTGTTCAAACAAAATATAATATTATTGGTTCTTATATATAGTGAATAAATGGCACAGAGGCTGGATTGAAAATGAAAAAGTTCATCTTCTGATCAGAAAAATAGTCAGAGGTGAAGTGTGAAACACAATATAACGGGTGATTTTTTAAGAGCTTGAGAACTTTTTTTTAAAAAAAAACGCATAAAATTTGCAAAATCTCATCGGTTCTTTATTTGAAACGTTAGATTGGTCCATGACATTTACTTTTTGAAGATAATTTCATTTAAATGTTGACCGCGGCTGCGTCTTAGGTGGTCCATTCGGAAAGTCCAATTTTGGGCAACTTTTTCGAGCATTTCGGCCGGAATAGCCCGAATTTCTTCGGAAATGTTGTCTTCCAAAACTGGAATAGTTGCTGGCTTATTTCTGTAGACTTTAGACTTGACGTAGCCCCACAAAAAATAGTCTAAAGGCGTCAAATCGCATGATCTTGGTGGCCAACTTACCGGGCCATTTCTTGAGATGAATTGTTCTCCGAAGTTTTCCCTCAAAATGGCCATAGAATCGCGAGCTGTGTGGCATGTAGCGCCATCTTGTTGAAACCACATGTCAACTAAGTTCAGTTCTTCCATTTTTGGCAACAAAAAAAATACGGTCCAATGATTCCACCAGCGTACAAACCACACCAAACAGTGCATTTTTCGGGATGCATGGGCAGTTCTTGAACGGCTTCTGGTTGCTCTTCACTCCAAATGCGGCAATTTGCTTATTTACGTAGCCATTCAACCAGAAATGAGCCTCATCGCTGAACAAAATTTGTCGATAAAAAAGCGGTTTTTCTGCCAACTTTTCTAGGGCCCATTCACTGAAAATTCGACGTTGTGGCAGATCGTTCGGCTTCAGTTATGAAATGTCAAAGCATACTGAGCATCTTTCTCTTTGACACCTTGTCTGAAATCCCGCGTGATCTGTCAAATACTAATGCATGAAAATCCTAACCACAAAAAAATCACCCGTTACTTACCATCACTACAGATTGGTATATATACAGATATATTGAATTGGGAAGGGATATGATAATGGCCGACTCTGAGTGATGGAAAAAAAAATTAAAATAATCTTCTAAATATGATATAGAAATTACTAGCTCCCAAATCGATTTTAGGTTAAATTTCTTTTGAAGGTAACCATACCGTAAAAATTCCAGAAATATAAAGATGTCTATACAGCAGCGACAGTTTGAGTACCTCAACTAACATTTAAACTAATTTGAACACCAGGCCCCAAGTAAAATTAGAGTAACTCTCTTTCTGTACTTACAAGGTAGGAACATTTTTCAATCAACTGACATTTGGTACGAAGCAAATGAGTTATTTAATTTTAAGAAATAAACGAGTTTTTTCGTTGAACAAGATTAAATTGATTCCAATTCACAAGAAATAACATTACCAGTTGTTACATGTACATAATTATCTTTAAAATGTATGTAAAAGGAATTAATTTGTTTTAAGCCTTAAAGTGTTGATTTTTCGATTTTTTTTACATCCTGAATCAATTTGTGGAACTTTAATTTTACATTAAAAAAAAAACCTGCTTTTTTCATTAAATAAATTACATTTTAACATACAACCTTGGTGAATAAGGGGCTCGTTTAAATGAACATAATTTGTTAATAATAACAAACTCATACATCAAAGTAGCGGTTCGAACGTTGTGTTCGAACTGGCTCGAACGTTGTATTGTAACTTACAATTTTCTAATGATTTAGATTTTAATTACTGGATATCATTTGAAATTGTAGTGGTAGAGATAAGTATCCTCATAACAATTTTATAGCTATCGGAATATTTATTGATCACTTGAACACGGGATAAGAAATAGAAAATAAATGATAAAAAAAGCCTTTTCACTTGATGGGAAAAAAGAATGGGTATTCGTATCGAAGTGATAAATCTTTGCAACTTTTATAGAAAATAAGCCTTGGCTTTCTTGTCAGCTAGAAGTTCATTTTTTCGCACAAAAATTCAAAATTATTTAAAATCATAATTTGGCTACATTTTCAATATGCAAGAAGGTTCAGTAAACTATATATTACTTTATATAATAAACTTTATTCCACCTCGGGACAGTAGAACAGCTGAACAGTTTTATGAACTTTCAATTTCCGCAAATTGTCGCTGTTGTGAATGATCTTCATGAAAAATTTGGAACCTAATAAAAGGGGATGAACACTTCTGACCAATGACTGCTAGTAAAAGGACATAGAGTTGGAATGATGGGGCCGATTTTTGATGCATATGCTACACACTCTCATTATGAATGTGCTTATAAGCTCAAAATGAGATGTGCCAGTACTAAATTATTGTAAATACATAAATAAATAAATAAATAAATAATAATAAATGTATGGACATAAGACTTATATAATAGACTAAATGAAAATTTAAAAATTAACTTCTTTTAACGAATTATTTGCAGGTTTATTAATTAGGAGGAAAAAATGTCATGAGGAGAAGTCAAAAAATTTGATACTACACCAGGATGTGTATAGCATGTAGTTTCTACTGATATTTCGAAGGTCTTTTTCTCTTTTCAGTTCGATATCTTCCTCGCTAAATTGTATAAATCCGATGAAAAAACTTTTTTGGAGTTGGATTGTGGTCAAAAACAAATACATAGTAAAAAACGGGGTAATGTGTATAACAGGAATAAGATTCTCATCTTCGGTTCGGTTCATCAACAAAATCGTTCCTTTATTGGGCACTGCACTAAATTACAAAAATTTTGATTTGCAATATAAATATATGAATAGACTAGGATCAGCACCATATGTCATACCGTAAAAGGCGTTGTACCGCATTAGGCCGATATGGTTTAAGTGCGCATGATATACAATCATGCAACGTAACACAATATGACACGTATACTTTTCACGTCTACTTATTAATTTCATAATATTATGATAGAATGACAAAAGATACGGTAATCTTATAATAGTTTCGACATATTATTACTACTTGTCATGTTTGTCAAAATCACACTATTGAATCTATTCTTAATTTTCTTCTATGATATGACTAAAATTGTCATTATGACTTACTTAATTTGAAACCGGCAGATCAAACATTTATTAGTTATATTTAATAAATATGTTAAGCCAAATAAAACGAAACAAAACATTAAGGTTTTCGAAACACCTACCTTAAAATCATGTGATTCATATGTTAGTAAACAAGAGGCCTTCTTACCTGCAACAAAATAAACGAAATATGTGTTAAATATGTGTACTTTAAGCGAACCTACTAGTAAGAATAAACAATTATAATTAATATTTTACAATAATTAAATCTTTGTTATAAATCTACATAGTAAAATAATTAATTTAATTTATAATAAAAATAAAACTAATATAAAGGAATATAAATTTATTTGGTTTTTCGTCTTTTTTCTGAGTTGCAGCACCACCCCGATAATCACAAGTGAGTATCAAATTTCACAGATACAAAACTACTGTGACTTAACTATATAATCTATGTATGACTTTATGGATGTATGTAGTTTAATTGAATTTTTATTGAAATTTTGTTCGATCGTCTAAGTTGTTAAAGTTGGTTAATATAAAAAAATTGAATTTTTGTTTTTGATTGAAATTAATTTTTATTAATTTTATTATATTCGATTTATGTATACATTGTCTATATGTGGACGATAGACATCTTAAAACATTATTTTTAGGGTCTGTCTATATTTGAATGATTAATAGAAAGAAGCCAAGTTTTGTAAAACAAACAAAAATTGTATTATGATTAAATCAAAATTTTATTTCGGTATTATTTTGTTGTCTTTAAGTTATTTGTTTTTATTTTATAAAATTGATTTTGGTTCAGTTATAATACACAAACATACGAAAATATTTCTTGAAAAAGTTTTTCTTTCCTTGGGGTATTCTATTAAAACAAGAAATCCCAGATAACCGCTCACCACACTACCTTTTGTTGGAAATAACTCATATATAAGTAAATTTAAGTAGCAAAATCTCATCATTGCGCGGCAAATTGTAAAAGATCTTATTAATTTCTTATTTTTAAATTATCTTTACATTTTTAATTTTAATGATTTTACTTTATATAACAAATTCAATTACATTATATTCATGTTCATTAAGACGTATATGTATATATACACATTAAACCACATCTCATTCTCAATCTTTATGCATATACAGATTGTGTGTACATGTTAACAGTATCTTCGGTACAAGTATATATAAATGGTATGAACCAAATTAGGAAATTACAACTTTCTATAGGTCATGTTCAAAGTTGTGCATATATAACACGATATATAACAGAACTGTGTGCGAAAATTGTTGTAATTTACCAAAATAAAAAAAAAACAACTTAAACAATAAATTAAGACGAGAAAATTTATAAAAAATGTACCGGGAAATTTATATGTACATATACAGATATACACAAACATAACAACAATAATAACCGCGAAAATATAAAATACGCGGATGAGAATGAAACGAGTTTTTCATGTTTTTCGCGATTTTATTTATTTATTTTCATTTGGTGTTATCATATTTTGAAATACATTTTTTGTATGTCAAATTTATTTATTTTTTTATTGAATTTGATCACGGGTTGTGTAACAAAAGTACATATACATATGTACGCCATTATACACACTACATACAATTTTGTTGTAATATTAGATTTGATGACATTTTTTAACGTCACATTTTCATTTAGGTGATATATTTATTTTTGCGATTTTATTTTGCTTTTTTTTACAGAATAAAAATTAAACGAGACTGAAAATCATGAATTATTTTTTTTCGTGTTTGATGAACTTTTTTTTAGAGATAAATTTGCGGCATTACATGAAAATGAGATATTGCGGTATATAGGTAATTTGGGAAATATTATATTTGACGAGCTATTTCAAGATTTATTTGAGATATAAATTATTTAATTAAATTTTAATTTTTCATCTGTCAATTTTTATTTTCTGTTTAGATTTAAATAACACATTTCATAATTTGTATTCAAATACTCGGAACATAGTCATTGATTTTAAATTCGATTAAGTCTCTTTGGTTTATAAATTGAGATTGATTTGACTGTTTGTTACTCAGGATTATTTATATATTATATAAAAATTGACGGCCATTACGCATCCGTTCTCAATCACTATACTTATAAAAATTTCTATATAGTTTTTATTTTCTTTCACCATTTTAACTTTATTTAATTATAAGCCACTTTTGAAATTGATCGATTAATCTTCAATTTATAGCGAAGTTAGTGAATTTGAGAATAATGAACTTTCTTTTACTATAAATTACCTTAAAAGTGTGTTCTGGGTTCAATTTGTCGAATCAATAATTTTCAATGTATATGATTTTCTTTCTTCATTGGAAAAATAATATGGTGCGATTGATGTAACCTTGTGAACGTTTTCATAATATAGAGACATAAAAATTAAATCTACCTTCGATAGCAACTTATTAAAAATCATTATTAAGTAGCACCTTCAATTTATGCCTACTATCGTTAAATTAATAGATACTTTGAAAAAAAGAACATCTTCCCCGATCGAAATTTAGACGGTATATATATATATATATATATATATATATATATATATATATATATATATATCTGTATCTACAAAATTTTATGCAGTTCCGGATTATGCTCAGTTAGCATAAAATATCTTTAGCCGTTATCATCACTCATTTCAGTCATCACTTCCCTCGATTTAATATGGTCTTAACATAGACACAAATAAACTATTTTTTTCCAAGAACTTGAACAATTAAAAACTGACATCCAAAATAAATGTTTAATAACTGTTATATAAATTAGAGAGACGAGCATAGAAATGAAAAACAAATAAAAATAAAAATGAAAATTAATTTTTATGCTTTTCAGTTCTTTACGTCTTACGTCGTCTATACACATATCACGAGTACGAGCATGAATTTATTCTTAACATTTTTTAAGATGAAATGAAACCAAAACGAAATGGAAGAATTTACGAGCTGAGAGTATATATGATAGATGTTTTAACATCATTTATATTGGCTGTATTAAATACAGAAATTGTCATGTTTTATTATTTGATTGACCTTTTTAAATGCGCGTAAACAAGCAGCGAGAGATTTTTTATAAATAGAAAACCATTGGGAAAATCAAGATAATTGATCAACCAATAACAACAAAAAACTTTCATTTAATTGATTTATGGACATATCATGTGACCACACACAAATACAATATGATGTTTATTTCCAATTTTGCTTCGAGCACTTGACTTTCGATTGGACAATCCCTATTCATTATTTTCACATTTCCAAACGCCCTGATATTTTTTTTTAATTAACTTGATAGTTTATAGTCTTAACATTAAGCATGCTCATACATTAAGTAGCACGACTGTCTGTCTATGAAACATGTACGTACATATAATGTTTGTGCTGCAGTTGTGTATCACTGAATAAAAGTGAAATTTAAGAATTTAATTTCGAAATTTATCGTTCATTTTTGATAATTTTTGATAAAAACATAATATTACCATATAGTTGCATAATTATGTTGTATGCATTTAATAGAATTGTAGTTGGGTATATATATTTTTAAAAAATGAGGGACACATTATTTATGAGTTGAGACAATTTTATTGCATCACTATTGGGTAATAAAAATGATTTCAAAACAACAACTGGGTGATATTTTATGTTCTAGACTGTGTGGATATATTACAGAGAATGTAAATACCTTAAGCGGCACGATAAGTTTTATAGTTTTGACTTTTACTACAATTCTTGGTACTGGATTACATAAACTATTTAAGATTATATTAAATGCATGTTATGTTGTAAATTACATGTTTGATTGAATTAAAAACGAAAATAATTTTTCTTTCATCGTATTTATTGCAAAAATTTTAAGCAAAGTGGGGGGCTAAGTCCTGAATTTCGATAGCATTAAGAGATAATATTGTAACTTTTGCGATATGTATTAGAAACATTGGGAATGGAACAAAAATATTATAGATATATTTTAAAAAGAACATTCTTACATCTAAATACAAAATAATATTTTATATTTTTAACTAAACCAATTTAATAAGCTTAAATACCATTGTTACGTTTGATTAAGTATACATACTATACAGATATATACAAAATTCTAGAATCCTCGTGCCAACCAATCATGCCTATTCCTATGTCGCGTTTTTAAAATAAAATTATTCTTACAGCAACAATAAACATAAGATAAAGATTAACAATAGTGACTCATCTCACCACCATCGTTTAGTTGTCTTCTACAAAAAGATGAAAATTAAAAACCCCAAAGACATTAAAAAGATTGAGGTAGGTATATAGTCGCATAAAGAGACAGTAGAAAATTATAAGATGTTGGATACAGATAAGGTATAAATATAATACATATAACAAAGCGACAACACAAAGAATTAACGTAAGGTGATTCCTTTTTTAATTTAAATTTTAAAATTTATTATTAAACAAAAATAATAACATTTTTTATGTTCTTGCGAATTATATATAGAGCTAGTTAACGAGACTTTATTTTAAAACCTTTCTTTTAAATCACACGGTCTGAAAATAATCTATTCCAGTTTTTAGTTTCCTTAAGTTAAAATAAAGGATTTGGTTAAAAAATATATAATTTATATTTTTCCATTTTTAACTCTTGGCGTTTAAGAACACGGCTGCCTACTAATTTATCTTCATCAAGGTTATGTTTTCCCTCCCAACGTAACAGTTGGATTTACATTTTTTCGTTTGTTTGCTAAAATTCGATGGAACATCATTTAGCAGTCATAAAATATTCAGACATTCAAAAATGAAGAAACAAAAAGAAAAATGAAAGCACAAAAAGGTGTTAACGGTATATTAAAGAAATTCAATGTCGTCAATTTATGTAAGCTCAAAGAAACATCAGCCTTCGTTTTATTTATTTATGTATTGTCATTTAAATCGAAATATATACAAATAATTTCAAATAAAGTGAAAATTAATGAAAAAAATTAAATTCTGCAAAGTCTGTTTTTATTTTATAAGGGGGTTCAATTCGATCAATACAAATTATTAATTCAGTTACTTTTTTATATATGGTATGTGTGTTTAAAGAATTTGATTAAGTCATTTTGTGTTTTCAATTCGCAGTAAAAAAGAAATGGAAATTAGAATTGAATCGTTAAAAATTTACGGGTGACTTGACTAAATTTTGACTTGATTTAAATATCGATGTAACGAGATAATCGAGTGTTGTTAACAGTAATTCGATCGATATACTATTCAAACGGATAAATAAATGCAAACAATTATAGATGTTCGTTGAGTTTTGTGTTTGGCATAAATTCATTCTTTAGTTATTCCCCTTGTGGTTGCTAAATCTGAGAAGATAGAATTTATTGTGAAAACTGGTCTCCTAAATAGTATTATATGTAATACGAACAGTATATGTAAAGTTGCATATTGCCTTGGAACTACATGTTAACGAAGCTTTCAATCTTAATTTCAAAAATTTATCAATCACCTTATGACAAAACTGTTGCCACGTATAGAATTCTTCTCATCATGATAATTTATGATTGATTTTAATATTTAATATATTTTTCGTACTTACCAAAATTGCAACCAAATTAAATAGTAAACCTTCCTTGTATATAATATATATATGGATAGGTTATATATATGACATTAAGTTTTAATAGCATCACGCAGCCTTTTATTGCATTCATTATCATTCGAATTACTGCTACAGTAAATATTCCGTATAAACATCAAACTGTATATTCAGGAAAAGTTTGAAAACTTTAGATACGACTTTATAGATAAATTACATATGTATATGAATATAGGAACTCGTATATAATAACCGTGTGATGATGACTATCTCATGTGCGATGATTTACGATAATGATGTGAAATATGTATTTAAAACGTAATCACCCAGTATATACAAACTTTAAGAGCTCTTTTCATGTGTACACGTAATTAAGTTTATTTTACTGCAAAATATAATTTTTGTCGTTGGTGTTATTTTGTTTAAACTAATTAGAAAATTTGTGAATATTGATAGACATATTATATACCTTACGTTTATATACATCGAATGTACATTGGGATGATAATTTGTAATTACAAAGCTTATATACAATGAATATGTACAATATATATTTTAAACGTACAAAAATGCAACATTATTTAAAACTATTATATTTTATACAACTTTTGTTTTTGGAAAATTTATAGTTTTGGGCAATATCGTGTTAAACGAAAATTCAGAATTGTTTTTTTGGTGTGGACGCGATGCGGTTTATTATATAGTATGTTGTTGATTTGATTGTCTAATAAATTTTGATTTTGTGCGGATTTTTTGCATTATAATATGTGTGTATGTTTTAATTAAACTTTTATTTTTAATTAGGTGTAATAAAAAACCATTGATGGACGGGCACGTATTTTTAACACAAGGTTATTTGTTTTAGGTATAAGGAAATAAGCATAATAATATATGATCATGTATCTGACATTTTTGAAAATTATTTTCGGGATCGTCTATAAGTCTAAATTAGTACCAAATTAATTTTATTTTATAAAAATATTTTACTTTGAATAAAATCATTTTGCCTCCACTTTATGGTTCTGTTTTTATATTATTTCTTCTATATAAGCATGTTGATTATATTACCAAATTCTCTTAAATCACTAACTTTGTATAGAATAACATCCATCGATACCCAGCAAGAGAGGGAGTATCTTGCTAGTAGAAACTATGTAAAATGAAATTTAGTCTTGTTTACTGCTAGTCAGCAGGTTGATCAATTGCCAGTAGCGTACATTTAAAAGCAAACATCTTTACAACTAAAGAATCATTAATAATTACGTCATTTTTAGATTTATGAAAATTGTTCACTTTAATAAACAAGCGTATACTCGTACACTTCATATTTAATGAAGTGGCATATGCCACCTTTTTCAATTTAATGGGCGAAATGTTCAGACAAAATTTAGTATGATTTTATGATTTGTCGAACAGAAACTCCGCTTTGAGTTTGATATAGATAAAATAATTATGACTTTTAACTATTCCCTATTTAAATAGGGTCAAAGTTTTGTAGAGGACAACAGTAAACGTTGAGCTCAACAGTACATCGGAACAAGATGTGTGTATCCCTAATTTTATCAAATCATAATGCGGAGCTCGTCTATAAAATGTCTTAATAAATATTTTTAGGTATCGTATCGGACGTGGGTAAAAATACCCACCTTTTAGACAAATCAGTATCTTACTAAACTACCCACCTTTTAGACAAATCAGTAGCTATAATTTTATTTTAACTTATTATACACACCATCGTACCAATTAAAGTCAAGAAATCTGAGTCAGATTCGTACAGAAGCATACAATAGCAGAAAGCTCATAAATTCATTTCGTTGTCTGTTAGAGTTATAGAATTGCTACTTTGAGGGGTGGTTTTAAAGGCTGGTAACATTTTCGATTTAATATCAATTTTATATTAATAAGTTATTCTTTTTTGCTAGAAATATGTTTGGTATGCTCAGCTTGAATAGTTAGAGCATATTAAATATTACTGTGAATCACACATAAAAATAACTTCACGTCATAACTAGAGGGATCATATGATCGAAAATCCGTAAAAGGTTAAGAAAATATAAGATAAACAACCACTACCACTACACATCACTAATATTTATAATATTTTTTTTATGATTTTAAATGTTTCGATTGTTTGTATATGTTTATCTAAAAGTCGTCTACTTTATTGTATAAACACTTTAAGAAAATTTTTCGTTTACATCTCGAAATGATATAGACGCTCTGTATTTTTTGTTCTTCGTTTTGGAATCCGTGTGTGTATGTTGTTGTTTTGTTAATGGCACGGCTAGTTTATTAGACAAAATAAATAAGAAAATAATGTACATCGATTAAGATAGCATAACCGGTTAAATTATACATATAGTGAAACGATTTCTTCGCTGTTATTCCTGTTTCGTTTTTATTTATTTATTTACACCTACGCATATACAATTTCTTATTCAAAAGTAGAATATCTTGAATTATCATAACTTTTGTACTGTGTATTTTAAATACGTGCAAAAAAAATATATAATATAACCTCTTGTATATATTGTATAATATTTATTAACTACTTATATATATTTTCATTAATTTGCATAAAAATTAATTTCCTTAATTTTCGGCACAAGTTCATATTCCTTAAATAAATTTATTCCAGAATATATTTATATATTTTTAAAAAATATTTTCCAGAAATAAAATGCCTTAATTGTGATCCCAAGCAAATTATAAAGGCAAAATATGTATATGTACATATAAGTATATATAGACCTACCAAACTTAAATACTAAATAAACTATGACAACCATAAAAAGCATAAAAAATTTGGGTAATTTATTTAAGATTATGTGAATATAAGGATCTCATGGCAGCAGCAGCACATCTATATATACACACACAGCAAAAAGGATTAAATTTCATTCCATTTTATATAAGCAACAACATTTCAAAAATAAAATTTAAATAATAATCCCAACAATTTTGTTGTTGTGTTTTTTTAGGAACCGAACATAAAGTATATCGTAGTTAATTTTCGACATAAGAAGTCACTTTGATTATATATAAAGATGTTATATAACATTTGATTGATATACACATTATTCGAGAGTCTCATCAATTTCATAATAATCTTGTCAAAACACTTTTTTTGACTTATATCCAACACAATATATGTAATACAACAAACGTATAATATGCAAATCCAATCATGAAAAACTTCAACATATTGAATGAAAATTAAATCGGAAATCGTACATGTTGTGTGAAGACGGTACATATATATGTACTGTTGCGTTTTTCCGTCTACATTTTTATATTTATTCGAAGGAAAATTGAATAAGAGCGAGAAATGTTTTTTATTGTTTTTCGTGCAGCATCGCATAGGTATAAATGAAAACCCACAGTTCGGAATTTTTTTTATTTTATTTATTTAACTTAAACAAAACAAAATATGTATCCGATTCAATAGCAGAACACTACAGTAGAAAAATAAAAATATTGGAAACATGACAAGAATTTATGTCGGAATGAAAAGTTATGTGTAACAAAATACTCATCGTATTGTACCATGTACTATATACTATTGGCATAAATCAAGGAAGTAAAATATGATGGAATGGTATCATACACACACGTCTATAGGTACATCAAAATGTTAACGAATAATTTATTTGTTTTAATTTTATGTTATTTTTTTTTAAATAAGATAAATAAACTTAAATTTAGTTTAGTATATATGGCACACGAAGATGCTTAAATTAATATATATGTAAAGTGTTTATTTGCTATCTGTCAATGTCTCATGTTGTACATACATACATACGTTTGTGAAAATAGAAGTGTTAGTCGATAGCAAATTTGGTAATGGCTTGTTAGCATTTCAATTACTTGTATATAATCTTATTGTACAGAAATCTGTCGGTCTACTAAAATAAATACCTTAAAATTCACTATGAAGTAGTTAACTATACTATAGGACAAGGAATTTGCATATTTGTTACTGGCAAAAATTGTTTGTTCAACTCACATTATGAAAATAATAGCACAGAACAACAAATTAAGCCAATATACAAATTTGTTTCTGAACAAATAATCAAAAATTTAGGATTGAACGAAGAAGCTAATTAAGTTGTTTAAGTCTAAAAGGTAGAGGTAAATGATTTAGAACGAATTCAAGTTGTTTTTACTACAGTATTTAGAACTGTCACTATCAGTGTTATTTTAAAACTAATACAATTTAATTTATGTCTATATCTAAGTGTCAAAGCCATATTCGGTTGTGGACATAGATCCCATCGACAGAATAGCAAATTGTAACAATTTTTGTTTCGGTTTTTACATGTCATTGCTGGCCCGTACCGTGTCAACAATCTGACTTACACGCATGATTCTTTTCTCGAATGTTAGAAGCCATCTTTTGTACTCATCCGTCAAGGTTCAATTCTCACATCCATACATGATAACGGATCTGATCAATACTCTGTACAATTTTAGTTTATCCGTATTTGTAAGATATTATGATTTTAGAAGTGGACGTAGAAGATATAAAGTTCAATTGCCAGCGGCAAGGCGAACCTTTATATCCTCTCCCACACTATTATCATGAGTAATGAGAGATTCAAGATACGTGGATCTCATTACTCCTTCAGACGTGTGGTCACCAATACTAAATACAATTGCGACTTGGTCTCCAAAACCAGAGATAAGTAACATTAATCGTATTATTTAAACAAAAATGACACCTATAGATTGATATAATATGTACATAGTTAGTTCGGTTGCTTACAGTATTGCACATTGACAAATTTAACACTTATCTACTAAAAACTATTTACTTAAAATGGTTTTTGTCTTTAACAGCTGAGAGTCATTTTGTGCTATTGCCAAACGAGATTCGCGACAACTTTAAACAGACATGTACGAATTTGGTTTAAAATCAAAAATATATTAATTTGTAGTATGATAAATATTTTACAGGCTGAAGCATATCTAATATTAACCACACTAATTAAACTAACGTCGAGAAAATGATAGTTTATACCCCGCAAATTGATTGACATGTTAATCTCTATAATAGTAAAATCTTTCTGTTATGTAACCTCAACATCACAATGCTACAAACATGTAGTCACACTCAATTAACTTTTTCAACATTTTTATGCATGTATGTACATACTCGTATATATCTATCTATACATATTACATACGTGGTATATCCTTTGCATGTTTATCCAAGTATATATCTTATATTTGTACACACGATGCAAGGAGTGTAAATAAATAAAGATATTTTGTGGTGAAATCTATATAATTTTTATTTTACTACTTGCACATTGACATCACGGGGTTGGAAATTAAATTTTAATTCTTTTTATCTCTATATAGCTCCAATCTCAAACCAAGTTTTGAAAAAAGATTTTAAACTAAAATGAAAATTACTAAAACACTTATGTGTACATATATGCGTTACGTTATGTCTAGACATCTTCAAAAGTACAAAAAAAAAGGTTTCAATGCGTTTTAAAGTATAGAATGCTTTTCACATCATCATGATAATTTCATAATATTAAGACGTAACCATTACTAAGGTTAGTAGAGTAGACAAATATTTGATTGACGGTTAAATACATACAATATATTCTATGAGATGAAAGACAAAATTCTTATATATGATTGACCTAAATAATTTTATTGGCCGTCGACAATATTAAATCAAACAAAACAATGTTGAAATTTTATTGATTGACATCTTCAAACTAAATAAACAAATAAAAGTCAATGTCGTTATATCTATAATAATTAATTAATCGAAAAGTGTTATTGATTTATATTAAAAAAAACGTTTTTTGAGTCACCCACCTAAATACATAACACATATACTGTCGTTAATACAGCAAGCGCACTAATTGACAATAATTTTAATTTCCCGTCACTAAAAACGAACAAAATCATTTTTATTGTGCAATTACAGCACTTTAAAAATCAATTCAGGAAACTAATCAAAACACTTAAATAAATTTGCTATCGCGCATCGAACACAAACCATGAAGGAAAATACAGAAAAATACTTTGAATAATTTATTCATTTCTATTCATTTATCTATGGAAAAAAATTCGTCTTGTCATTACACAATTTTTTTGTTATAAGTTGTTCCTCCTCTCTATCTAGCAATAAATCGGAAATTTTCTTTTCTTAAATTATTCACCCAAAACAACAACCAATTCATTTTTTAATACTTACTTACTTGAAAAATTATTTATATGTAGATGTAGTAGTTGAGATACTGATGAAAATTGTGGAAAACTTATTGTAAATCTGTAAGAAAAATGTGAAAAACTTTTTAATAAAAAAAAATTACTTTGTTATGTTATAAATATATACGAGAGTAAGAAGATATAAAAAGATAAATCGAAAGCAAAATATATTAAAATTTAAATTTTCTATAAAATAAAATCAAGAGATCTTGAGAAATATTTGCATGCTGGAATTATACAAGAGTACAATGTTGATGATACTCGTAAAATACCCAGATATATACTCACATCGAATATATAGGTCATCAAACAGCAGAAAATGTGGTTTACAGCAAATAAACCGGAAAAGAATTGTCTTGATGTACAAATAATATTAAATATATTGAATTTACAAAATCAAGACAGAAACTGCAACTTATGCTCAACGATATACGAACCGTATAAAGAGAAAAACGAAAGAAAAATCTGTGGAAATATATGAAGTAGTTGTGTTTTTTATAATTCACTCGTATGAAATGAACGAACAAAATTAGTTTAGTTTATTCTCAATGCATTTGACTACTGTCGACGTACTGACGTTTCCAAAATTAATACTTACTATTTGAGGTGTGCTAACAGTCAATACTATATGTATGTATATTGAACACTCATGTCTTCGTCTTACATGATATAATATACATTTTGGTTAAAAATGAACAAATCATATTTGCAGAAGAGAATTTTTCGATCAATATTTGCTTTCTTTTGTTGAAGGTAAGCTGTCAGGTAAGTATTAAATCTGACAGCAAATCGGTGAATAATTTGATATTTGTTCTAACAATTTGATGGTAATTGATTTTCTCCGTATTATATTTATCAGCGTAATTTATTCAAACATATATGATGTGAAATTTTCAAATGTATATAATTTTGCAGTAACTTTATAGAAAAAGTGAGGTTAGTTTTTAATTTTTTATATTTTTAGGAGCGAAATATCCTTAATTCGAAAATTTGATGCTCAGTTACTATTAGATAGTCCAAACGTTATACAGCGATGTTTAAATCGTAAGAAGAACTTTCAAAGAAATAATCGTGGAAATAGATAGAAGATGCGAAGATAACGAGGACACTATAAATAGTGTACCATATGATGCGCAATTTTTGTACTGGCTAATATTGGCTAATCACGATGGCCCCTTTTGTATCTAGGACGCTCGAATCACTAGGACTTTTAATCGAAACCATAGTAGTCTAACATTTTATTATTTATGTCACGCATTACTTTATTAACTTCTATGTCAAAATTATTTCGCACAACGATTAGAAAAAATATTAGCTTAGCAAATTTTATACAAAACATTTAAGATCCTAAGAAAATACAAACAACAATAGAAACAACGAAAACAAGGCCAGACAATAAACCAATGTTATATGTAAGTATGTCGAACAAAACACAGCAGAAGCAGAATACACTAGAGCCTCGAGTTGCGTCGCTTCGACTTGAGCTGTTTCGACTTAAATTTTAGTAAAAATTGTGCGTTTCAGAGCCATCTCGAAGACGGATCTGGTTATGTAAAAAACCTAACAAAACGGAACACAAAGAAAACTATGCAGTTAAATTAAAAAGCAAATAGGGATTTTTCTGCTTACATGGTTTAACTATAATTTATGATGAAAGTTTGTCATTCATTTCCTTACGTTGGTGCGCATCGTGTCATATTTGAGCTCGGGCTTAGTTTCTTTAACAATTGATTTTGCAATATCTACACAACACGTTTCAAAATTTGTATGTATGGTTCAATATATGCAGTTTTTTCAGAATCTACTAAAGAAATATTTTATTTAGGTTTCGAGTTGCGTCGCATTTTCCTGGAACACATTAGCGACGCAACTCGAGGCTCTAGTGTAATGTAGAATCTCGACCCGAAAATTATAAAAAGATGTTGAGCTAAATAAAAATTTGGTCCATTTCGCTATTCATCAGAACGAAAATTCATAATAATACATACATTTTCCATTTATCAAATTAAAAGGGCCCACATTATATATTATTATTATTATTATAAATTTTTGTACACTGTTTGTACAACAAACAACCAAACCCAGTATAAGAGCGTTATTGGCGGTAGGCAACACAGACCCCGAGACAATACATATACAAAACACACAGAATTATAATACCACACGAATAAAATACCCAACAAGGATGAATTTGTATTTTTCCTATATTGTGTTGTGTGTATACATACGAGTGTATGGTACATTATATAGCGAAGAGTTGAGAGCTGTTGGCATGTTTATTTATTTTACCCAGACAAGAATTGTGTGTGATGGCACCCTCGTTTATTTCATATTGGTTTATGTATCTACGTATATATGTATACGAGGATTGTTTGTATGTATTTGAAAAGTGAACTTTTCGAGAAATAGAAAAAAAAATTATGTTGTCGGAAAATTCATTCCCCAATAATTTTTATTTTGTATTGTACATATATTTATTTGAAAAATACAGCAACAACAATGCATCACGCTCATGTGGCGCATTATTGAAATTTGTATATTTGGATAAACAAGAAGCATGGAACCGTACACAATACATAATAATTTTTTTTGGGAGCATTATAGATTTTCTATATATGCATATATAGAGTGTTACGCTCTTTGATATATCTTGTGTAGCTACACGACATATGGATTTCTATTTATGTACGTTATGTATTACAGAACGAGGATGTGCAAATAAATGTTTTGCTATTTTATGCTTAAATTAGACGAAAAAAATTTTGCTCTGATTTCGTATATAGTTTTCGTACGTTTTATTTCCCGTGCAGTATACATTATGTTTTATTATTGCTGTTAGAAAATTATATATACATAAACTCTCGGTTTCTATCTATTCGGAGATTTATTTATATGAAATGGAATTTTGCCAGCAAGTACAAAACAATATCTAGCCTTTTATGTTTTGCCTGTTTATATCAAAACACATAAGCGAGAAAAAGAGCCATGGATTTAGATTGTTTCCAAAACGTATGTTGAATATAAAATGTAGTGTAAAGGAAGATTTGGAACGATATTTAAAGTACCGTATACCTACTTGTATATACTGTTGTAGAAATACTTCCGAGTAGATAGTGTTAGTATTGTTGTTGTTTATTACTATTATCTATATAAGTACTAAGAGAAGTTCGTAGGTTATTTATTATTTATAGGTTAGATTTTATTAACTTATTTTCTAGTTAGTTTGCTTTTTTATGGAATCTTGCGGGGATTATAAATCAGTAAATATAAGATGAGAGTTTATGTGGAAAATATAAAATAAACTACATATTGGTTGAAACAACTTAGATCTGTTGCTCACAATTGTACATATAATTTAATTTGGTAGTTTCCTCGGTGGACGTTATATTATTGATGTTGATTTTTATTTATAGATCACACGTTTAGATAGATATTTGTAGTAATGCAGTTAATAATATGTACATATCGCAGAGTCATTATAAATCGAAATATGTAATCACTGTGAAATGAATTTATGAATGTACACAAGAGTTTAGTGCACAAGAGAAAGTAGAAGGTTCTTAAGTCTTTAAAATAAAACATGAACTATCACTATTTGAAGCTATATAGTTAAAATAGCGATTCAAAACTATCAGGAACTTCTTAGAACTTTGCTCACATAAATATATAGGAAAAATTCAAGAATTCCAGTTAAAATGATGGAAATAATTTTGGAAAAGATAATTGTTAAAGTAGTCAATAATATTCAATATATGGTATAACACTTATTGGTATCATCTGGATCATATATTAGAAATAATCCAGAGCGCTGTATCTAGTAATACATTATCATTGTTTTACGTAACATTCTAAATGCCATCTAACCACACCAATGTTGTTCCGGACATACATAGATCTCAAAATCTTTCTCATACGGCCAATGTTAATCGTAACATACATCCTCCAGTATGTATTTCTATGCAAGTGTATTAACACTGGCGTAATAAAATAGAATTTGGAATGTATGTCTATAACGAAGACATACGAATGTATGTCTATAACAAAACTGGCACAGGAAAACAGAATTTGGAATGTAGATATCTCTAGAACAATGGTTGGGAGGAATTAACAATATTGACAGCCAAGTGTTAAAACTAATAACGATCGAAATCAATTCCAACATGTCATTTGAAATACTTATAATTTTACTAAGATATTAAAATCGATAAAATTTAATTTGATTGTATTAAATTAAAAACCTTAAACGGAAACTAACATATTTTAACGATGACTGATTAAGAAAAGTAAAATTAAACGGTAGTGACTTACGAAAAATGTACTTGAAGAATTTTTATATAAGAGGTCTCAAGTCGTACCAAACAAGTTCAATCTATATTGGTATGAAGGAATAGCTTAAATAAATGATCCGATTTAATGAATAATTTTCCTGTCTTAATTCCGATTCAATTATCGTACTGTATTAATGCTACATTTCTATTATTTTACAATTATTATTCCCCAAACCTTAACATATGCAAATAATTCAATCTCAAAAGTATTTATAAGGGGCAGTAGTAAAATAATATCATCAAAAACACATTCCGCAAATATTCATATAGGACTATTATACCACAATATAGACCAAAAATATAAAAATGGGGATAAAATTAATGAAAATTGGTTTTCTATTGTTATCTATATAAAAAGGACCTGAATGAATCCTCATGATGTTTAACTATCGAACATTTTTATTGCTCTGCATGCTTGTTTCCAATATAATAATACGCACACATAATCTTAACTATTTTCATTTTTGTCGTTTTATATTTGTTCCAATCCAAATCATATTATGACAATTTTTGTTGAAAATTTTTTTTTTTGAAAAGATTTTCATAATTTTTTGCACATCATAAATTTTCAACTATAGATTTTTACAAAACAAAAAATGTCTACAACCATAAAATCGGGACACAAAAAAATGAAATCATAAAACTGCTGACTTTATACGAAAAATCTTTGAAATCACAATAATCCAAAAACGAGCGAAAGGAAAAATAGAATTTTCCTCTCGGTCGTTGTTTTCCCTTTGAATAATTCCAATCATTGATTTTCTGTTTCTTTCAATTTTTGGGAAATCGAATATTTTTTGATTTCGGGGCTAAAATTTAACATAGTTTTCGACTTTGTTGTTGTACAACAAGAGGCTGATGAGAGATCCAAAATAGAAAATTAAAGTTCAAATCAATTAAATCGAATCCAAATTACATGAACAGCTTATATATACATAAAGTGTTTTAATTAATCGAGATTTTATGCTGTATGGTCGAATTCACATAATATATTTTAGCTGAGAAACGAGTGGAAAATTTATTGGTGTAATTTTTCAGGAAAATCGATCAAATTCGAATTTTCTCATCTCCGCTAACAAAATATATATTGTGTAATGTTTTCTATGTCTTATATATGTATATACTCATCAGTATAACACAAAGAATACTTATCTAATTAATTTTAATTGTTAGATGAAACAAGAACAACAGCAACGAATGTCTAAATCTTATACTACATTTAATCGTCTTATAGAATCATTGTTCCTATTGTTATCTTAAAAAAAATTTATTTAATGAAAATTAATTTTATTTTCTACTGTGTTTTGTGATGCTGCTATAATATCTTGAGGAAAATTTATATAAAAAAATGCAGGAAAGTACGTCTAGGGAAACTGGAAAATATAATCAGAGAATTGTTTTTCAGTGCGGTATTGTTGTTGTCACTGGATTTTCTGTATCTCGTATACTCAGAGTACTATAATAGAGAAATTGAATCGAATTGAATGAATTTTAATTAGAATTCATAGCGAGTTATAGTTATTCGAGTATATATACGGGAAAAGGGAGGCTTAGATATCAGTTTGATATTCTGCATGCGACGCTTTGTTGAATTTTGGGGTAAATTGACAGGAAATGTTTATTGTCTGTTTTTTGTTTTGGGAAAAATTTATTTAAATTTACACGAGAGACATTATACTGGAATCTGTATGTCGATTGGTAGTATGAAAAGCGTAGAGAAGCGATTTTTTTTATTGTCTCTCATTAAATGTACGATTTGTTTGCGGACAACCCTAATTAATTTTATATTCGACGGTTCAACATTTCGAGTCGACGCGGTGTTTCCCGTTAAATAATGTTAATAGACCGTATTAGAAAAATTTAATACGATTTTCGTTAAATTATGAACAAAAAAGTGCTGTTCGTAAGGAGCTTATTGTTCTTATTGTGTTTTCCTCGAAAAACAAAAATAATTTCCTGTTTCATTAACATGACATTACAAATCTAGATTTTGCATGTTATACGCACATATACATATATGTTTTCATTTCGCAATTGGGCTTAGGGTAAACTCAATGCCAAGTTATATGTTCGTTAGAAAAACTCATAATACCAAAAACTTAATTTCATTGTTCCAAAATTGTTTGTTCCCTCTTTTTTGCCAACGAGACGTTTTCAAAACATTAACATGATGAAATTTCAAGAGATCTAAAAATTTGGTATATAGATTTAATAAATGTACACGATAAAGGGTCAGATTTCTATTGTGTTGATTAATAGCTAAGATAAGAAGGTATACGAGCATATATAGAGAAGGTACTTATGTATAATAAATCATAAAATATTTTCTAATTTTAGAAAATATTCGTCTTTTGAATACACATACAGGGAAATGAACAAGGAAATTTGATATGTACGCGTATTTAACCCATTCTGGAAGTATTTCTAACAGTTTTCAAATCGATATTAACTTTCACGGCTTCGTCGTAAATTATAAATACTTTTTTTTGTATAAATAATTGAAAATAATTTAATTTATTTGTCTTAACAATCGTATTCTCGTATATGTGTAGGAGTATCAAATTACAACAATGTGATTTGATATGTTTAATTGACCAATTTGACATTATATTACAAAATTAGATTCGAGTTAGATTGCACATAGATGTAAAGTTAAATTACATTTGTTGTAATTATAGAGAAAAATAGTAAAATTATCTTAGCTTAGAATAGAAGGAGTTTAGATTTGAGAAGAAACAGCTGGCTGAAAAAAGAGTTCATTGAATTAATTTTTCGTTTGAAATGTAATGTGTGGCGTAGGAAATTTGTAATCAATCTCATTTTGGGATGTTTTTTTTCGGTTGAAGAAAAACCAGAAAAATTGTTTGGAATAAGTAAGTAATCACTTTGAATAAATTCTGTTACAAATAGAAAAAAAATGAATGGGTAATAAGTTTGGTGATGATTAAGTGGTTCAAGTCATTATTATTAACCGCCTACACAACCAAAATTGTTCTTAAATTATTTCTTGAAAGTATTAAATGGATGAAAATGCAATTAAAAAGTTATGTACTTTTATTAGATTTTGGTGTGGTTATAATGTACATAATAAGATGGAATGAGATTATTTTCAATTTGTTTCATACACCATTAAAGTATTTATTGACATAATTGGTTTTGGTCTTAACAATATCGGATGTGTTAGTAATTTCTTATAGAGAGGTTAATTTATTAATCGTATTATCGGATTGAACCTTTAGGCACAGGTTTTAAGACAATACAATTATTGATTTAGTTATTAAACAGCTTATTACATCTAAATGAAGAAGACGTAAGAATTAATAATCAATCTAGTACAGTCTTGCATTTAGTTACAAATTTATGAAAATTGGAATTAATTATTTCCAACAATTTACAAATATTCAATTTACAAGTCAAGTCAATTTACAAATATTCAAAGAAATACACAACCAAATGTCTTATGATGTAACACAAATAAAACATGTGCTGCAAGATGATATAGAGAATATAAATTTGAAAATAGTTTCAAATCTTTTAAATAAGTCTCTGAGTGAGAAAAGAATTTATGTATAGAAAACGAGTAATCATGAATACTAAGACGTATCAAAACCAGAAGGCACTATGGATATAGATTTGTATAAAAAGGATTCATTGTTAACGAGATAACATTATCGGAAAGAAAGATGTAATAATAAGAGTTTAATGGACATCATTATACAAAAAACTTGTTATCAATGTTCAATCATAGAATCATGTTTCTAAATGCATTAAAAATTGCATATTCTGGAATATAAAAAGTACTTTTTCAGTACAACTGTATAAATGGATTACAAACTTTGGATGACAACTATAACGAAACTATCAACACTTATCTATCAATGGAGCGGGAAGTTAGAACTGTCATCCGAAAGCAGAAAAATAATAAGATAATATACTAGCTGAAGGCAATGCATATGTAACTGCAGGAATTCCTACTATTCCTACTATTAGTTGAAGTATCAAACACCAGGAGAATCCCGAAGAAAAAGAAAGGCGGTTAACCACAACGATCCCAAAGTAAATCGAACTAACCGAATGGAAGAACTAGGGAAGTGTCTCACTTTTCTACAACACAATAAAAGTATTACCGATAATAATTCTCGAGCGAATATTACCATCAATCAACCAACAACTATAAATAATGGAAGATACTGTTTTAAGCCAGGAAGAAGTTGTCCAGATCATACCAACACTACACGTATCATCATAGAACAGCAAGACGAAAAGACTTCACCGCTGTATCTACTCTTCGAAGACTCGAAACGTGCATTTGATTCAATCAGTCGAAACACAATCTGGGAGACGCTTTGCGAAGTAGGTTTAGCAAAGAAAATAACTGAACCAATTATTATCTGTTTTATCGGGATGCCGAAGACAAAGTTAAATACAAAGGAAAACAAAGTGGACAATTCTTTATCTCGGGTCGGGAGGATTAATTCACGTCTATGAATTATTTCCGCTACTATTCCTAATAACGCTTGATATATCATTGACACACCACAATCCCAAATAATATGCAATGGTGACCACTAATGCGATTGAATTATCTATGCAGATGAGATTTACCCACAAACATATAGACATGCCAACATGCTGCAGAAACCATACAAAGTTGCTGTCACGATTAATATCGTAAAACCAAAAACTTTCAACGTGCTTTCGAAGGCTTTAAATGAGAAACACAAAGCTTTCAATGTTTATATGCGAGTGGAAAATCGGTTAGGCTGTATGGGTGTGAAACATGGAAACACACAGAAGATCACACAAAAAATGTTTGTAAATAATAAAATGCGGAGCGCTCGACGTTCCCGTGATAGTTATAGAAGCCGTTAGCTTTTACAATTCTAGGAAATCATTCTAGGGTCTACTACGAAATTATTTATTAATACAAAAAATTAAAGAGTAAATGTGAATATAGTCTAAATTTGCAGGTAAACGTAGATTGAACATACATTTACCAAAGGGATAGGTAAATTCAGACATTTACCGGTAAATTCGGACATTCGCCGCATTTCGGACTTTAACCGTAACATATATATATATTTATATATATATGTATAATATATATATATATATATATATATATATATATATATATATATATATATATATATATATATATATATTTATATATGTATAAATTATGGCTACTTATACATATACACGTTATAAACTAGTTATATGTTTATAAGTACATAGAACGAATACGTCTTTAGCGAAGGCTTATAAAAAAAGAACTGATCTACATCGAAACCGAATGAAATCGTAATTTAACAGCTTTTTGTATAACTGTTGGTAATTATACTTAAGGCTGTTATAAATTATTAGGCTATTACATTCATAAATTTATAAACATTAACAACTAAATCATCCTATCAAATTTTAATGGCTGATATGATTGTGATTTGTGTTGAGTATATACATTCTTATATGCCTATATCATCATATAAATATTTTGTTGCCGGTATTACTGATATGACAAAGTCATATTGTCGACTATATATGAATGTTAGAATAAAGACATAATGCGAGAGTGTATGATGAATTAAGTATACCACTTTTTCTTTATCATGCAGCTTTAACGGAAGTATTAGTATACATTATATAAGCATATCAAAGTGAGACCTACCGCAGATTTAAATTTTTTTGTTTGATGTTGTTACGATTTTTTATTATAAAACAAAATATTTTAGGTTAGATATATTCTAAGAAAACTAAATTATTTCATGGGTAAGATTTCATCGTTCAACCTTCAACTGGCTGATACACACACACACATAAATATACAAATGATTGAGTTTGTTTATATCAAGATAATTCTGCACCATATAGTTGCAAAAACTTCCCAACTTTATCCAATTAAAAGATCATGATACTTTTATAGGAAGACAAAAACCAAATTCGAATTAAGTTGATACTTTCCCTAACCAAATTGCTCTTCGATAATTGGATTTTGCAATATCATCAATGTTTAAAATGGTTGTATAATCTTATTATGCATACATCTGTTACATATAGAAATATATTTAAATATTTGGTCTTTCGTTCTGTAAGTAGTATCCATAGCATCACAAAAAAAAATTAAAATATCTTAGTTATCAAACGAAAAAAAAACCTTCTTGATATGCCTTTAAGTACTTAACTTTTTAGCTTGTGTACATCTTGTTAAAAGTGAAAAACAATTTTTTTGGTCGGATATACGAAAACAACTTTTATTTTGTTCATTTTATACTTTGCTTAATAAAAGCTTTTTTGATGCAAGACGGAAAAATAATATTTTGCTGGGTTTCATTTTGGTTCTGCTAGATAAAATACATATTTGTATAAAGATTTTTTTGTAAATATGTGTTAAATTTAATTACGATTTTATATTATTGTCCAAATACACAAGTCAAATGTGGAAAACATGATAAAATTAATACAAGGATGGGCTTGGTAAGATCTAGCATTGAACTAATTTTTTGATTGTGCCTATCAAAAAATTAATACAATAATTTGACAAGCCAAATCATATAATCTGATAAGCATTGGCATATTTTATAAAGTCGACGCCTGACAAAATAACTATATATGATAAGAGGCTAATATTATCAACGTTTTATAAAGTAAATAATTATGTAATATGATTTATTTATCAATATTTCGAGCTTTTAAGACACGTGGGAAGGAAGTGTGGGAAATATAAGTAATTAGCCAGTAGTTTAGTAAAACTTATTTCAAATGCGGATAACTGAAACTATACAGAGTGCTGATCAGACCCGTTGTGTGTTGATGGCACATACTGAGTTTGGTTCAACCACGATATCAGTAATTTAGTGCAAATTCCTGATATCGTGCATGAAATCAAAGGACAGCGAGTACGCTGACTCGGTCACGTTCTGCGTGCTAATCTAAACCAAATGTCTATGTATAACACTTGAGTTTCGTGATATTAAGTTATTACTAAAAATATCGAAATTATAAAATAATATTCAATACAAAAATATTTTAATACATTTTTGATATTAATACCCTATAAAGTAACAATTTGTTTTGCTACAATCACCAATTTATTAATTACTACGCCGAGCAACTAATTACTTCGAAGTGGGAAACAAAAATGTACTATTACCTGACTAAAGTTGCGCTGCTTATTGTTGCCTAAAGCGGTTGGGAGTGTCCTTCGTTCCTCTTCATTCAACATATGTCGTATCAATGTCAAACTTGCACCAAGAGGTTATGTTTGTGGTATTAGTATGGGGTGTACAAATCAATATGAGTGTGATTTTACAATTTCAATTTCAGTGATTGAACGAAATGGTTGGCCGATGTAGATTATACATCGATTCGACTTACAGATCTGATTTTGGTACCTCGATTTCAGTGATTTCCTAAGAGGTATGGCCCATATGATTAGAAAAGTGAATTAAAACGATTGCCAAATCGGTAATACTGACCGTATCAATGTACGAATAAGACTAGCATCTTATTTAAAGACCATCAAGACATGCTGTAGGTTATGGATCGATACGATATATTGTTTCGATTTTGGTATTTTGATTACAGTGATTTCATACGGGGAATGACCGATATGGTTAGAACAGTAAATTTAACTATTGGCAAATCATTAATACTGACCGTATCAATGAACATTTTGGATCAGGGCCTTATGTAAGGACCATAAGAACATGGTGTAGGTTATAGATCGATACGATTTATAGTTTCGATTTTAGTATTATACAATAAAAAATCTTGACCAAATCCAACTAAATCGTTTACAATGATAATATCAGAACAATGGTTTGACAATTAACCCAGTTCTATATATATGTAATAACAATCCGTACCTAATCACACATATCCGCTTTAATATATAAACCATTCATCTCCCCACATAATATTATCTAATAAATCATTTCGCTTGCATTTGCCTGAATAGCAAAACAATACCCAGCATCATATTATCACCGTCAATAAAGATAAATTTATATTTTTGTCTGATTTACTCAAATTAAACAAAATGATTAAATCCATACGAACAAATAATATAATAAGAATAAGTAAGTACAATAATAATAATAATAGAACTGTACATAATAAAAAGATCAAGATCATTGAAAAAAATAAAATACAATTTCAAAGTCAAAGAAATAAGTTGTGAGTGGGTGCTGCTGGCTGAGCACTGCTGATAAAGAAAATATATAAAAAAAAAAACTAAAAAAAATCTTTTCTCTATAGCTAAAATATTTTATTTCTGTTTTAAAATTGGTTTAGGCATGGTTTAAGTTTGATATATACAACAACGAACGTACAGACAAATTGATTATTCAAATTGTTCATTGTTTTCTACAAAACAATTTTATGAAGGTACACATACAGACACACACCATAAGATTTATACGAGATATTTGATTTGCATTAGATGAAAATAAAATACAAAAATGTAGGTTTTATGTTACTACATCAATATGATGATTAGATTTGGAGTTCACTAAGTTTTTATGTATATTGTGATGTTGTGTTAGATGAACGAGGAAAGAAAATTCATTGTTTACGAGTTTTGGCATAACTCCTAATGGGCAGTGAAATCTATTACCATCGTTAAATTTATTTTCCACGTTTTTAATTAGCAAGCATAATTAAAAAAAGAGATTTATAGTATGTACTTATATGCTTTTGATGTCATCGTAGCACTAATGTGTTGTTATTGTTAGTCATTGAATTAATTGATATTTGAGAATGGTTTTAATAAAAGACGATGATAGACATTGTCTTTATTAAAAATCCTTTATTTATATAACACTTATACTAACTTACCCACACACTTATATGTATACTATCGAAATCGACATGATGTCTTACCTGAAATTAAAAAAAATGAAGAACCATATTGACTTAATATTGATTAAACAAATACTTGGAAACCATAATTAATTTTTAATACAAAGAAATGTATTAGGGCGACGTGTTATCAATCATTTCTTTAGAATAACTATACTTGTACATATTGAGTAAGTGTGAAATTCCACTTAGTCGAATCAAATAACCACCGGTTTATTGTATATTTCAAGGTAATGCAATGTCTCAAACGGCACAAAGAACATTATATTATACAGTAAAGAACAAATAACGATATGCATCATATTTAAGTATGAGTGAAAATATTTCATTAATAACCATACATGTGATTAAGTTACAGAAAATGATGATTCAATCCTTACATAAATATAATGATAAGATTAGACTAGTACAGTTTAAGTATATGTAGTATTCGTATATATATTTTTAAGACGTTTTGATAAAAATTGATGAAGTTTATATATTACTAAACTGTACTAACTTTGCAAAAGTTAAAATATCATTCACTAAGTGCACAACCATAAATCATAAGAAATAATTTATGTAAAGTATTTTTTTTAAATTAGATAATTAGATACATGTTTATTTATAAAAGTATAGCTTAAGACACATATAGGAAATTGTATTTAGAATTTTATTTGATGATTGAAAATAATATATATGTTTTGTAGTTAATCAGCTTCCTCCACTTTGGCATTTATCACCTAAGTATCAGTTATTAAAGTAAAATATGCGAACACCTCTTATGAAGGAAATTCTCAATCAAACACCTCTTATGAAGGAAATCATCAATTTTTTCTTATTTCAATAAGTTGTATCGTACTTATATTTTATATACATATTAGTATCATACACCCATATGATATTTGACTGATTTAGTAATTCTGATTATCAATCGTAATTGTACAGGAGCGTTATATGAATATTTTTCTGCTTGTAACTATATTACCAGGCCCACTTTTAAGGATCATCATCTGATTACGCTTTATGAAATTAACAACCTTCTGTGTGAATTGTAAGGTGTAGCTAATATTCTATGCGATACCTGAATCTTATCGAGAACTCATATACTGTATGGATACAATTGTGATATGCAAGTGAACATTTGCTACGAAAGGAGCTAATAATAAAGTGAAATATATTAGCTAAATAAAACCCACGTTTCTTGAATTCTCGAGAAAACCGTTAATTATGTTAGTAATTAACAAACACATAGCGAATACAAAAGTAACAGTTGAATTTTCGTACGAACCGTCTATAGATTGTATGATGGCAGCATTGTCAAATCAGCTTTTGGAGATATGACAATGCCTAGAAAATTATTATTTAATTACGGCTTTAATACACGTCTAAAGGTTAAACACTTTAAATGATAGGTAATAAAACCAGCTAGTCTTGATAAAAATATGCATAAAAACGAGAAAAATGCAGGTTAATTCGACGGATAATGACTGTTAATCAGAAACGGGTATAAGCAGTTCCAATTACGCTATTATGAAGAACAAGTCTTAAGGAATATATTTGGTCGTTACCGTGGCAGAGAAGGTAGCGTACTTGTTCTGTCATTTGGAGGTCTCGGGTTCGATTCCCGGGGTGCTGACGATTCATCAATCACGATTGGGTGTTTTTAATCTGTATGTGTATATGTGGGTTTGAACCGTGGGCCCTCTAGTGGCATTGAGTTCTGGAATTATTTCCGCCTTCTGTTAATTATGTTAACGAATATATGAAGTTGACACGAGAAATCATAATGAAATCAGATACGCCTATTTTTATAGATGCGGTAATGCTACATCAGAGGTTAATGAAGAATTGATTATTCATCATTTTATTGATTAATGAGATTTACCAACGTACATATCTATGATCGCCGTTGGACACAGCTCATAGGTTGGCATGGATTTGTTAATTTTACTTAAAGTTGATATGCTAATTAATGTCGACTCTATAAAAACACACCATTTATGATAAAAGATTCTTAAATTGATTCGTAAAACCAGCAAAATTCACACTTTATTGTGAATGGAGCAAAGAGCTCATTCGTATACATATGGAAGTTTACAAACTTTATTTATAATGTAATTAATAAATATGTTTAATTAATAACGCAATCGAGTTGGTTTTTAATCTTAGCGATCTAATGCGGTCGAAAGTTGGACAACTGCTGATGAATTGTGAGCTTTCATAAAAAAAAAGATATTCGTCGCATTCGGCATCACTGGCCAGTCCCATGCGATGAAGATGTCATTTAAAACAGCCATGACCAGTAAGTCAAGCAATCAATATTCTTAAGCTTTTCTTTTTCACTGAAAGAACGTGGTTGGTCAGGTTTAGGTTAAGCCCCCTTACAAAGTGTTGTAGGGGTGGTTAACCACGTGAGCTTTAGTTTCGATAGGGCAACGGTTTTAATGGTTTTTCACTATGTTTCACTATGTTTAACCGCCCAGGTGGCGCAGTGGTTAAAGCTGCGGCAGTTGGAGCGGGAGGTACCGGGTTCGAATCCCGATAGGGGCAGGATGGCAAAGGGATTTTTCACCATACGATTACGATCGGTGGTGTGAATGAACACATCTATGACCCCCTGTTGGAGTGCAGAGTTCATGGGCCGCCCCATCTTCCATGTCAGTACTATAGGCTGGCATGGAGCTATGCAATGTGCAGATGGTTCTACGTAAAGGTAGGACGTAAATAAGCGAACCGCGAAAGAGTTGGAAGTGCCTCGAGCCCCAAAACAGATAGTAGAGATAAAAACAAACAAACAAACAAACAACTATGTTTCAGGGCCTACAAAAAATAAGCGAGGACTAGTTTTAGCCAAACTATCTGCAACTTCGATGCCGTCAATGTCAGAAGGTACACCAGATTTTTATGATTGTCTATGGAGCGGGAGTTCGAATCCCAATAAGCAAGGAGATTGCGGGATGATTTTTTCACTATCTATAATTCCTTCTGTGAAATGCAGAATTCATGGGCCGACCCATCTTCCATGTCAGTACTATATAGCCTAGCTGCTATATATACACTCGCGGACAAAATTAACGCATATTTTTTTTTTTGTAATAGAAAAAAAATCCCTCTGGACAATTTCAGTGGAACTGGTATCAAATGATCCTAAATTTATTATTTTCTCAAAAGAGGCATAAATGTGGCGTTATGGAATTATAGCGGCTATTTTTCATTGCAAAATTTTAAAATGTGTCGAACTATTTTTTTTTTAATTTTTAAAAGCTGTTTATAAACATTAAAACTAGCTTTATTACAATTTAATTTGAGGCCCTGTGGTTGGGGGCAAACATGTTTCGTAAATATTTCGAACGAAACATGAGATCCATAGAATACCACCACAGTATCCAGAGCTTGTCGTAGGAGGCGACTAAATCTGGTTGGATCGCTGGGCTGACGACCCGCATCCGTAAAAACCAATTACAGTTAAAAATGTCAACAAAACTAAAAAAATCGGATACCGCCTAAATAACAATGACCCCCCGCTTAAGTACCCGGATACGAGAATGAGGATCAGCACGTGGAACGTGCAGTCACTAAGAAAACCTGGCGCGTTGGACGGCCTCATCACATGCATGAAAGAGTATCGGCTGGAACTCGTAGCGCTCCAAGAAACTCGATGGCCTAAAAGTGGAGTCCATGTGTCCCAAGGCTATACGTTGCTACACAGTGGAGATGACCTCGGAAATCTTGGAGTTGGCTTTCTCATTGGGCCGCAGGTAAAAAAGGCTGTCTTGGACTTCCAGGCAGTCGATAATCGAATGTGTAAGCTTCGCTTGCACATGAAATTAGCCAACCTGTCAATTGTTTGTGTACATGCGCCCACTGAGGTAAGCCAACCCCAAGATAAAGACTCATTTTACAATAATTTGGATAATCTGATGGGCTCTATACCTGAGCACGATATCAGATTGGTGATTGGTGACTTTAATGCTAGAGCTGGCAGAAATCAGACCGACTTATGTAATAACATAGGTCCGTACTCCCGACACGAAACTGCGACCGAAAATGGGGAAAGAATGATGTACTTTGCGATCGCTCATGATCTCAAAGTGGCAAGTACATTCTTTCCCCATAAAAACATCCATTTGGAAACATGGACACATCCACGTAAAACATCCCGAAGCCAAATTGACCATGTGTTGATTTCCAAAGACCGAGCTCGGGTTGTTCAAGACGTGAGATCGTATCGGTCGTCAACAAAATTCGTAGGCAGTGACCATTTTATGGTTGCTGCAAAGCTGCGATGGAAATTTTCGTACAAGTCAAGGAGGACAGGAGAATATAAAACGCGATTCTCCTGTGAAGGTCTGATAAATGAAGAAACGCAACGAAAATACCAAGATCTTGTCAGCAATAGCATCTTACGATCCAATTACCAATCTGATGATGTGAACAGTGTCTGGGAAGTATTGAAAACCTCGGTTGTCGATGCCGCCCAGCACACTCTCGGTATAGTGAAAACTAAGCCCAAAAATGATTGGTTTGATGAGGAGTGTCGTCTTGCTGTTGAGCAACGCAATATAGCCCACAATGAAGCGCAGACTCGGTTTACAATTGCAAGGAAAAACAAGGCAGTTCTTGCTAGGAGGACAGCTAAACGCATTTGTAGACAGAAGAAGCGCGAATGGTGGAAGGCCAAGGTCTTAAGAGTACAACAACTCAGCAATGAGCACAATTCGCGTGGTTTCTTTAAAGGAATCACCGATTTGCACCATACCTTAAGATCTCGGTCAACTGCCATTCGGGACCAGGATGGAAACCTCTGTGTTAACGTCGATGCGGTACTCGATACATGGCGTGAACATTTTTCTGATCTACTTAATGTTCCACATGTATCACAAGCTGTATTTGAATACCCTCAAATACAGACCGCGGAGATGTTCATTGAGGATCCATCCTATGAGGAATTCACAATGGCCATGCAGAGATTAAAGAAAAATCGTTCACCAGGGGTTGATTGCATTAATTCAGAGCTCTTGATATTCGGAGGGCTAACTTTGTGGAACTGTCTTTTCGACCTTATTCGATTGGTATGGCGAAATGAAGTTATGCCTGACGAATGGAAAGTGGCCGCGTTATGCCCAATTTTCAAAAAGGGTGATCGCATGAAATGCGAGAATTATCGCGGTATAGCTCTCCTTTGCACAGCATATAAGTTACTGTCTTACATCATCTTGGGAAGAATTACTCCTCTAGCGGAGGAAATTGTCGGTGACTACCAAGGAGGATTTCGTCCAAATCGGTCAGTCACTGATCAAGTTTTTTCGCTACGGATGATTCTTTCCAAGTACTACGAAACATCTCGCGATGTACACCAGGTGTTCCTAGATTTCAAGCAAGCCTATGACTCGATCAATCGAGAGAGGCTATGGTATGCGCTTATATATTTAGGAATACCACAAAAATATGTACATCTGTGTAAAATGACAGTAACGCAGTCACAATGCTGTGTCAAAGTTGAGAACAGGCTATCGAGAATTTTTGCAATCAATTCCGGTGTTCGACAAGGAGATGCGCTGTCCCCGATACTTTTTAATCTCATGTTGGAATACATCCTTCGTAAAAGTGCAACACCTCAGGACAATATCTTATTCCGACAATCCAATCAACTTCTTGCGTATGCAGATGATATCTGTGTGATTGGATTAAATGGCAACGGAGTGAAAGAGATACTTGATCCACTGGAACAGTTTTCAGCTTCCGTTGGTCTCAAAATCAATGAGTCCAAAACCAAATATCTGATCTCTGGTTTTCGAGACCAAGACGCAAGTGATTTCAGTAGTGGAAACCACACGTTTGAAGGAGTGATGAGATTCAAGTATCTTGGATCTCTCATTACTCACGATAATAGTGTGGGAGAGGATATCAAATTTCGGCTTGCCGCTGGCAATCGGGCTTTGTATCCTCTACGTCCACTGCTGAAATCAAAATATCTTGCAAATACGGATAAGCTGAAGCTGTACAGAGTGTTGATCAGACCCGTTGTCATGTATGGATGTGAGAGTTGGACCTTGACGGATGAATACGAAAGATGGCTTCTAACATTCGAGAGAAGAATCATGCGTGTGATATATGGCCCAAAACGCGACGTTGATGGCACATACCGAGTTCTTTTCAATCACGAGATCAGGAATTTAATGCAAATTCCTGATATCGTGCATGAAATCAAAGGACAGCGAATACGCTGGCTCGGTCACGTTCTGCGTGCTGATCCGAAACGAATGATACAGCGATCTTTGAAGGGAGAACCGCCTTTCGGTAGGCGAAGAGGTCGCTGTCGGCGACGATGGCTCCACGGCGTAGAGAGCGATCTGGCATCTTCTGGTTGCTTGCAACAGTATGAAGAGCTGGCTCGTGATCGAAACCGATGGAGCCAGATTGTTGACACGGTACGGGCCAATAATGGCCTGTAAAAACCGAAAAAAAAAAAAAAAAAAAAAAAAAAAAAAAAAAAAAAATTTAATAATGAGTATTTCCCCCCCGTGCCCTTATTACAGCTTCCATCCTTCTGGGCATACTAAGTAGAATGCTTTGTATCATTTCTTGCGGAATGAGATTCCACTCTTCTTCCGCTGCAACTCTCAGCTCTGCTGTCGAATCTGGTGCAGGATTTCTAGTTCTAATACGGCGTTTTAGAATGTCCCACACGTGTTCAATCAGATTAAGATCAGGACTCATTGATAGCCACTTAAGTGCAAGAATGCCAATATCTTGGAGATATTGTCGTACCGTTGCAGCAACGTGGACTGGAGCGTTATCATGCATTAACACAAAACTGTCATAACCTATGAAGCCCATATATGGCAAAAGTGGATCGCCAAGAATGTTCCGAGCATACCAGTCTGCATTCATCCTCAAACCAATCTCCACTAGCTCCGTACGGCCCCCTAACTGATTCCACCCCAAAAAATTATTGAACCTCCACCAAAGCTTACAGTTTGCACCATGTTACACGGTGCGTAGCGTTCTCCAACTCTTCTGTATATAATATTACGTCCATCTGGTTTCCAATTGGATTCTGGTCTCATCTGAAAAGAGAACAGTGGCCCATCGATCAGTTCCCCAATTTGCATCAGTATGAGCAAATTCTAAACGGCTGGATTTGTGGCGGGGAAGAAGCCGTGGAACTTTTACGGACCGTTTTGGTGTTAGGTTCACTTCTTTATTCTTCTTCTAACTGTTCTGACACTAATATTCACTTGACGCGCACTAAGTAACTCATTTTTGAGTTGAGTAGAAGTTCGCTTTCGAGCTCGTAACGAATTCATTTTTAAAAACCGATCGTCATGCTCGGTTGTGCACCTTTTACGTCCTTGTCCGGGCGAATATACTCTAAGGTCTCACGATACCGCTTAAGTATTCGTGAAACCGAAGACTGATTAATTCCTAATTTTCGTGCAATTTGTACTTGTGTATAATCTTCCTGATACAATGTGACCACTTTAACCGCCTCCAGCTCTTGAACGGGTGCCATATTACATTGGATTTTATATTAGGTGTTTGCTTTAGAACACATTTACAAGAACTAGTGGTACTGCATTTAAAAATAATTGATATGCAACGGAATTAAACAAAAACAGGATATCTGCAAAAATCAAAATGTTGGGAAATCGCATTTAAAGTATATGTAAAAAATTTTTGTATTACGTTGGCATGTATTAAAGCTATTAATTACATTGAATTGTAATACCAGTTTTACGTATACTTCACTAATTAAAACCGAATAACAACCAAAAATAAAGCTATATTTCAATAATTAGTAAGATATCTAATTTTTTAGTGAAAATATTATTTGCTTAAACTTGATAAGTGCAGATATAAACTTTTTAACATTTATTTTTAAACGAATTATTTACAACTTTTTAGTTGCGTAAAACTGAATAAATTGAGAAAACTATTTTTTGCCAAATGTATATAGTTTTGATTTATAAACGTGTACAGAATATCTGAAGATAAAGTGTTTTTGTTATTTAATTTTTTTTCTAGATTTAAGATATCTAGTTTTGATGAAAATTTTCTCGTAAAATATTGAAAATTATGTAAAATGGATTAGGTTAATAAATACAGCTACAAATTCTGAAACGAGTTGCATCAAAAAGTAAAAATATGATTTTTTGCAGATATCCAGTTTTTGTTTAATTCCACAGAAAAGCCAATAGTTGCATTGGATTTCAAACACAATGCACTTTTGAATAACATTTAATTGAATGGCTTGCAGTAAACTTTATTCAAGGTGGTTTCTGATAAAAATATAAACGTGCTATCATTTGACACTAGTAGTATTAAAATTGACCAGGAGGATTTTTTTATTACAAAAAAAAAATATGCGTTAATTTTGTCCGCGAGTGTAGCATGGGTTTATGTATGTGCAGTTAATCGGATTTATTGCCGCACGTTCTCTATGTGGCTGTAGTGGCGTAAAGTAGTACATAAATTAGCAACCCGCGAAAGAGTTTAAGCATCAAAAAAGATTAAAATCAAAAATCTTTATGATGAGATTTTATGAAAATAAGCGAATGATGAAATATTTTCACCTAGCTAAGAGAAAGATTAAATTAATATAATTCGGTGACGCTTATAAATATTAAGACAAATTCCTTCCATTGAAACGAAAGTTTTAAATAAAGTATAAAAAATAAAAGTACAGATTGTTTGCTGGTAAGGTTCACAGTTTCAATTTGTCGCAATTGTCATATAAGATGTAACGGTTTGCTTAAGGTGCACTACTTTACTTTAGGGTCTGGAGAAATCATAGAACATAACGTTATGGCAACTGTTCGTTGACAATCTTATCCTAACATGCTAGATAGCTTGTTGGCACCAGAATTGGATGTTTGGGATAAACTCAAGCAATTTTTATGTTCCATACCGCTATATACAAAACTAATTAGAGTATACTTTTCTATTCATTTAGGCTACGAATATTAACTGTCTACACGTACACCAGAATGTCCAATCGCCGCCTCTAATTTTTGCCTTCTAAATTAAAGATTAATACAAACACAAATATTCTGTTATCAAATAACAACTTTGTGATACGTAATATCATGAGTATTAGTTTTTGAACTTGACTCATAAAAAAGAAACTATGCAAAATTGAAGAATTAACTATAGACTGTAATATAAGTATTCATAAACATAAGTATGAAGAAGCAAAATTTCAAATCATATAAATGATCCAAACAAAAATGATAAACTAATTAAAGTCAAGGCTCTAAATTGTGTTTTTCCCAAATTAAATCGTATAACTACTGCAGTCGATGCATAAAGCTTTATGTGCTCAAATGCTTCTACACAAAAATGTATATATGTATGTAAGTATAAGTAGTAAATTTACGTCTCTTAAGACGATTTCTGTTAATTCTGTTCGCTCTTTTTATTCGAGATAATTTATTTTTTTTATACTTCAATCCATTTTGGAGTCTCCGAACGAGCATATAAACATGACTAACTATACAGCAACATACATAATAAAAACAAAAATATACATTTTACTGGCATATATAACAATTACAGCAAGAAGGATGTACACATTTTTATGGTTTATTTCTGGTTTCTTCGCGATATGCCTTTGCATTGTACATATATACATAAACCGCGCATTCACATATTGTTATTTATACTTAACTATACATAGTCTTAAAATATAATCGCTGGCAATTATTTGGTTGGTTTTGTACTTACACACACACACACATCTCTGATGGTTTGGCACAGGACAAAGGAGCTCCCCCGTCGAGAGATTTATTTGTTAAAATGGAAAATAAGAAACGGTTGTGAAATTAGATTTTTTTTAACGTTGATCTTAACATGTGAATTACAAATAAATTAAGAAGCCAGCCAACAAAATATTATTTGAATAATTTATTTTGATTAACCTTGAAAATTAGTATTTGTGCGACCCGACATCCAATGTAAATGACTTGTTTCTTGTATTATATGCTTAAGTATATATGTAGAGATTTATTTTTTATTTGTATAACACAAGTTGCTCTTTGATATTGTTTTAAACTCTAACTCATCCGCACATTAATCGTGTGTATGGTTATCGCATATAATATATACATATGTACATAGTATATAGTAAAACTCTTATCGCATTGATTCGTATATTGACATTTTTGATAAGAAATATTTAAATTTTCTTATTTCAAAATATTGGAAACCTATCAAAACATTTGATTCACAAACACACACGCACAATAGTTTGATTAAATAGACAAGTAAAACTAATCTGTTATCAAATATATTTAATTTCCGGTTTTTCTAGTTTCGAATGGCGCAAAATCATATACCACATTATGTACGTTCACTCATCACCAAGATGATATTTCAGTCTTGTTTATTAGTTTTTGTGTGTCTTGCTTGATTCACGTTCTTCATAAAATATAGACACTAAAAATGGCATGGCGTTAAAATGTCATTGGCGTCAATGTGATAATGTAATAATATTCTTCTAAACCGTTGAGTACAATAACAACACCAACACCATGAACAAATCTCTTAAGTAATGTAAATATTTATTTTATATTTTTTGTTTCTTGAACCATTTTGTGCGTAAATATACGGGCGATTCGAAGTATTCTCGGTATGAGTCATCATAATTCACTTGTATAAGATTGAGATAAATATATTTGTATACAGACCTACTATGTCGATTTGAAATACATGCGCGCGGTGGGTGAGACTTTTATCTCGACATCCTTTTATTATGCACATACACAAACAACAAATACAAAATTGCACTTTAGAAAAGCTTTTTCCTGTCTTTCTGTTATTATCTCTCGTCTAGTATTTAGTTGAACAATCAACCTTAACAATACACATATTCGTCTTTCGTTTAACAAAGAACCGAATAAAAAACTCTTACCAAGTATAGACACATATAATAAAAAAAAATTAACAAGAGCTGAGTATGCAAATACAGGCAGTCTCTAAGATTAAAGGGTGGGTCACATAAATTAAATATGTATACAGTCACACAAAGAGTAATATATAGATGCATAAGGATGTGTGAAATCTTACTGCTAATTATATGTTATTTGAATATAGGCTTATTTCACCGCAGCTTGTGATGCATTATGACGCGATTTTATACTCTCGGTAAGTTGAAGGTAAACATTAAGTGGGTGAACACTACACTTACGTATATGCATAAACATTTTGGTTTAATGATTCAATATTTAATCATACACCATATAGTGAAAGTGGTTGACTCACGAATACTATTACACGAATCGTGCAATAGAATTAGAAGGTGTTAGTGGTATAAGTAAACTTGAGTGCAAAATATAAACCACGAATCTCATGTATATACTTATATTATAATGAGTTGGATATAAGACATTAGTTAGTTTTGGTTGGTATCAATTAAATATTACGTAAGTCAGATTATTTTTTTATACGGTTTTGATTATTTTGTGCAAAGCTGGACGTCATAGAAATTGTGATGAGTTGAATAATATCAACGTTAAATATTTTGTAATCTGACGTGTTTCATAATACATGAAATTTCAATCTCATATTATCAAGAAAACTATGCTTTATGTTATATAATTATGTATTAAGATAAGATATTGTAGTGGCTACTCATACACCATTAGACCGGCATCGACACAATTAGACCGGATTGTGAAACCCAATCGGAACTTCTCATATACTTAAGTATAAAATCTTGTACGTTTTCGAGCTTCGAAACGTAACCGTGTAACTATCTTATTTTATATATTTTTCTTTCTACGTGCTTATGCGAGACAGCGAGTGGATTTGAACTTTACAACAGTTATTTTTGTTCTACGTCCACAAAGCTTCTATAAAGGTTATTAGTTTCTAGATACAGCTTCTTCGAAGTAACATATATATTTTAGTGTAACTTCTGCTAAGCTTTATTAGACCCACCGCTGTTCTTTCGATTAATAGCAGAAGAGTTGCAAAGTAATCCGTCTGCTTTGGCGGTTGTAAAGATATTTAAATGATCAGGGTTATTTTAATGTTGCGTTTTTCAGCAAATGCACATAAACCCATTTTCAGATAGACCGAAAACACGTTGCGTGAGTAAATATACTCGAGATACACTTTTCACAATGGACTACGACATATGTTTATTTGAGCTATACCTTAAGCAATTAAAATAATAGCAAATATTGAACATCCGGTCGTGTACAAAGCCGGATTAAAACTACTTTTATTTAAATATGCGATAAATTTCTGTACAACAAACTTGAATCATGACTAATTTGCTATTAAAATTCCCCTATGAAAACGAAGTCATTTCGATAAAATGCATCTGCATTCACCTTTACTATATACACATTGAGCGTAATCACCTGCCCTATATATAATACTGCATACTAAATAAAATACCAACTCCAGATGTTTCATGTATCCAAAATACAAGATGCATTGTTGTTGCAAAATTTATAAATGGCAACACTTTTACTTTTTATTTATAGCTTTCTTACTTATAGCTATATACACTTAAATTTATTTAAAGATAATTTTTTATGTGTGTGGGTTCGCCGGATTGACACCGCAAATTATTTTATTTAATTATCTCGCGTCTGAGTCCCACACTCGCTTTCATTACTTCGGTATCTTGAAATGATTTAAAAGTAATAATCTCGCATAATCCAATGGTTAATCTATATATAAATGAAGTGTGCGGCCGTTCAATCTATATAAGTATATATAGATTGCGGGTTATGCTTTAAAATATGTACCGTACCAATATTAGATCGCGTCATAAAATCGATGTGGACCATATACTTATATAAGTATAAACAACCATCATGAAATCATTGTCTTATTGTTTCTTTCAGCAACAACAAAGTCATAATCTTTATCTATTGAATGAAATCTTATATGTACGTATGCTTTTTAGGATCTTTTTTATGTATATTCGAAATGTACGTATATAAATTTCTTTATCTGTATGTCTTTTATGTGATTTCGAATACAAAACAAAAACAAAAACCGAAAAAAGGAGGCAAGGTAAGAAAACTATAAGATGTCATTTCTATTTACGGTCAGTAGGTTTATCGATATACATATACATATACGAAGAAGGTAAAGAAATTTGATTGGAATTTACTCGTATAATATGTACAAATGGGTAGTTGGTAGCAGCGTACTGGCTGCGATTCGTTATAGCAGTTTGAAAAAAAAATTTAATTTGGTAAATTACTTTTTTGTGTCTATCTCAATATTCTGCTTTTGCCATTGATGATGAAAATGAATGGGTTTGTTTGTTGTATTTGTATAAATGTTTCTGTTTTTTTATTTTATTCGGGGCTGAACTTATCTGAACATAGACTCGAATTGATTTCTTTAATCCTGTTTATTTGAATTTATTTTCATTTTCGGTATAAGTATACGGTTGGTAGATATTTATACGAGTGATAATCGTTACGGATAGCACATAATAGGAGTGCTCTTCTGTGGGTATAGGTGCGATGTTTATTTCGTTTTATGCTTCTTTTCGATAAAGCTACTTTTATGTGTATGTTTTTGGAATTTCCTGTTTCACCTTTAAGAATTAACCGTTTTATATTCTTAAGAAACAGGTTCATGCACACCAATAAAACGTGTGTTGAGATAGATCTTATTCTGTGATGCTAATATTACTTATATATTTGCATAAAGCATTTGTTTGTTTCGTCAGTAAATCTAATGATTCAAATAAATATATTTCAAGATCAAAAGGCACTTGTTATTGATGATAAACCTCACAGAGATTGAAGCTGTGGTATTTGGAGCATAATGTACCGGAAACGAATACAGATAGATATTTGTCATCGTGCGATTACGATAGATGAATGAATATATTGTTGGATCGCGGAATCTATGGGCCGATGTTTTCAGTATTGCTTGAACCAGATCACGATTGATTTATAGTGTGTTTTACTGAACTATTACTTCTGTCTGTCTGTGTCTATCTCTGTAATCTGTTTTGCAGCTCAAAGATCTTAAGTCCGATTTTATGGTACATAGATGTGTTCATTCACATAACCGATCATAATCAGATGGTAACAATTCTTTTGCCATCGGGCTAATATCGAGAGCACAGCTATAACAACTGTGTTGGTGAGTAATTCTTACCTCTAAACAAAATATTACATTAATTTAAAACCACAAATGGTGCAAGTTCTTGTAAGTTGGTATAGAAAAACATAAAACCTATATTGAGATGACCGTCTGGTTACGTATTTCCATAAAATTGATTATGAAAAAGCGTATCTTCGATTTATTTCGAAATTTTATAAAAATTAACCAGCACCATATGTATATCAATTTCGTTGACGATGGCACATCATAACTGTTAGTGTCCGAGACTAATCGACCGATATACTTGCTTGTCTCAATTATAATCCGGGCGGATGGACTATGTTAATCGTACCAATTTAACTATCAGCACCTTAATGTAATTTGCAAATTAGCGAATGGCAAACGTTGAAAATATTTGATGAACCACGAATAAGTGAATTTCTGATGTTTATACACTTCTCAAAATATAAACGCATGCGTTAGTGTCAATAGATCGTTACCCTATTTAAAATAGTTTTAATCTGTTGTTAATCAGATATTTGAGTTCAATACATATACTGTGTAAAAAATTATTAAGGTCTGCTACTCGACGACAAATTGTCTTAATAAAGAAAAAAGTTTTCTTGTTCGTGCTAAACATCTAAATCGTTTGTCTTTCTTATATATTAGATAAGATAAAAGGGCGTTAAAGGGTTATCATAAATATTACCATTTGATATAATCGACCCCAACAATATAAAGAAAACATGGAAAATGTTAGTAGTTGAACTACTGTAAAATAAACGTTAATTACAACATTAAAACATTCTTCCTAGATAAAAGAGAAAGTTCTAATTTCATATCCTTGGAAGTACAATACTTGTACATATATATTTTACCCCCATTCCCTTCTTTGTCATTTTCAACCATTTATTATTCTAGTTATTATCACACCATGTTTTTGAATATTGTATTACTCGACACTATATAAGATGTAAGACTTGTAAGATTAATCGATAGAAGACGAGCTTTTCCCTCAGTGCAAGACATAAGCTATATATATTCTCGTGTACATATCTAATGAAATAGCTAACTTTATAGGAAAATTTGTAACTTTATTACTTTGAATAAACTAGCTTCCAACTTATATAAATTTATATAAAATAATACTGTGTTCATTCTCGTCTGTATACGAGTATGTGCAAATTTTATTTGTACCAAAGTAAAATACTATAACTTCGCGAATATTTTTTTATATAAATTAAGGTAATTCTGTTATATATTTTTGTTGTGAAAAAGTTTTTCATTTTATTTACTTTTAAAGTTTGCTTAAGGAAATAAAAAGCAGCGAGAACGTATTGTCTGCTTATATATGGTTTATACTCTCCTGGTTTTCTTGTATTTTACGTTTTGGAAGATGAAAGGAAACTTGATATCAGGTAGTTATAAAAGTAATGATATAAACACAAACACAAAATAGAGGTGTGGCGATTGGGCAGTAAATTGTTTTAGGCCAACCTGATGCACAATAAATACGTATATACAAAATTAAGAAGCTAAAAAATTAATTTTATTTGTAGTATTTAGCTTGAGAAGCTTTTTTGTTTAACTATAATAAGATAATATTTTCTTGTATCTTTATTCTTTATTTGAAGTTCAGAAAAAATGCTCTTACGAGGAGACGTATAATGCTTAAAGTTATGTCTTTCTTATACATTATTATATGAAAAATGTGGTCGGTGTTTATGAAACTGTTGTTGGTTTCTTTCCTTCCAATTAAAATGAGATATACATATTAAGTATATTTAAGGCGAGTTTTTTACAGCTTTAATTATGGCTGTGCATGTATAAGTATATATATAATTTTTCACTTAACAGTGAGTATTAATTTTCAAAAACAAACTTTTAATGTAAATATTTTTACCGTACGGACTATTGACACTGTATAAGATCTGTTTCTACCTTGATCATCAAAGAACTTTCTTGGGGAAAATATATTTTCTTAATATTCGTTTGTACCTAAATAAAAAGTTTCTCAAACTTTATGGCCAAAGTTGTCCTACAGTTCAGTTTCGACTATTTCCTATTTGCGAAAAAAATACGGTTTGTGCTGAAAAGGCGAAGTTTAGCCACTTTTTTGTATTTTATCATTATTTCTTATTAAATTGAAACAAAGTATTATTTATATTAGGATTCTCGATAAAATTAAATTATAAGAGGTTTATATATTATAGTTAAATCTTTTATCGCTTGATCGATAGTTTAAACTATAGTTAAATTAAGTACCAAAGGATCAATACTTATGCAGTCTATAGATGAATCCTCAAAGATATGTCTCAATATGAGGTAAATTTATTGGTACATTTACTTTTTAACCCCAAAAGCACAAACATAAGGCTGTTGAAATTCCATTTGTTTTGCTTCTCAGATACATTGAATTATATTAATTATTCTATTTTTTATTCTGAGTAGAATTTTCCTCTCGAGTTAACAAAACCCGAGCCTAATGTCATAGAATGAAAGACACTATGGTCATAATATTTCAATTCCAAACAAAACGAGGCCATTTGACATATTTAAGTATGACATATTCCCACCCGAAAATTCTTAAGATATAATCGTGAAGGAGTTTACAACTATCATGATAAATGTTTCTGGGCTGATCAAAGTCAAAATGTTTTACTAATGGGACATACATACCAAAAGAAAAATCTAATTAGATCAGTTCGAAATTTTCCAAACAGGCCATTCAATTCAATTGGTGCCTTTGTAACATTCGACGCCTAGCGAATGTTCCAGTCAAAGGTGGCACAACCCTGGGTGTATTTTTTTTATACAAACGAAGGCACTGACATGTATAAGTGAGCGAGTACTAAATTAATATTGCGGCTCGTCGGAAAACAAAAAATTATCCCGTTTTAAACTCAGTTTGATGTATTGAGGTTTGAGTGTAAAAAAAAATGATATAAATATCGAAAAATTTGGATGCACGCGGTCAGTTTTTTTGGATTATTTTGGTGGTCAAGAGTCGAAATTAAGTTTTGGCTAAGTTAAGTTCAATGTAGGCCATTTTGTTTGAGTTGTGATATTTAAGGTATTACGTGATAGTTAAATACCTCGTGAAAAACAAAAACCAAATTTTTTTTTGTTGTAACAAAAGTGCAATCGGTGGTAATATTTGCGGGTATATACCCTTATAGTGATCGTTAGATCGTTGAAGTTGGCCTTTATACCACATATTACTTATGTTTTGTTAATAAGTCTAAGTAAACCCTAATCTTAAGTTTCTAATTATAAACTAAGTGTGTCGACTAAATACGCTAAAGTAAAACAAATTAATACTATCGTGAGAATGAGTGAAAGCGTGCTATAAGGTTGCAAAAAAAAAATGTCTGCTAATTCGTGAAAATAAGACGCTATCATAATAAAAAATTAAATAAAGTGCATATTATGCACTGATAAAAAATATTTGTGCTTTTACACATATTTGTACATATATTGATTTGAAAACGAAAAACCACAAGATAATAGTGCTAAACCATTTAAACGCTAATAATGACATGAATGTCCTAACAAAGTAATATACAAAAAAAAAAAAAACCCAAACAAAAACAAATTTAAAAACCTTATAGTTATTATGAATGAAAACCAAATGAAGAACAAAAATAACTACAGTGCGCGAAGCATATTTTAAGGGCTAATAAAAGTAAGAACTATAGTGCGCGAAATAGTTTTACACGGCGCTAACAACTTCAACATTGACTACATTCAACATTTATAATTTAAGTACAAATCTTATTTATTTATTATTTAATTTAAAAATTATTAAATTTCGTTTTTTTTTTTTTGTCTCAGTTAAATATTTCTATTTATTAATATTTATTTATATATATTTAATTATATTTATTCAAGTAATTCATATATTATGGTGTGTTATTCATATTTTTAATCATTTGTTCTTATGAAAACTCTCCATTTGCCAATATATTATAGGCGTACATTTTGGCAACTATAATATAGGAATTAATTGAATACATTAACATACATTTTCCTTATTTTTTTTAACCAACTTATATTATATTATGCTATCTTTATTTAAAATATAAAATTATTTATTATAAACGGTAACGATCGCTTTGTTTTACGATGTTTCGCACTTTCGCTTCAGTTTCGCACTTTCGCTTCAGTTTTGCGTTTTTGTTTTTCAGGATGTGCTAAATGCAAAGAGTGTAGGATGAAGAGGTAAGCCAAAGTCTATAATGGTAAGTTAATCATGCCTTGAATCCTGGCCCTCCCTCCTTTCCCATCCAATCCTCTTATGATCCCTTCCTGGTTCCTTATTCCTTTTCAAGCGGTCTGACAAGATCTACTTATGCTTTGGGAAACCCCACCCCGATACCCTGAGCTCTAGCCGGCTATAGATGACCGCCCCAAAGCCTCTAAGTAGATATTTCTGCTAACAGTTAGTATTCCCCTATCGAAACTGTTACAGATGGCGCCCAAACACATGGTTTGTTTCAATTTTGTTTTTTTTAATTAGTTACAGTTATTTTATTTGCTTTGTTAATTAATTTGGTTATTTTGTAAAGTTCAGTTAATTATTAAATTTCATTCAATTCTCAATTTAAACCTCGTCCTCTTCAGAGTTACGCAACTGTATCCAGATATTTTTTTTTGTAGAATCAGTTGTTCGTCTTACTAAATCACTATTTTTGAATTTTCAAAAAAAAAAATTTCCCTATTTCCCATTCCCTTTACCTTTTCCCTTAAGTGGTGTTCTGTGTCATTTACAAACGCGGTATTTCCATCGTAAATGTTGACTTTACTGTCAGCTTTGTGAGTGAAACAGTTAACACAACCAACCTTCACGCGTTTATCGCAATGGCATCTGCTTAAATTAGTATAGACTCCATTGTTAGGCTAAACAAAAACGGAATTGAATGTTTTACCAACGCCATTACATCTGAATATATTTTAGTGTTCATTGACTTAATTGTTAGTTTTGGTAACGCATTTTCTTTCAATCTAAATTTAAAAAGGCAAATGTTTCCAATATATTTAATTGTTGATTCATTTGCTTTTAATAGTCCCTATAACCTCCATTTTCCTACCTTTCCTTTCTCCGCCAAGGCATGGATTAACTTACTAGAGAAAGAAAAACTTAAAACATTTCAATCAGACTATCATGGCCAAAGTTACTTACTTCATCCTATATTTTTATGAATTATTTGATTATTATTGAACTTAAATTTACATATTTCGTGTCGTGAAAATACCCATCTGACATCCAAATTTTTCTAAGTTTATAACTACCTTAACAACTCTTTCTTTAATACATTAAAACATATTTTATTTTATATTGTTTTTTTTTGAGTAGCACTAAGTTTGATGTGAAAACCCTTATTGAATTTTTTTTTGTATCTCTCAACTGAATCATAGTCCAAAAATAAATCAAAATGTCTAAAACTATTATTAAATCGGAAAACTTGGAAAATGACGAATTTTTGGTCGAATGTGAAATTCGTGGTCTGCGTGGCTCGCTTAAAACCTTATTTAAAAATCTGGATGCTCAGTTATTGACCGAAGAAGAAAATAATCAACTTCGCCCCACGCAACCGCATAAGCAAGCGTTGGAAGATCCTTTGAACGAGATTAAACTGTGCACATTTAAATTGCAAAATATACAATCACAACTATTGCGTTTGATTAACGCTGCAAAAGATGACGCAGATAATCTTGAAGTAATCTTTTCCAAAGCACAACATTTGCGATATCGGCTTTTACGAATTGGTTCATTACCAATCGTACAAGATCAAACAGTGAAATTATCAATGATTTGCGATTCGTTTTTAGATATTTGTAGTAAATTAGAATCCGATACTCCGCCATCGCTTAATGAATCGGTAGCTTTAGTCAGCGGTTTACAAATTGATTTTCCAGAATTAAACACTACTCGCATCGGGAAACAAGTAGATCCTATCGAAAATGCTACATATCAAGGTTTTGTGGCTGGAACCCACAATCAAGGAGAGTTTAATATCGCTAATAATAATATGCACCGAAGTTCGATAACTCAATTATTGAATAAAGAAATCTCGTTCTCACCTCAACCGACTAACGTACCCAACGGTGCTACCTCCAATTTGAGAGATACAGCTTCCAATCAACACATCAGAATCGACTCAAGTGGTGGTCAACGTGTTCAGTTTGGGGGACTTCCAAGTCAACCACCAATTACACCAGCGTTTCCAAACCATCAACAATTAAACACATCCATAAATTATCAATTTACTCCACCTCATAAATGGAAACTTAAATTCTCGGGATTGCCTGCTGATCCACCCATAGATAATTTCATTTTCCGAGTAGAGCATTTAGCCTCTAAGAATCACATTCCACCAGAACAACTAGCAAACGACATCTGCTTTCTTTTAGATGGCACTGCGAAAGAGCAGTATTGGTTGACGTTGAGATGCAATCCAAACAGTACGTGGTACGAAATCCGAAATTCGTTACTGCATAGATTCCAGGATAGACGTTCTGACCACGATATAAAACAATTGATTGAAGGAAGAAAGCAAAAATCGAAAGAACCATTTGCAGATTTCTACTATGAGATACTAAATTTGTCTTTACGTTTAAAGTGTCCACTCCACGATTTCGAGATGTTGGAGATTTTAAGAAAAAACATGCGTTGTGGTTTAAAAGCGCATTTGGCGGGCAGATATTTTACGTCAACATCGGAATTTCTACAAATATGCATCAGTACCGAAGATACGTGGAGAAATATTAACTACACTCCAGAAATTTCAATGAACATCCGGTATCCACAAGTTCACGAGCTTGCGACTGGAAGTGGTCCCGTATTACCACTCTTACACGATAATCAAGATACGTCTCCGTCACCAATTCCGGCGTCCGTTTATTATGGAAATGTAAATGCCATTCAGAGCAAAGAGCCGCCAAATTATTCTGATCGGAATACAAATGTTAAACCTAATACACGTTCAACCCCGGCTATCTCTTGTTGGAACTGTACTCAACCTGGTCATACTTTTACAGATTGTGATGTTCCTCCTCGTGGGATTTTTTGTTACGGCTGTGGTGCACCGGATATCCTTAAACCCCATTGCTTCAATTGCTCAGCAAAACAGGGAAACCGGCCTCAGGAAATGAATACTGCGGGGTCGAATCATTTCCGGTTAATGCAACGACGACCCTACCATACACAGGCCAACGAGAGTTCAACCAACAAACACCATCAGACAATATAACGCCAACCAATTTAAAAATAAACTCCAATGATTACTTACGTCGAATAAAACCTAGCTCGAGAATCATACGTTCTATCTTGTATTTTCGCAACAAAAAACGTCTACTATCTCAAATATCAGAAACAGTTATAAAGGTGGATAGTGAATCCGATGACAATCGCCCCTACGCAGATATAAAGATTGAAGGTATACACATGAGAGGACTTCTAGACAGTGGAGCCACAATTAGTGCCATGGGAAAAGCTTCAATTGAATTTATTGAACAGAACAAAATACCTTTACATAAATTCCATGCTTACATACAAACGGCTAGTGGTTCACCTCAATATGTCGTTGGGTACATAAATGCTGCAATTACCTACAATAATAAAACACGAATTTTAAAATTACTTGTAGTGCCATCATTGCAACAAACCCTTTATCTTGGATGTGATTTTTGGGAATGTTTTGAAATAAAACCAGTAATCATAGGAGAATTGAAAACAACATCCCTAACTAACGAACAACCAGAAGTGAAACGACACGTCTTGAATGCCAATCAACAACAACAACTAAACTCTGTAATCGAAAAACTTCCAAATTTTCATAATTTGGGTCTAGGCAGAACCACACTTGTAACGCATAGCATAGACATAGGCGAGGCGACTCCTATCAAACAACGATTTTATTCTCGTTCTCCAGCCATACTTAATGACATGTATAAAGAGTTAGATCGGATGATAGAAATGGATGTAATCGAAGAGAGTCAGAGCTCCTGGTGTTCACCAATGACAATTGTTAAAAAGGATAATGGTAAAGTACGACTTTGCTTAGATGCTAGGAAGCTTAACGAAGTTACGAAGAAAGACGCGTACCCACTTCCTCTCATTGAGGGTTTATTAAGCAGATTAGACAAGACCACGTATATATCGAGTTTGGATCTAAAAGATGCCTTTTGGCAGATCCCCCTTGATCCGTTATCGAAAGATAAAACAGCTTTTACCATCCCGGGAAGACCCTTATACCAGTTTAAGGTCATGCCCTTTGGGCTCTGTAATGCGCCGCAAACTCTATGCCGATTAATGCACAAGGTCATCCCTTACCAGCTTCATGACCGCGTGTTCGTCTACCTTGATGACCTGTTAATTACAACATCCACTTTTGAAGAACATATGTCATTGTTGGCCGATGTCGCGGTTCGTCTGGCGCAAGCAGGACTTACCATCAATGTGGAAAAATGCAAATTTTTACTGAAAGAGATTGATTATCTCGGTTATGTAGTTGGTGAGGGAGGACTACGGGCTGATCGGAATAGAGTTCAAGCCATTTCAGAGTTCCCCGTGCCAAAGACTGTGAGACAGGTAAGAAGATTTTTGGGTGTCTCGGGGTGGTATCGCCGTTTTATTAAAAATTACTCAATCATTTCTGCTCCAATAACAAATCTGTTGAAAAATGGCCAGCGATTTCAGTGGACTGCAAAGACACAACAAGCATTTGATGACCTGAAAACAGCGTTAACTTCGGCCCCGGTATTAGCAACACCCAATTTTAAAGAACGTTTTTATATTCAATGCGATGCCAGTTCCACTGGAATAGGAGCGGTCCTTTTCCAAAAAGATGAGCAAGGAGAGGATAGACCAATAGCATATATGTCCCAAAAGCTTAACGGTGCCCAACGCAATTATAGTGTAACCGAGTTGGAATGTCTAGCGGCGGTGTTAGCTATTCAAAAATTTCGCGCTTATGTCGAAGGCCATCCGTTTACTATGATAACAGACCACGCTAGTCTAACCTGGCTGATGTCACTAAAAGACGCTACAGGTCGTTTAGCTCGATGGAGCCTAAAACTCCAGTCATTTGATTTTGATATTCAATATCGCAAAGGTAGTCAAAATGTAGTTCCGGACGCCCTGTCACGTGTTTATATGGACTCATTAAATGTAGTGGAACTGCCAATGCATATTAATGTTAACTCACCAGCATTCAGTTCCCATGACTATCAAAACATGGTTCGTGAAATCGAAAACAATCCAAACTCGAGCAATTTGCAAATTATTGATGGTTTAGCTTATATTAACATAAACCAAAGTCAAAAATATACGGATCAATCAGACCTACCTTCGTTCAAACTGATAATTCCAGAAAGTTTGCGTTTATCGTTGATCAAGTCAGCACACTGTCCACCAACCGCAGCCCATTTAGGAATTAATAAAACCGTCGAGTTATTAAAACGATATTTTCATTGGCCTACCATTCTTACCGATGTAACAGCTTTCATAAATTCTTGCGAAATATGTAAGTGTTCTAAAGCGATTAATTACCAGGGACACCCACCTTTGAAAATTCTTCCGATAACCTTCCGTCCGTGGCAGCGGGTCTATCTAGATTTTTTGGGGCCGTACCCTCGCACACGTCAAGGAAACACGTCTATTTTAATTGCCGTTGATCATTTTTCGAAATTTGCGCTAACACAAGCCGTGCGTCAAGCTACAGCTGCAGAAGTAACCAAATTTCTTGAACGTCAGATATTTATGATGTTTGGGGTACCAGAAGTAATCGTGACTGACAATGGAAGACAATTCGATTCCATCCTCGTAAAGGAATTATGTGAAAAGTATGGAGTTCGTCATATTTTCACAGCTAAATACTCTCCTCAGGCGAACGCCTCCGAGAGAGTTAATCGTACTCTTCTTTCAGCCATACGATCCTATGTCAAAGAGGATCAAAAATCATGGGACCTACATTTGAGTGCTGTCACTAATGCAATACGTAACTGTTCACATGATTCAGTTAAATTTTCTCCAAATTATATCGTTTTTGGTCAGCATTCAATACTACATGGGTCAACATACGGATTACTGAAAAAGACATTTGAGTATTCTGGGCATGAATTTTTATCTGATCATAAACCCGAACATCTGTTTCGAATACACACCCAAGTAAATAAACACCTCATTCAAGCAGCAAAGAAAAATAATAATCGTTATAATTTGCGGCCCCGGCAAGTCCTTCAACTAGGACAAACTGTCTATGTACGTAATTTTAAACAGAGTAAGGCCTCCGATCAATATGCCGCGAAACTGGCTCCTAAATATGTAAAAGGAATTATCTTAAAACGAATTGGAAATGTGGCTTTCGAAGTTGCGGATGAGACTGGAAAATCAATGGGGGTTTATCATCTCAAAGATATTAAGACTTAATTATTAAAACCTAACTATCTTTAGTTTAAATTTTAGTGCTTATATTGTTGCCCGGCGTTTGAGACTCATCTCCTGGGTGTGAGTCGTCCCCACGAGTTGTAACATTCGACGCCTAGCGAATGTTCCAGTCAAAGGTGGCACAACCCTGGGTGTATTTTTTTTATACAAACGAAGGCACTGACATGTATAAGTGAGCGAGTACTAAATTAATATTGCGGCTCGTCGGAAAACAAAAAATTATCCCGTTTTAAACTCAGTTTGATGTATTGAGGTTTGAGTGTAAAAAAAAATGATATAAATATCGAAAAATTTGGATGCACGCGGTCAGTTTTTTTGGATTATTTTGGTGGTCAAGAGTCGAAATTAAGTTTTGGCTAAGTTAAGTTCAATGTAGGCCATTTTGTTTGAGTTGTGATATTTAAGGTATTACGTGATAGTTAAATACCTCGTGAAAAACAAAAACCAAATTTTTTTTTGTTGTAACAAAAGTGCAATCGGTGGTAATATTTGCGGGTATATACCCTTATAGTGATCGTTAGATCGTTGAAGTTGGCCTTTATACCACATATTACTTATGTTTTGTTAATAAGTCTAAGTAAACCCTAATCTTAAGTTTCTAATTATAAACTAAGTGTGTCGACTAAATACGCTAAAGTAAAACAAATTAATACTATCGTGAGAATGAGTGAAAGCGTGCTATAAGGTTGCAAAAAAAAAATGTCTGCTAATTCGTGAAAATAAGACGCTATCATAATAAAAAATTAAATAAAGTGCATATTATGCACTGATAAAAAATATTTGTGCTTTTACACATATTTGTACATATATTGATTTGAAAACGAAAAACCACAAGATAATAGTGCTAAACCATTTAAACGCTAATAATGACATGAATGTCCTAACAAAGTAATATACAAAAAAAAAAAAAACCCAAACAAAAACAAATTTAAAAACCTTATAGTTATTATGAATGAAAACCAAATGAAGAACAAAAATAACTACAGTGCGCGAAGCATATTTTAAGGGCTAATAAAAGTAAGAACTATAGTGCGCGAAATAGTTTTACACGGCGCTAACAACTTCAACATTGACTACATTCAACATTTATAATTTAAGTACAAATCTTATTTATTTATTATTTAATTTAAAAATTATTAAATTTCGTTTTTTTTTTTTTGTCTCAGTTAAATATTTCTATTTATTAATATTTATTTATATATATTTAATTATATTTATTCAAGTAATTCATATATTATGGTGTGTTATTCATATTTTTAATCATTTGTTCTTATGAAAACTCTCCATTTGCCAATATATTATAGGCGTACATTTTGGCAACTATAATATAGGAATTAATTGAATACATTAACATACATTTTCCTTATTTTTTTTAACCAACTTATATTATATTATGCTATCTTTATTTAAAATATAAAATTATTTATTATAAACGGTAACGATCGCTTTGTTTTACGATGTTTCGCACTTTCGCTTCAGTTTCGCACTTTCGCTTCAGTTTTGCGTTTTTGTTTTTCAGGATGTGCTAAATGCAAAGAGTGTAGGATGAAGAGGTAAGCCAAAGTCTATAATGGTAAGTTAATCATGCCTTGAATCCTGGCCCTCCCTCCTTTCCCATCCAATCCTCTTATGATCCCTTCCTGGTTCCTTATTCCTTTTCAAGCGGTCTGACAAGATCTACTTATGCTTTGGGAAACCCCACCCCGATACCCTGAGCTCTAGCCGGCTATAGATGACCGCCCCAAAGCCTCTAAGTAGATATTTCTGCTAACAGTTAGTATTCCCCTATCGAAACTGTTACACCTTTACACAAATTCTGTTTAAATAAGTAGGGCACATATACGTTCCTCAATATTCGATATTATTCTGGTGACTCTTAAACGGGTCTACTACGAAATCCCGGTTTTCAAAATCCCGGATCCAAAATCCCGAAACCAAAATCCCGGTTTTCAAAATCCCGGTTTTTAAAATCCCGGTTTTCAAAATCCCGGATTTCAAAATCCCGGTTTTCAAAATCCCGGTTTTCAAAATCCCGGTTTTCAAAATCCCGGTTTTCAAAATCCTGGTTTTCAAAATCCTGGTTTTCAAAATCTTGGTTTTGAAAGACATGTTTTTTTTAATTCGGGCGGCCCGAATTAAAAAAAACATGTCTTTCAAAACCAAGATTTTGAAAACCAGGCTTAATTAAAATATTCTATACACTAGAAAATTTAAAACCTATTTCATTAATAGTAAAATCCAAAGTAGTAATAAAATGTAATTTTTGGTTAATTCTTGAACAATAAATTGGGGTTGGTCGTGAAACCTCACCAAACGAAATCGAAATCTCGAATCAATGAATAATCGTATTTCAAAAATTCTCGAAAATTGTATCTCGAATCGCAAATAACAAAATATTTTTGTAATATTATTTCCGACGTTGTACAAATTTTACTTAGAATTGTAGAGGTTAACGGCTTCGGTAACTCCGAAGTGCTTTAGATTTCAACTTCGAGGGACGTGGTTCTCTCACCGCAATATGCACCCAGTTTTTGGACAGTTTCCGACAACCCAACACTCGAGAACTTTCTAAGACCCCAAAACTTAGTTGAGGGTTGGCACCATCGGCTCAAATCACTTGTTGTAAAACCGCATATTGGACTTTACAAACTTATGTCCGAGTTTGGGAAAAAAGTGTAATAGTGTAAAACTAAATAAATAAAAAGCACGACTATGATGAAATATCATATCTAAAAAATATTGTACATATTATTGCGTTAGTAAATAAATAGTAATTCCTATATATACTTTTTTAGCATAGGTTAGATTATGTTAGGTTGTTGTGGCTGCTATCGCACACTTAGACCAGCGATTGGTCCGTTGTAATACCACTCTATGTACGGCTATAGGTCCGAGTTTTTTCGTAGTACCTTCTGCGCATTGCATAGCTCCATGTCAACCTATAGTACTGACATGGAAGATGGGTCGGCCCATGGATTCTAAACACGACAGGGGATCCATATATATGTTCATTTTTCACACCGATCACACCGCCCAAACGATCGTCCAAACGTACCTTCCGCTCCAACTGCCGCAGCTTTAATCACTGCGCCACCTGGGTGGTTTTTAGCATAAATATTTTTAAAATATTTTATAGTTTAATTTAAAAAAAAAGTTTTAGTTTTATTTTATAATTTTATAAACAACCTATAAAATAAATCAAACATTTTTTTTTTGTGCCGAAAATACAAGAAAAATCTAAACCGGGATTTTACAAAAACCGGGATTTAGATTTTGTGAAAACCGAGATTTTGTAAACCGGGATTTTGAGAACCGGGATTTTGAGAACCGGGATTTTGAAAACCAGGCTTTAGAAAACCGGGATTTTGAAAACCGGGATTTTAAAAACCGGGATTTTGAAAAACGGGATTTTCAATTCCGGGATTTATAAAAAAACCGGGATTTTGACTAACCGGGATTTTGAAAACCGGGATTTCGTTACACACCCTCTCTTCTCTCTTAATGTGTAATTTTTGCTTGTTCAGATATGGACAGTCTAACCGACACTGTGTTAAAACTGCAACAAATGAACACAAGGTACCGGGTTTGAAAGCCGATAGAATATGATGCAAAAGGAATTTTTCATCAGTCAATCAATTAATTTTTCTATCAATAATCAATTTTTCTGTGCAAAAAGTATAGCCTACAACGTTGAAATTACTTACATTTGATTTTCAGCCAATTATATTGAGCGATATTTTTTAAGATTGAAACGAATCAGAAACATTGTACGTACAGAGTTGATTTCTAAATTGCAATAGAAAAATTGCCATTTCTAAACAAATCATACATACTTAATATATTTACAACCAACTCCCGGTCGATTTTCCTAACTCATACATAAAACCAATATTTATCTCAATCAATCCAACTAAGACCATCCCAAATTCCCATATCATCCCCAAAAAGTAACCAACAACAACATCGACAAAAAAATTATCATTTTAGGCCTAAAGTTTATTTTCCCATCTGTTCAGTTATCACAATCAAAACAAATCAATAAACTAAATACAAAATTCTTATCAGAAAAAAATATATATCAACTTACTTTTCACTCTGCTACTATTCCCCTAGAATATAAAACTCTCGCACCTCCGGAAACAAAAAGCTCGAAATGAGAATATTACGTAGAAAAGCCAAACAAATTATCCTTTTAAGATTTTGTTTTACTCTCTTGTGTGTGTGTAAATTTCTTACTAAGCACTCAACACTAAAAAAATTTTTTTTACAAATTTTCTCTCACTTTTCCCGATTTTCTTTTTATTTTATTTTACTATACACACAATTTTTTTCCAAACGACATACACTAACACATTCACAATAAAAATTATATCAATATAAACAACAGAAACACACACCAAAGCGAAAAAAACAAAATTTAATAAAACAAAATTTATAATTTCCACACAAATTTTCCTTCGTTTTCCTTTTACTGTTTGTGTATCGGTTTATACTATGGAAAATGTCAACGCCGGACAAAATTTCGAAGTACTATAAACAATCGAAAATCGGACACAAAATTATTATTTTTATCACAAAAAACAAAACTCGCGAGTCGACAGATAAGAAAATGAAATTCCTTAAACAGTTGAATAACAAAAACAAACAACAAAATATTACAACTCTTTACGAAATGTCAAAGTGATATAAACAACAAAATAATTTTCACTATGCACGGTTGCTAATGTCGATACACCTTTTTTTGTGGTGGTGTGTGTGTGTGAGTGTGCGTGCACTGTAGTAGTACAACTGTGCAAGTTATTCGCTATTTCGACGTTTTGGTCAAACCAATTTCCCACTGTTTTCAATTAAAATCACTACGGAAAATCAAAATTTTATGAGAATCGATTTAATATTTAAGATCAAAATCTTAAAAACATTGATTTTAATTAAATAAAAATGTATCAAAAAAAAACATTTCTTGTACTTTGTAATTTTTTTTTTTATTTCGGTTTTTTTGTACGAGACGCTTTCGACAGAACAGAATAAAAGTTAACGCAAAACTACTATTAAATGAATGGATGTGGAATTGTGGTGATTTCTTTTGGGTCTCTTTCGTTTGTTGTCGTTTTGACAGCTGTTTTTTTTAACAATTTGGTGTTGCATGTGACGACCGAAAATGGTATAAGTGGGCAAAAAATAAGCAAAAGTTTTAGTACAAAAGTTTAGTTGAGAAACAAACCGATGGATCGGTTTAAAACTTTTTAGTATATTAGCGAAGAAACTAATCACATTTTGTAAAGTTTATTTTTTTTCCATTATATTTTCACTAGATGGCAATGTAAAATGGAAAATGATTTTTAACGTTCTATTTGTTTTGAACTACATTCGAATTCAAAGTTAGGTTAAATTAGATAGATGATGGAAAGTGTATCCCAAATAACTTTTCGTATTTTAAACCAGGCTTTAAGGCAAATGGATAGTATTGAATTACACCCACATAAGGTAGAAATTGAACTGATTAGCCGGCTCCTATAATTTCAGCGTGACTAAGCTTGATTGATTACGAATGAGAGTTCCAATTTACTATACAGACCAACATGGAAAGTTTAAGTGTTTTATTTTTCCTTTGCTGTACACGTTGGCAAACGACTAAGATCTAAGTTTACTAAGTATTGCTCAAAGAACCACAAATACGCAAGAAAGTTGTGCTCTAAAGTTTTCTAACTTGAACCATGGCACATTATGGTTAAGGGTTTGAGAGAAATTTGTCATTTTGGTTGGTACTAGAGTTCATAAGCCATCTTCATTGAGCAATGTAATGTGATTTTGTAAATCGGATCTAAGCCGCACATCCTCAATTTGGCTAACAGGTGGTAAAGACAGAAAAAAACATAGAGACGCATATGAACCAACCCTGTTCGTTTGAACAAATCTTATATCTTTGTAAAGTTTAAAATTCTCGACATTAGTTAATACCGCTATAGTAATAAGATGAGCCTTTTAAAAGTAACCATAAGAAGGTTTCTTCAATAACTGTGGGTGTAAGGTCGTCAACATGTATCAAAACGTGTCTCTTTATATAAGCTCTATCCTGGGCTGGTCAGTGATAACTGCAAGAGGTCTAGAACCTGTATTTCGATTTGTAATAACACGAATTACATAACATGAGTCCTAAAATAAATCTGTTGGAATAATCTCACAGCAGTTGTTGTTTATGTATAGGAACGGGTTCTAGTGATCTCTATTTACTTTCCATATAATTCTTAGCTTCATCCTGCTACTCAAGAGTTTATAAAAGCTATCCTAATCAATAACGGATGCTATAGAAACTCACACTACGTTTGTTTCGCTCTCTAACCATCGCTATATCTCCTCTCTGCTTAACGATAAACCTTTTAGGAAACCAAGAAACACTGATTAGGAACGTTATAGACCCCATCTCAATCAGTCTCTTCAATCTTCAGCAATGGAAATTAATAAGTGCGGAGGAATGAAAAAGACAGCTGACGAACTTGTAAACTAACCAGCGACTATGAAAAGACGTCTTCTTTCTTAGAGTAAATCTTAAAGAACTAGGACACCGTAGTGGACGAGAAAACTAAGCGGAATGAGAAAGCAGACATGAAAACTTCTCTACAAAGCGATAAAAACCGGTATTACGGAAGATTGGGATAAGAAATAAATCCGAAATGAAAATATCGAAATGGTAAACTCGAAGTAACGTTACGTCATTAATCGGAACTCTTGATAAATACGAGTATACATCAGGAAGCCATAAAGGTTCTAATAAAAACTCATTTTCCTGAAAGTGAATTCTAATATATATTAGTCGGCACATAACTTCCCACATGCCGTTGAGCACTTCTTGCACTCCTGACCTTCATACTCTTCCCATAGACTGCACTAGATCATGATTATTAGAGGATCAACTGATGACAAATAGATTTCGGACATGAGAGTGTATACTCCTCAGAGAGGATGTCAAAAAGGATGTCACACTGAGTTACGGGGAAAATGTCGTTTAATATATCGTATATACTTGATGCTGATGCTGATGCGTATATTATATATCAATCGTTAATCTTCCTTACTACAAAGTTGGAAGCACCACTATGGACTATAATGAAGTGTCATTTTCTTGTTGTCATACTGTCAATTATATTCGTCACCCATACACATTTTTGGAACAGGTATCAATCGCCTGATTTTAGGCATGAATGCAGAGATAGACTAGCGAATATAGAACTAATTTGTTACTAGACCGAACGATCTAGCTCTTTTGCTTCACTATTTTGGATCTAATGAGTTGTCTATGGAATTTTGTTTGGCTAATAGCATCTTAATATCCTTTCAAAGCATTTACAAACATATATGCTTCCAAGTTTTGTTACCACACAGCAACTAATTTTCTAATTTGGTGTCTAATACCACATAGAGTTCTAAGTACACAAAGAGTATATGTATTTCCCGAAAGATGGCTTTTTTGGCCCATTGTTGTAATAGACAACTTGCCATATCTTCAAAAAGCTTTCAGGATTTATATTTTGCTTTGGCATTCAAAAGTAATGCGAAACGTCACAAGGCTGCAAAATAAATTAAACATTCCTCAAATGGATCACCTTTGTGAAATTCGTGTTTTGACTTTTACGATCATGTTACAAGGACAAAACTACCTCTTCCATCGAACCCTATCACCAATTTAATTTTTAATTAGTTATAATAATGGGGAGAAATTAAGTTAATTAGATTAAAATAAAAATTAAGAAAATTATTATTCCTTAAAGTAGTTTCGTTTGTTTTTGGAAATGGGAGGAACGTTATAAATTTATGGATTACACTCGTATATAAAAGTTGTTATATAAGTACAGTGAATTGTTTTTTATTTTGAAATGTGTTTTTACCAAACTTCTTAGTAATTAGTAGTTCAAAAGCTTATTTTGTCTGAAATTAAAATTCGGTTTGCGAGAAAAGTAAAATTTTCTAAGTGAATAACAACTCCCGTCTTCTAATGTATTCGTATGGCGGTATAATTGATGAATATATCAAAATTTCCATATTTCCAATCGCTAAGATACGACAAATGTTTAACACATCGTAGTATGGTAGCGTCATGAAACAGCCAAGAGGATTACAAATGAATCAGAATCCCTATATACCAATATCAGTACCAGACTACACCAATTCTTCGAAATCACTTGCAACAAGTAATTTTCATATTTAATAATTGTCCATAACCATAGAGAGGCCTAGGGGTTTCAGTCGAACAGAACTAAACATAAGTAAGTTAGAGTAGAAGAGACAAATACCTATTTGTTGGCTCATTCATTACATGATAACAATTTTCAGACAAAAAACGACTAGTAGCTAACCTGAACCAACAAATGAACATCAGTCGTTCACCAAGGTGAGATAACCGTTTGGTTTTAGTTCACATGTTTTACAATTTATGACGAAGACCCTAAGGGTTGTAATAAGAATCTATGGTTAAAAATATTCTTCAACCGATTCATTTTCGGATCGGTCCTTAAATGTATGATTCAAGTAAGTCATTCTGCTTAAAGGATATATTGACTCTATGGTGAGTGTGCCCAGCAGTAGAATGTCGTCATTGGATACAGAGAATATAATTTGAAACGTGGATAAATATCTAATATTTTGTTGTGCGAGCTACCGATCATAGAACGAAATCGCCGATCTCCTCTCCAAATGATCTGTCATCTTCTGGTTTTACAATAGTATGAAGCCAAATTAGTCCCATAAAGCCCTTTTAACAATCAATGTAGATGTATAGATTAGCCTCAATGCAAAATTAATTACAGAAAATACAATTTGGTCCGTGAAGATATATATACAACATCCGTCTTGCTCCCAAACGTATAGTACGCGCATCGGGATTAAATTTCGTCGTGTTCTTAATTTCGATACACATTTATTGATTAAATCACTTGGTGTTATGGACAAATCACCTAATTACCCGTGAAAACTCCTTCGAAAAATAAGAAATAAATGAAACACTAATGTAGGAGTAAGAGACATCCCAAATTGTTATTCGAAACGGAGATTATACATCGATTAAACTGAATTATGTAGGACGAACGGTGGCGAGTTGTCCACAATACAAATAATGGTAGAGGTGTGCCGAGATTCGTTGTTTTCCGATAATTCTTCGAAAACAAATTAAAAACCGTAAAACAGATTTATAGAGACGTCGTAATTATTATTAATAAAAGCCGCGCGTCTATTTGCACAACGCCAAGCGAACACGATATATATTCCCAACCAACAACAATAACCTTTTGGTACACAAGGATTATGCAAATTAAATTGAGGAAATGATAATGAATTAAGAGACAAAACAAAACTGGAAAATTTTTATTTGTTTTGGAAAATCAAAATCCGGGCGATGGAAAATGAAAAATTAAATGAATTAAGTCGAAATTGAAATTGATGTGATTTTTTATGTCGTGTCGAGTTGTTCGTGTTATTGGATTTTTCGTACAATGTACCGACATATACATGTATACACACATAGTCGGGAAAATAAAGATAAGCGATGACGTATAAGATTTGATCACTTTGAAAATCGTTAGATTTAGCTTGGCAGCATCCTTACACACAAAGGTGTGTAGCAGATATACACTTATTAATTCCAAGCGTGTGAACGACTATATATTGGAAGTTATTAAGAATCATTGCAGATGCCACAAGTGTGTTGGTTTGTTTGAAACGTAGTATGCTCTGGTTTTCCGGCTTTGACTTGCTGATACTACCACGATTTCTCATTGGTTGCAGAACGTTTTTTGCGGAAGATAAGTAAAACAAGGGAAAGGCTTAAGGACACTGTTAGATGAATCTATGTAGGATGACTAATTCCACCCTCCTGATCCCGACTACAATGAATGGTACTAAAAAGATTTAGACAGTATGAAATTCGCTCATATGAAGATGGATTGTAGGAACCCTTTAGGTGGAGCGTATGTATACGAGAAGCATAGCTCATTGTTGCCTAAATTTCTGGTCAAAAGGTTTGTAGGTTTATCGTCGGTTGTAGTTCAGTGTTCAAGAGTGCAAAAAAGTCTCAGGAATTGACACGCTGTTAGGGCCGTTTACGGGTTATAGATTATTATTTTTTATATGTTTGAGAAGAACTCGGCACTAATATAATATCGGCATGATATCGTAGATCATATTCGACGAGAAGATAAATCGATCACATATAAAGTTGATCGAGATTATAATGTAATACCCGTGAGATATTTTGCACCTGTGATATGTAGTATTTCATGGCCAAATATACAGAAATTTGGCAGTGTAATTTCCGCTGCGGATGTAGACTTAAAATAATCAAAATATTATATATCCAAATGAAGATTAAAACTCCCACTTACTTATTTCTACATTCTTGAGCTGGAACTTCCATTTCATCCTTATCCTTGTTCAATAATTTTCTTAGTATATACCATCTAAACGAACTTGTTAACGCAATCAGAGGGAATGGAAAAAGCGGATCCTTTAAGAGTACAAGAGTGGCCTGTACCGTGTCAGCAATCACGAGAAGCTCTTTATCCTGTTAAGCAATTAAAAGATGCCAGTTCGCTCTCTTAACCGTTAAGTCATCGTCGCGAACTCTTCACCTTCTGAAAGGCGGCTCTCCCTTCAAAGATCGCTGTATCATTCGGTTCAGATTGGCACGGAGAACGTGACCAAGTCAGCGTACTCCCTGTTCTTTGATTTCAGTTGACCGAGATCTTAAGGTGCAGTTCGGTGATTCGTTTAAAGGAACCACGTGAATTGTGCTCATTGCTGCGTTGTTGTTCTCTTAAAACCATAGCTTTTCCCGTGCTTTTCCTACAAATGCTTTTAGTTGGCTTCCAAGAAAGAACTGCGTTATATCTTCTTGCAATTGTAAACTGAGTCTGCGTTTCAGTGTAGGTTATATATCGTTGCTCAACAGCAAGACGATATTCTTTTCAAAGCAATCATTTTTGGGCTTAGTATTTACTACTAGATCGAGCATGTGCTGGGCAGCATCGACAACCGAGGTTTTCAATACTTCCCAGACACTGTTAATTTCTTCAGATTGGTATAATAAGATCGCAAAATGCTATTGCTGACAAGATCTTGATATTTTCGTTGCATTTCTTCATTTATCAGACCTTCACAGGAAAATCGCGATGTATATATTCCTCTGTCCTCCCTGACTTGTACGAAAATTTTCATTGCAGCTTTACAGTGACCAGATCGCACTGTCTACGAATTTTAATGATGACCGACAAGATCTCACGTCTTGGACAACCCGAGCTCACTCTTTTGAGATCAACACATAGTCAATTTGGCTTTGGGATGTTTGACGTAGGTGTGTCAGTGTTTCCAACTGGATGTTTTTATAAGGAAAGAATATACTTGCCGTGTTGGGCGTTAGGACCCATCTGACATCGTGTTCAGGTATAGAGCCCATCAGATTATCCAAATTATTGTAGAATGAGTCTTTATCTTGGGGTTGGCTCACACCAGTGGCCGCATGTATACAAACAATTGACAGGTTGGCTAATCTCATGTGCCAGCGAAGCTTACACATTCGATTATCGACCGGAAGACAAACATAGCATTTTTTACCTGTGGCACAATGAGAAATCCAGCTCCAAGATATCGGAGATCAGCTACTGTGTAGCAATGTACAGCCTTGGGGCACATGGTCAGTGGCCCAAATGGCGCAGTGTTTAAAGCTGCGGCAATTGGAAAGGAATCGAATCCCGATAGGGGCAGGATGCGAAAGGGATTTTTTACTATCTTATTACGATCAGTGGTGAGAATGAACGCATCTGTGACCCTCTGTTTAGTATAAAGTTCATAGGCCGACCCACCTTCCATGACAGTACTATAAGCAGGTTTAGAGCATAGTGCCGCTATGCAATATGTAGATGGATTCACGTAAACCGAACCTATAGCCGCAAGTCACAAAGAACTAATTAAGCTTAAGTGTCGAAGGACAAAACAAAAAAAATCCACATCATCGATGTAAATTAAATGAGATAAATCCAGGTATCTCCCGCTTGAATTGAAAGGATAGCGCCATCTCTGGACGAGCCCATCTACTTTACAAGTGTTAAATAAATTTATATAAGTCAAGATTTGATTGAAGTCAAATAGATTATAAAATTCCAATTAAAATTATAACGATACGAAATGTGTTGATAACTAATTAGATTTGGAATTATTATACACATATACTCGGGGGTTGACTTATGTTCCCTTCAATGTATATGTATATGTTTGTGTCGCGTGTTAATGTGATTTAATAAATTTTAATTGGGTGCACACATACCGCTGTTAAATTATGAGTTTTGCGTTAATTAAATTGAAACGATAAATTTGTATATTCCATTGAAGACGGATATAATACCCCACTGTGCTGTGTAGCGTTTAGCTTTCTTAATCCTTAATTTTTCTTATGATACGTTCTTCGAATTGAATCCAAATTTTCTCCATTTCATGTTGCCATAACACATACGGCTTAATTTTTTCGCTCCTAAATTGCAATTGATCCTTAAGCTTAACGTTTTCCACGTAATTATTATCAAAGAGCAAAATTATAAATAAAAACAATTTTTATATTTAAATAAATAAATTAAAACGAATAAAATGAAAAAAAAAATAAATAAAATATTTAACTTCTTGTTCCCATTCTTGGAATGGTGGTGTCTTATGTTATTGTTGTTTTATTAATTAATTAGAAAGCCGAAGACAAATAAAATAAAACCACTTTCCTTGTTCCGTCAAATTAAATGGAAGAAAAAAAAATTAATTTTTTGTTTTGTTAAATCTAAATACTTAAAGGAGGAAGAATTATTTCGCCGAAAAGCGAGAAATAATCAACAAGTGGATAGCAACAACAATATACGAAGGCGAAGAATTGATATAACAATAAAAGAAACGAATAATACTCATCAGGATAATGATAGAAATTAAGGATGAAATGAAAATTTAAAAAATAAAAAAATAACGCAAATGAAAATCATGAAAATGAATTAATTGAGTTCGTCGTTTCCGCCGTTAACGTTTCAGCAAAATTTAATTTGGTTTGACCAATCGGCAATCAACATAATTAGTTGAGTAAATTTAATCCGTTTTAATGAACTTTAATGTTTTGATCGGGGGTTTCGTAAACTAAATGCGTAACAGATGGGTCTATCTAAAGGTGAGGTTTAGTTAAATGTCTTTTAGGTTCGGCTCTGAATTTCAAAAAGCCGTACCTCATATGGTAATGTTAAAGGCAAGAGGTAATGCAAAACGACCATGTCCTTAGCAATTAATGAGTATCATCTAGCATCTTGGCAATCTACGTCGATCATCTCTATAATTATGTCCCAGTCTGATCCGTTTTTTTTAGAGGTTTATGATTTTAAATTAGAATACATCAAAGATTAACATTTTGATAAGCAGTTAGCTAGCGCTATTAGATAGATAAGTTTAATGTCATAAATGCTTGAATATGGTTTCAATGTGGCCATCGTGGTATGTGCGTATAGATGGCACAATCTAGATGTAAAAATTTTCACAGTTTTCGCAGCAATTGCGGCCTTATTTCGCTAATAAATCAACAAAGTGTTTAATCGTCTCTGGTTTATTGGACGATTACCATCCGACGATTATATTTATGAATGTATCCATTCAACCAAATGTGGGCTTCATTGCTGCATACAATTTTGTTTAGAAAATCAAAATCTATATCAAATTGGGCTTTAGACTATTTGTCCAATTGGTGTGAGTGATAGTGTGAATCAAGATCATTATATACAATCTTCCCTTAATGGGATGGACAAATCTCATGTTGCGTTCTATCATTTGTGGTATACGTGATGCGAAAACGATCCATTGAGTTTGGCGAACTGTACCATTATTTTCCGCCAGAATGTGGGTCTATTCAAAACAAAGCAGTTTTATGCCAACAATGTAAGGAAGGAGACAATTCTGGAGGTATTGTCGCTACTGTGTGGATTACCCTATAAGTGGGTTAATCAATCACATGCTTGGGTGCAGGATGATTAACTCAGAGCTGGGGGAATCCACCATCAGGAGACGGGTGACTAGGGAAACCACACAGGGAGCTGTCCTGTCTTCTCTCCTCTAACATAGCAATTAATGAGCTGATATTAAAGCTGGAGAGAGAAGGGATCGGAGTGATTGCTTATGCAGATGATGTAGCAATAGCCGTCTCTGGGAAATACATAAGCACGGTGGTGGAGGTAATGCAAAATGAACTCCTAATTATTACGAGGTGGGCCATCAAACGTGGACTGGCAATTAGCGCGTCTAAAACTGAATTGGTACTATTTACTAGAAAATATAAAATCCCTGTAGTAGATCCACCTCTACTAAATGGCAAAAGACTAGCTTTTACGGACAAGGCAAGATTTCTAGGCGTAATCTTGGACAGTTAGCTTAGCTGGAAGCCCAACATTTTGAAAAGAGTAAACAAGGCCAATATAGCATTGTGCTCGAGTAGGAACGCCATTGGAAAGAGATGGGGTCTGACGCCGCATCTGATACAATGGCTATTCACTTCCGTAGTAAGACCTGTACTTATATGTATGGGGTGAGCGTGTGGTGGCCAGCTCTTGATAAAGCAACATACAGGAAAAGGATTGAGAAGGTGCAACAGTGGTACGCTGAGGACAACACCTACAAGTGCCTTAGAGGTCTTGGTTTACCTTCTCCCCGTGGACATTTATGGTAAACAGATGGCGGCGATTACGACCACTCGACTATCAGCCATATCTAAGTGGAAATGTCTTCAGACAGGACACTCGACGATATTCAGATCGCTGAGGAAAGAATTGGCGAATCTAAACTATGTGACACCGACTCTGTGCTTCGAGAAAAAGTTCAGAACTACCTGCCTCTCAAGGGAATCTTGGGCAAGCGGGTTGGCAGCTGAAACGGAAGCATTGCAGTTTTTTACGGATGGCTCCAAGCTACACGGTAAAGTAGGAGCTGGAGTCTTCTGTGATAAATTAGAGGTAGATATAGCGGTTCGCCTCCCTGATCACTGCAGTGTGTACCAGACAGAGGTGATAGCGATTGAGGAAGTCCTGAACTGGTTGATACATAATGTGGTATCCTCGACTGATATCGCAATTTATATGGACAGTCAGGCGGCAATCAAGTCGCTGGTTTCTGTTTCTCTAACGTCTAGAGTGGCGTTGGGTTGCCGCTCGTCTCTAAATGAGATGAGTGAGCATTTCAACATCCAGGTAGTCTGGGTCCCTGGCCACTCAGACATCATGGGAAACTGCAGGGCGGACGAACTAACGAGGCACAGTACAACTCTCCAACTGCTACCAGAAAGGGCAAAGTTGGGGAGACCCATTAACGCACTAAAGACTGTGCTTAAAAAAGAGGCGAAAGCCTTAGGTAACAATAAGTGGACGAACACCCTCTCATGTAGAGTTGCAAGACAAGTCTAACCAAAGCTGAAATTAAAACGCTCAAAGGCACTTATCTCCCTACGAAGACGTGAACTTAAAACGATCGTGGGGATACTCACAGGGCACTGCCTTCTTGGAGAACATGCGATGCAGGCTGGGTCTGGAAGTAAATGACTTTTGCAGAAGCTAAAGGACGAGAAGGAGGAAGAGACGGTAGTCCACCTCGTGCCCGGCTTTGGCACACAAAAGACATGAATATTTGGGTATGTTTTTAATGGACTGCCTTTTTGATCTCGAAAACTGTAATGTGCGAGACTTATTACGCTACGTAAGCAGCTCAAACTGGTTCTCATAGGGGTAAAAGAGGAGTAAGATCCTGTGGTATCACAACGGACCGTCACCGGTCTAAGTGTGCTGTAGCAGCCACTCAACCTAACCTAACCTAACCTATGCCAACATAAATATTTGACAAAAAGAATCCTTACACTTGGAGTATTTTAAATTCAATTTTCGATTTCTAGGTCTTCCACTCTTATATACTCTCATGTAAGTAGATATCTGAGGACGTTCATTCTAGATTTGCCCCTATGATGAATTACTTTGATTCTGGTTTCAGCATTATTCTTATCTTTAGGTGTGATGTGGTCCCTTCTGGAGATTTTGCATAGTGATCTTTTGCCTGTTTGTATATTGTTCGAATTATCAGCAGCTTGGAAACTTATTCAGAGTTTACTATTTTGGAACCATATGAGTTTTCCGTGTGATTTATGAGCTTCCCGAATCAATTTAAATAAATCATATAAACTGATTCTTAAAATTGAATTCTTATGATTTTGATAAGAATTTAACAGCTATAAAGTCTTTAAGTATCTTAAGAATCAAGTATATTTTTCTTGAATTTTTCTCATTATTGACAAATATTAATGTTGTCATGATGTTTTTCACTAATACGAATCATGAAAGCAAACCTAATATTAAAACGCATCGGAGACGGAGCGTATCTTTGTCGAACCACTGTCATGTGAAAGTTATTGATTCTATGTAAACCGTTTTAAACAATAGCCTCGTTCGAATAAGATTGGAAGACAGTTCCATAGAGTAGTCCTTCCTAATATTAAGAGCTTTATTTTACAGCATGCGTGCCACATAATATTAGAATATTAAGAATTCATTCTCGCTATGTAAGTACCGTAATCCAGATCTTGATAAGCAATCAAGGAATAGGTCTTAAAGTATGGTGCTTTATAGTTCACACCTCCAAATAAACCGTAAGACTTGCTGCCATGAAACGAAAATAATCGGATATAAGATTTAGGTTGAACATCTGCACATAACTTATAGGTAAATTCGACTACATCTTTGCTTGAATAAATAATAAGGTGATGGAAATCCTTTAAGTAACCGCCCAGGTGGCGCAGTGGTTAAAGCTGCGGCAGTTGGAGCTGATGTACCGGGTTCGAATCGTAATCACTATGAGATTACGATCTGTGGTGTGAATGAACACAACTATGACCCACTGTTGGAGTGCAGAACTCATGGGCCGACCCATCTTCCATGTCAGCATTACAGCCTGGCTTGAAGCTATGCAATGTGCAGATGGTTGGGAAAATCGGACCTATAGCCGTACGTCCTCGAATTGGTTTTAATGGCGTAAAAGCAAAGACGTAAATAAGCGAACCGCGAACAAGTAGGGAGTGCCTTGAGCCCCAAAACAGATTAGAGAATAGAAAAAAAATCCTTTCAATACTTTAGTACTCCTATATATGTATATCGAAATTTAAATCCACTAGAAATCACTATGACTTTTGTAGATTTAACTGCATCGCATTCCATGGGCCAATTATCAGTTTAATGATGTAAAATAGAAACTCGTTTGTCTACAGGTTCTAGAAAAGTATTATGTATATTCAATTAAAAATTGGCCATTACTAAGTATTTTTTCGATGCCCGATAGCTATAATATCACAAACAGAGCTCACTTATAAATCACTTCACTTATATTTGTCGAATGTGGATGGGTGAATGGGTGTTTCGCATGCATGAGAAAAATATTGATTGATTTAGATTTCACAGGACATTAATTCTATTGGCTAAATCATAGTTATTATCTGTTTTTATTAATTAGGTTGTCGATCAGAGTAAGAGAAAACATGGGAGAGGTTTCAATAACGTTCGTGAACAAGTTGGATTATGAAAATGTTTCTTCGGAAGAAAAACAAATTTTTCTTTACCTTAACGGGTGTGAAGATTTCGACAAATCGACAAAAATATGAAAGTATTGGTATAACAACTGTACAGTAGGTAAATAAATTGTAATATTATTTTAAAATACCACCACATAAAACCACAGTTTAAAAATAATATATTAAAATGATTTCAATATAAAAAGTATTAAATTGTTTTAAATGATTTATATATAATATAAAAATAAAAAAAAAATAATTAAAGAAGGTGGAAATAATCCCAGAACTCAATGCCACTAAAGGCCAACGGTTCAACCCACATACACATACAGATTAAAAACCACCACCCGAGAATCGAACCCGAGAGACCCAAAATAATTTATCTCTTTTTTATTATTTTCAAAAAACCTAAACACAAATTTTATAATTTGTATATACAAATTTAATAGTTCACTGTATTGAATTTTGGCCAGTTCTCAGAGATGTTCCCGGGGTATGACATATATCTGAATATAGTTTAAGGTACACTCTATCGAGCCATTATATTCGAGTTGAGAATAAAATGATCTATATTTTTATTTGGAAAAAATTAACCACAATGACGACTTCGCAATTACAGCTCCATGCAGGCCTACACCAATCACTGCAACGCATATTATTGTTCTCTTTGACTCGATATGGCTTATTTTAAATTGTATAATTATGCGAGTTTATTACCCACACTTACTGGGAATTTCAGGTTTATATGTACAATTTCAGTCCACAATCATAACGATGAATGTTTTTTAGCAGTTTACACGTCTTTTTAGACTATAGGAGTACACGTTGGTACCTGCACTGTAGCGCGTGTGCAACCCAGGACATCTAAGAGCACCACATACCTGTTCTTCAATTATTATTAATAGACGCAATTTATCTATTAAAGAAGCAAGTGTCTTTTCAGACAATTCACCAGCTATGACTCCACTTACAGACAAGATTTACGTATTAAACCCACATCCCGTTAGAAACATGGATAACAGAGAACAGTTTGTAAGGTTTATACACCATAACCCTGCCGGCATCTTGTTAAGAAATTTGATTTTCGTTCATTATTGGAATTAACCAGACAAGTCAGTCCACCAACTAAGAACGACCATGCACCACCACTCATAGATTTGAGAAAAAGTTATTACTCTGCCTTACTCATTTACAAGTATGGTCGAACTTGGTTAGTATTCCCATATTGTGTCAAATTAGTCAGCAGGATCTACTCCTGGTGTCGCTTTTTTGGTACTTTAAGTTTCAACTTCGCAACCATACTTTCCCAGAGCCCAAAAACTTTGGATCCCAGTAAGCGGCTAAAAGTGCTATATATGTAGGTCCATCCAATTGCTAGATGGCATCGTTTATGGTTAGAACTATTTAATGCTTTCGCATATGTTAGTCTTACGTTCAAGAATTTCACCTCTCGCGCCGTTATATACTAATTCCCTCAATTGCTTTTATTAATCATTACGTCTTAAAATAAAAATCAATTGAAAATAGAAGATTCGTCTTATTCCATTATTCCATGCAGAGAATATTTAGGCACAAATGGCCTGCTTTAAGCACTCTAATTTGTTCAAAGTTATTGTTACAGTCCTAGACCAATACTCGGTAATGAGCACTAATTTAAATTTATTACGTTTAAACCACTACAGTTATGGATTATCAGCTCTGCTTGACACAACTACGAACGATTTAACCGCAAAACCAGTAATTTAGTCTATTGGAGTAAAAATAACCGTGGCTGCTGGCGCCAGACTTGCTCTCTAATTGATCCTTGTTAAAAGAATTAAAATTTACTCATTTAGATTAATAGGCCCGAGGTTATAGAAATAACCCTTTAAGTTTATCGTTTTTGTTTATGACAGCTTTTACAAAAGTGGCCTACTAGGCACAATATATCATTAAAGAACCTCTAATGACTTTAATCAAGAAAGTTGAGGAGCTAACCCATTTAAAGTGTGAGAATAGAATGAGGCCGTTTCGGCCCTCAATTCCTCTAATCATTCGCTTTACTAGATAAGACTATTTGCCAAGATTAATATTCACCAGCTAATTTGGCCAAAATTCAATACAGTGAACCACTAAAATCTAAAAATCATATAAGTTACGATTTTTCCAACTCAATAATTGGATAAAATGTATCGTAGTTTTATTGTCGAACTATAAAAGCTTGATACATTATTTCTTCAAAATTCAAAAAAAATATATGTATTTTTTTTTTTTACGTTTTGTTTTAATTGGGTGCAGGGTGGACTTGTAGACATTCCTAGCTCCTTGTAACTGTCAGAGTTCCTGCACCCTTCAAGTAAAGGTTAATAGCTGCCTTATACATGTGCATTTTATACTTTAACAGAAATTGAAATTTGGCCCCTATATTTAAGGATTTATTTGTTAAAGTGGTCTTCCCTATAAATTTTGAAACGATTTTGAAGCTAAAGAAATATTGGTTTCAGATATGATATCAGAAATGTTACTAAACTTCTTTTGTGTTATTTTTATTTAAGGTGTTTTTATCAATTAAATCATAACCTTATAGCGAAAATTTTTTACATTGCTTTTTACCTACTGTTCCACCAATACATTTACATACATTTACGATATGTCGAATTTTGTCGGAAACTTCACATCCGGTTACCTTAACGCTGTAGAATGGATGTGATAATGATATTTGATGCTGAGATGCTCTTTTATAATACTACAACTTCGATCTGGCATTAATTGATAAGCTGAATCATGAGTTGAGAGTCTTTTTCAATTCTATATTGTAGTATTCTGTAATGTTTTTTTGTTCGCTAGACCGATTTCGGTTTGATGACGTCATTGAATGGTTGAATGATCGAAAAGATGCGACTGGACTTGATATACGTTGCATTGTGCTTGTGTATATGTTGTGATTGTTTGTTGCAACAGTACTAGCGAATTACATAAAGTTTGAATCGACCTTTTTTCGATTTTGGGTAATTTTTGGCGTGAACCGCAACCGTTTTGTGCCATTACAACTATTAGTCATAAACTTTAATTATACAAAATATTTAACATATAAGCATATGTGTTCAAACGATTGATAGGGTTGTTATATGCAGGCTCTGTTTCATATCAATTGTGTACGAATCGAAACCAAAATACCTGGTGTCTTTATGGTAGTTGGTTTGATGACCCAGAAATAATTTCACCTCGCAGGATTCATGATGCATGGGTTATGGTTAGTCCTTTGATTCAAGACTCTTCGACTCTTTGATTCAAGACTCTTCGACATCATTGTGTCTGAAAACATCTGGGTACTGCTAATAGATATCCGTTTCGTTGGTATTTTCTTTCAAATAATTCGAAAATGTTCGATATGAACCAATTTGATCGATATTCTATATATGTACTCACATTTATGTACCCTTCATTTCACCTTTAAAATATATCTCGGGCATTGTACGTATGGGTGTGTATACACCAAACAATATTCAACTAACGATTGTATTCCATTTGTTTAAACTTAATTGTGTTCATTGGTTAGTTCAGCTAGGTTTGCTCGGTGGTATAAGCACACAATTTCACATTTTTATTTACTTTGCAATTTCTTCCATTTCCAAGGAGTGGAAAATTTATTTATTATTTTCGGTTTATGTTTGTATATTTTCCATTTTCATAAATAACACAAGAAATAATATTTTTTTTGTTGTGTATCGTGTTGTTCACCAAACAAGACAATATGTAGAGCCAATCAAGTAATGGACTCGTTAATCGCGAGTACTTATCTCGAAACTCTTTACATACAGCCAAATCGAGGACGTATGGCTATAAGTCCGATTTATTTTGAAAAATTAGAAGGCAATATTAATTTACAAACACGACTAAAAAAGGTGATAGAAACTTCACTGATATCATTCAGTTAGTCACTTGGAATAATAATAAAGGAACAACATCCAAAACCATTGGTAAAAATTACGCAAGAGAAATTCGGAATCTCGTCTTAGCAAAAATGACAGCTAGGAGAATATGGCAACAAACGAGGAGTCCATCGACAACTTTACAAATCAAAACAGCTTAAGCTAGAAATTTAGAAGCTATATTTAAAGTCGTTTTCTTTGTATCTTGGAAAATTGACCGCTGATGAAAGTACAAATTACTCACAAAGAAAGGCAACAAAAATTATAAAAACCCCAATTACGCAGACTCCTTCTATAAAGCGAAGTGATGGCTCGTGTCCTGAAAAATTTGATAATCATCTGGGTAATTTTTTGAAAACGAATGAGGCTGAATCGGATATTATAATCGAAAATGGAAGTAACAATTATGGGGGAAGAATTCCTTTAATAAACCAGAAAGAAGTTACTAGAGAAATAAAATTCAATCTGAGGTGAGGAAAGGTTCTCGGATATGATCTTCTAATAGGAGAAATTCTAAAGCAACTACCAAACATAGCTATCGTTGAACTAACTCAATTACCGAAACCAAGTAAATTGCTAATGAAGCTAAATTGTGCCGTCCGATATCCTTGCTTCCTATTATTTCAAATCTAACGGATTTACTACTCATTAGTAGAACAAAGCCAATGATAGAAAGTAGAGGCCTAATATCGGATCACAAGGATAAAAAGATAAACAAATTTGTTCGACCTATATGGGACCATATGTTGATCTTTTGAGATCATGTACGACAAGAAGATAAATATTCTGGACTGAGAGAGATAAGGGCAGGAGTCTTTTAAGGGAGCGTTTTGGGCCCAGTCCTATACCACTTATACACAAGTAGTATACTACAGTCCGACCAAGTAAGCATGGCAACGTTTACTGACGACACCGACGAATAAACTTCAATGCTAAAACACGTCATAAAACACGTGATATAACACATCAGTGGACCATTGGTTAATTCGCCGCCAATCAGCTTAAACGATGTGATGGTGCCGTACGAGAACTCCGCTTAATACTTGGGTATGACACTGGATATTCTGTTTAAATAAAAAAGCTTGATCTACGATAAATATACTGGCTTATTGAACAAAGGTCAAAATTAAGCATATGCAACAAAATGCTGATTTACAATCAAGTTCTAAAGCCGATCTGCCTATAGGGCATTCAGCTTTAGAGTTGTTTCAGAATAAGATGCTTCGGACTGTATGGTCAATGCACCTTGGTACATTCGTAATAGTGATTTACATCGTGATTTGGAGATTCCAGATATAAAACACGAAATAAAAGGATTTGCAACGAAGCATGAACCAATACTAATGGATCATGTCAATGCGGAAGCCTCTTGGCTACTGGACAGTGAACATTTGGTTATAAGAAACACAGTTAGTTTAAAATAATTACTTCGGCATCCAGCCCCTACGGACAACTTTAACCACTGAGCTATTTTGGTCGGTTATAAATGGTGTTTGATACGCCAAACCGATGGCACTCTACACATTATATAACCTTGATGATGATTATGATGGTGATTATATACCAAATAGCAAGAAACAGATAACAGTTGATTACAGAGTATATACAGACAGACGTCTTCTAATATAATTATAATGTTTGTAGTGAAGAATATACAGTAATAATATTTTTGTTCCTTATTTGATTATGATATTATTTTTTATGTTATTATGTTCTACATGATAATTATTATCATTACTACACATATTCTTTGTTATAATTATTATTGTTTATAGTGTATATCAAAGATGGAAGGGGAGGCGTACTAGATGTGAAAACAAAAATGTTTATGTTAATTTAAAGCATTTGTTATGTATTTTGCGCATCAAAACTCCAAACAGAATAACTAAACGAAGCCATATATAAAATAAATATGCCTCAAGCTTAAACCACCACCCACTACCATCCCCCCATTTAACTCATCACGAAGCTATTTACATATTGAAATTAATGAAAAATCCAAATCTGATTCCATGTCAATTTTAGTAAAATTTATATTTAATATTCAATTCAGTTCTCATCATTAATTTTTTGTACAATAAAAACGAACACCCTTGATTTTTTTCCCGCCTGCTCCCCAAATACCATTTGTATTTCCCGCCTTATGACATTTTAGATTTTCATTCAATTTGACATAATCATTTTTGTCTCAATATTATTGGCACCAACTTGTTGATATATACATCCATAGTCTTGGCGTCAACACTATTTAATGTTATATATGTATAACCATCATCGTCCGCCCATTCCGCCACTACATAGTGTGTTCATGCATACGCAGAGTGTGTTCTAAATATCTCGTTGCACAGTGGAATTTTTCTCATTTCGTTTTTGTACGTTCTACTAATTTTTATATATATCGGGGGATTGGGTGGGTGGTAGTTGGATGGATGGGGATGGGGATGGGGAGGCGCGCGCGTTAATTTTTAGTTTCGAATTAAAATTTCAACTACTGTATACATGAACATATATCGTCTCGTCCATATGGTACATAGAGATGTTGTGTATTTGATTACATGTTTTATTATAATTATTGATTAGTTTATATTGTTATATCTATGAGTACTTGTTGCTATGCAGCTACATAGTATACATATATGATATATATCACACATACATATATATACATGCTCAATATTTTGAAACACAAAATAACACTCTCAACATCTCATTTCCTAAAATCTTTGTGTGTGTGTGCACTCGTGTATGTATATAGGGGATATGATTTTCCGCCTTACACATAATTTAACTTGATTATTATGATTTCTATCCTATATATGTTGTTGTCTATATACATACACATACAGTAGATTAAAGATAACAAACAATTGATGTTGATGATGATGATGATGATGATAATATTATATAGTTAGATGTGAATGATATGATATGTGTTGATAACATTAGATCGGAATCGATGAATATAGCATAACCAAACAGAAAACAAAATAAATAAATGTACGTTCGGATGTGTGTAGATGGAAAATTGGGAAAATATTTTCGGGGATGTTGTTTGACAAAACGTAAAGGACAACACATATACATATATATAGATATGGGGGTGTGATTAATGACGGAAATTCATGTGATATCCGATCAAACGGGATATGAGTTTGGGTACATATTGAATTTATTATTTGTTGTGATGCCGATTGGCTTTGTTTTTGTACCGAAAAAAAAAACTCCAACTGAGTGGGTAATTGATAATTTTAATTTGTTTTAATTTAATTTTAATTAAGTTTTATTTATGTTTTTATATGATATCATTTATATATCATATTTAATTAATTTCAGTGTTTTCTTGAAAAACACAAAATTCGGATTTTGTTTGTAATTAAGATGGTTTTGGAATATTATATGGTTAAACAAAGCACACTGTCTTCACGTTCGACTCATGGAACTCATGTCGTGAGGAATGAATTATTATTTGGAATTTAAGATTAAAACAACTCCGTAATTTTATTGAATATGGAGATATGTGTCATATAAATGATGCGGTGAACAATAAATATCGTTCCTTTGTTTGAGGTCTGGGCTATTATCCTTTTGGTACCTTTTTTTTAACAAAAAACCATCATATTCAATATCTTCCCTTGGGACGATCTCAACAGTTGATGTTAGATTTTAAGAGCTCATAAATACTCACTTTTTCATATTTCCGAGATGCAGCTTAAAAAGCATTATACGATCTATTAATCTGGTTTACCTTAATTTAGGTAAATACCCGAACGCCTGGAAGAATGCGATGGTGCAACCGGTTCTTAAACGTGGTTGTGATAAAACTGATTCCTCAAACTATCGGCCAATATAAATTATGTCAGCCGTGATTAATAAAATAATTTCAGATAAACAATATGGCTTCCGCGAAAGCCGCTCCATAACCGATCTCTTAACGTTTGTTGTAAACAGATGGAATCTCGCCCTTGAGCTCCACGGAGAAGCGTTTGCAATCGCTTTGGATATATCCAAGGCTTTTGACAAGGTTTGGCATAAGAATCTCATTTGTAAACTTGTGGCATAAGGCTTGTATTCGATGACTATCAAGTGGACAAAAATCTTTCTCAAAGGCCGAAAGATCAACGTTTTACTATATGGGAGATCATTAACGACACACTCCCCAAATGCCAGAGTCCCTCAGTGATCAGTTTTATCACCAACTTTGTTTTTGTTATACATCAATGATTTGTTGGATTGCACTGTGAACCCTATCCACAGTTTAACCATAATGATGAAACATTGCACTCTTCTATTTCATTCGAGGTCGGCCTACTCCTTCACAGTTAAACGGTAAACGGCTGGAAGTTGTCACTTCGCTTAATCCCGATTTGAGTACAATATTTGAGTGGGGAATTAAAAATCAGGTCAAATTTAACGAGAAAAAACACAAAATATGCACATTCTCGCGTAAAAGAAGTCACAACGAATACCCTTTTGTGGTAAAAGGACAGGTTCTCGTGGGTTGTGACTCAATTCGTCTGCTTGGTGTTAAAATAAGCAACAATTTAAAATGAAATGAACTCATCATTGTCGCATTAGCCAAATAAGCTTCACGTAAACTCGAGTTCCACAGTAGATATAGACGGTTTTCTAGATCGTATCAAGTTCTTCAGATATATTCAACCATTATTAGACCGTGTATAGAATATTGCTGTCAGGTTTGAGGCCGAGCATCTAGCATTGCTCTCCAGTTGCTGGATAGAGTTCAGCGGCATGCCATCCGAATAGTACGAAACTCCAGACTTACAAAAGATTTAGAGCCTACAGCATCACAGAGATGTTGCAGAACTCTGTGTGTTCTATAGATTAATAAATGGTAAATGTTCTGCAGAATTAAAGGAGGAAATACCACGATTGGTTACGCCAGGACGGGTAACACGAGGAACGATTAATGCGCATAGGTTTACGGTGAAGCTGCCGAAACCTCGAATTGAAGGTGCAAAGCGCGAATTTATTTATCGAACATCTACAGGAAGTGAAATTCGTTATCCGGTTTTCAGTTTCCGTTTGAGTATAAAATGTTCAAGTTTAAGGCAGCTATCAACCTTTACTTGAAGGATCGCGCGTTGGGTGCAGGAGCTCTGACAGTTACAAGGAGCTAGGACAGTCTAAAAGTCTGCCCTGCACCCAATTAAACCTAAAAAATAAAATAAAAAAATTGGTCTAATTGAGAGATATAATTGATTACGGTTAGTGTCTATCCGGAACGATTTTTGGACATAATTAAAAGCAAATCTATAATTTGGATATATAACATTTTTATAGCATCTATGAAAATCTTTAAAAAAATTTTTGATTAATCATGCGGCACTTTGATTAATCACAATCCAAAATCTTTGAAGTAAATACTTTATCACACCGACCAAATGACTCAGTGGTTAAAGAAACGTTAGTTGGAGCGCGTCGAACCGGGTTCGAATCCGGGATGCAACCATTTAATTAAGGTTGCTGAGCCATGTCAGCTACGGCATGAAGCTATGCAATACGCAGATGTCTTTACGTAAATCGAACCAAAGGCGTTTCTTCGATTTGAGGACCGGCGAAAGAGTTGAGATTGCCGTAAACCTACAAAAATTGCAAATATTAAAAAAACAACTTTTAGAAACGAATTTTTGAAAGTCGCATATAGATGGCAGAATAACAAAAAACAACGTTAGTTATGAAAATTAAATGACCAAATGGCTATATATCCGAGGTATTTTCAACGTAATGACATTCATTCTGCAAGGCAAACTAATAATCTTCACCATCTAAATTGCTGGTTACCTGTTGGTCTTCTCTTCCTCTACAAGTTCATATAACCATTCCTAGTAATCCTTCGCGGTCTTTCAAGAAGATTCGTTTCTGTTTTTCAGAACTTTCCTCCCATGCCCTAACCCTGAGCTCAAGCCGGCCTTAGATAACCGCGTCAAGAACAAGAAACGAATAACACTAATCTAGTAACAGTGAATATAACATTAAGTGATTTTACACATGACGTCCTGTTACAGTGGCGCCCAATGGCAGGATTCACTCCTAAGCGGGGAAAAACCAATGAATTTCAAATCCATTGGGTTTTACCCGCACAGCTTCGAATCCTGCCATTGGGCGCCACTGTAACGTTGGCCACCAGCAAACACAATGAGATATTTCGCCAATTGAACCGCGTTTTCTCGTGGATTACGTTTCTAGCGTTCACCTTTCGAACCATTTTTATAACCATTTCTATAGCATTTCTAAAATTTTAAGTCCAATGTCAATGTTGTAGAGCTAATTACCAATGGCTGGTTCCAGCCAAATCTAAAGCAATAACACTGTTGCGTTTTAATTGAATTTCGTCATTTTTCTGGTACCACGTCCAGTGCCGACCCCTGTATATAAAGGGTGGTTAAATTTTAAGGGCCGACGTTGAATGTGAACTATACCTAAACGTCAAGTTTTTTTCTGCATTTAATTTGACATTTCTCAATTTCAGACTAACTCAATTTGAGCCATTGAAAGATACACAATCGAGCAACACCTTAAAGTTATTCAGCCATATTATGAAAATGGCCGTTGAAATAAGAAGCCTCTTGACCATTCCAGACGTCGTCAATGGTCAGAATGGTGGCAAGAAATGGCAACAGTGGAAGATCAATTTTCGAAGAAAATCATCTTCAGTGATGAGGCACATTTTCACCTCAGTGGATTCGTCAATAAGTAGAATCGCCGCATTTGGGCGAATCATAATCCAAGAGTGATTGTCGAAAAACCAATGCACCCATAAAGAGTGACTGTTTGGTGCGGTTTATGGGCTGGCGGCATCATCGGGCCGTATTTTTTTCAAAATGAGGCCGGTCAGGCAGTTACTGTGAATGGTGTTCGCTATCGTGAGACGGTGCCACTTGCCACACAGCTAACGAAACGATGACTCTTTTGCGTGACAAATTCAATGGCCGTGTTATCTCATGTGGTGGCGATGTCAATTGGTCGCCAATATTATGTGATTTGACACCGTTGGACTTCAATCTTTGGAGTTATTTGAAAGAAAAGGTGTACGTCGATAAGTCAGCAACAATTCAAGAGCTAAATGATGAGATAATTCGGCAGATTAACGGCATAGAACCTCAATTATGTCTGAGTGCCATCGAAAATTTGGACCATCGGGGGGAAGTGTGCTGCCGAGGTCGCGGCAGCCATTTGGCCGATATTTTGTTCCATACATAACTGAACTATACCAAATTATCATAATAAAAACCATTAACAAAATTTTGTAAGCAATTTGTGTTTTATTCACAATCAACATCGGCCCTTAAACTTTAACCACCCTTTACGTAAAAAGCTTCTTCCCTTCGGTATTGTTTATTGAGCTAAACATTCAAACATTTCTTGCGTATAAAGATATTTGTTAGGAAACAGGTATTTGTGTAGCAACGTGTGCTGCTGTATGGCACCACTTATGATTATAATCTTGGCCTCTTCTTTTTCTATATGTGGATGAAGCAAATTTTTTTCCATTTGGTGATTTTGTTAAGTACAAAGTTAAATTACGGTGTGACAAGTCTTGCTTCCTCAAAGTATGAGCCGGAATAAATATAAGATGAGTAGAGGTTTTACACATTTATACCTTATGACTTAAGAGGTACAACATCGAAATCGAAATGAAACGATGAATCAAAATGTACGCCAAATATTCTTCAAATATAATTTAAGCTCGGCTTGAGAACTGATTTCCAAATATAATTGATTTCTCAATTGCACTCTATACATAACTACAAGCTTCTATAATCGGATCTTATCTGATCAGACGTCCTAGAAATTTTAGGGGTGGGTTGGTTTATTATATGCTATTTTATTAATTTTTCAGTTGACTATAAGCGATCGATAACGCAAAACTGGCAACCTTAATTCATAGAAGACAACCTTTTTGTCAGATTTAGAACTATTCAAATACTTTCGAAATGAGTAACATGAAAGCAAAAATGTAATTTTTATAGGGGTGTCGTCTTTCCATTGAGCAATAAAATCATTCTCTAATAAGTCGCTGTTTCAAAATAAATTATGCTGCTATTGCAATGAAGGTAGCTTTTAACGCGGTTAGTTTCAAGAATAAAATAATTCAAAGCAGAAAATGGATGGTTTCTTTAGTCGAGGAAGCACATTGTATTTTACTTTGAGAACCGGTCACCTTATCTGGAGTTGATTACCTTCCATTTTGATATTCGGAGAGAAATAAAAGAAGACTTACTCCTCTAAGACTATCTAGCAAGATTTCATTCAAATCGGTTAATCATACTGATTGAGTTTTATCACTAGAGACTTCATTCTTTTCAAGTACTCTGCAAAACATCTCAACGTCTTCATCAACAATTTCAAGATATTAGACATACAAACAAACATATACGTTGGCAACATAGAAAAAATACAGTGGTGGTTTTAAGATTGAGAATAGACCAATGAGCATTTTTTCAATAAAAATCGTAGTTCTCGAAGGTGTCCCCTTGATATGGTATAATATACGTACTCAACGTTGATACACGTACTGCGTATCGAGTTTTATTCAATCACAAGAACGAGTGTTATTCAATACAAATTTCAGAAACTGCCCATCAATTCAAACAATATAGCGAGAATCGATCGGTCATCTTCTAATAGGTTATGATGGTGTAAGGATGTTTACGTGCACAGGTCTGTCTGTCTTTATCTTTGCAATTTATTTTGAGGCTCAAGGCTCTCCCAACTTTTCACGATTCGGTTAGTTACGTCCTACTTTACGCCATTATTTAGCCAAATCAAGTACGTACAGGTAAAGGTCCGATTTTTGTAAAAACATATAGTATTAATATGGAAGATGGGTTGGCCCATGAATTCTGCACTCCATTAGGAGGTCATAGATGTGTTCCTTCACACCACCGATTGTATTCAGAATGTGATAAATCCTTTTTGCATCCTGTCTCTATCGGGATTCAAACCCGGTACCTCCCGCTCAATATATGTAAAAAACATTTAAAAATTTTATCGACTATATACAAAATGTTGAAATAATTATTATTTTAAATAGGATATATTAGCATGTTAATTCTGATAAAAATGGCCTTAACTGACTTGCTCCAACGTGAACGCATATCTATGTTAATTGATAATGATCAAACCGAATGCCAATAACCTTTTGCAGATGTCTGCTCAAATGCTGAAAATTTTTTGCTGCATTCCTGAATTCAAATGCCTTTAATAAAAGCTTGAGCAACTCAAAATGTGTTCCGATGGCTAGTTTTGGTATGTCAAATCGAAAGATGATCTACCGCTTTTGTCACGAAAAGGATTTACACTGTTGTAAAATAGATTGAATTTTGACCGTCGCAAAATTTTTAACACTCTCTAATAGATGGCACTGCGAATATTGTTGTCTTCCTTTTGTTTTTTACATGTAATTTATATTTTATGTAATTGAAACTGGTTTTTTTTTCTAAATTTACATAAAAAATGTAAAAAAAATTGTTTATTTAGGTATAGTTTCTAAAACTTTTCTGTTGGTCCCGGCTGGATGATGAGAAATATTTCTTAAATTTAACAAAGTATATTTTATGGTTTCATTTTTCCATCCAGTATATGGATATACCGGTGTATTATTTTTTGTTTGTTCTTTCATTGAATTGTTATTTGTCCAACAGTGGTTGGCATTTGAATGGGTTTGATGAATATAGGAAAGGGGTTAATCTACATAGCTTTTGTTGCCGCTGTTAACCCTTTCACAACACAATAAAAACGTTGTCACTATAAAATGTCTTCATATACGAGTATTTGCAAATAATAGAACCCCAGTATATGGCTTCATATCGTATACACTATTCATTTATGTACATATACACACGAGTGTATATATTTTATGAAACCGTAAAAATCCCTTAACGAGTGGCAATAGAACACAATCATCCTTATCAATTAAAAAAAAAATAATTAAATTTGTTTATGATTCCCGGATAATTTTAAATCAATGACAGTCACTCTGTATGCGCGTCATATTAGCACAATTCTATTATAATACCGCGAGGCAAGATGTATATAAGAGTTCAGGGAGGACAAACAAAATAAAACAATTTTACAAGAAATGTAAATAATTAATTGCGTATATACAATGAGGGGAGGGGGTTGAATATATCCGAGTATATATTCTTAAGGACATGCTATATACTATGTTATTATGCTTTTACATAATATATACAAATATGCCAAACATGGGTGCGGAGAAAATTGTTATAATTTCGAATGGAAATTTGATGACAAACAGCGATAATAATAACAACAATAATAATAACAATCGTAACTGTTTATAACAACAATAAATTATCGTAATGGTGATTATTTATTTTTATGCTCAATTATTGCAGTTTTACATATACATATTGACAAAACGTCTTAAAGCGTTTAAGAAATGGTATATAATGTAGTTAATTAAATTTTAACGCGATATTTACGAGCCAACCCAATAAAATCAACAAATGGTTGGGTGGCTGCTTAAACGAGTACAAATATGTACAAATATTGGTACATTCATTCGATTTATTTATTTTCAATAGTTTTACTATACTTGAAACCTGTTGATACGTCTGTCTGCTCATATTCAACAGCTTAAACAATTTCGTTTCGTTTATTTTTTGGTTCAACTGTTGAAACTTTTTTGCCTTGCCATATAGTGAGTGCACATAAACAGACAGTAGTTTTTTGATAGTTTTTTTGTGTTTGCTAATATTTTTATTTTCATAACACGAGTTAAATTGGATAAACAACATAATATACAAGACATAATGTTGTTTATTATTATTATGATGACGATGATGGTGATTATGATAAAAAATATATATTTTTTGAATAAAATATAAGTTTTCTAAAAAGTTTGCTGATGTTGACGGTTGTCGTAGTGTATGACGGAAAATAAATTTGTTATGATTTAATAATAAATTAACAGACGTTACTCTCGCCATGTCTGTTGGTATTTTACTATAGACGTAGTTCGTACGATGAAGTTTATAATAAATTAACAAACATAATCGATTACAGATGTGACGATACGATATACTTAGTACGTTTGAATCGGATGGTTTGGCCAAATCTATATACGATAAGGGTCACGCTGCTTAAGAGAGCTAGATAATCTCATTCTTCTTGTTACAAACAATTAATTAGAGAAAACAGCAACAACCGAGATGCACAAAAGTTAAAATGTAAGTTTGAGTTTTGTTGCAATCACATTTTGTAATAAACTAGTTGTTCTTGTTGGATTGTTCGGAAAAACAAAAATTAATTTAAACTTCCAATGGATAGAAGGACTCAGTTTGTATTTTTATCTAAATTAAAAATAAAAACATTGTTTCAAAAAAGGAAAATTTCTGCAATGGCTTGAGTATATAATATATAGATTGTGTATCCCAACTATAAATAATCTAAATGCAGGGGAATAAACTTTGAAAAACTAGATAAAGAGAAAGAATACTTATCGGCTTTAGACAATCCATTATGGTTATATATAGCGCTTATGTGAGTTTTCTAATTATTGTTGATCACTAATGGTTTACATATACTTACATATATGTATAACAAAGGCAAAACGGAAGTTATAATCGTTATTATTAATTGGCAAACAAATTTCCACGGTCTTCTATGTTAACGGTGATGTACATGGCAAGAGGAGTCGAAGCACACCAAGTTTCAGAGCGTAGCACCTGGGACCCTTGTAGAACTCAACCAGTTTTCACACATGTTTCTATTCTATCTCCTGGTTTATACTTCAGACCCCTATGGCCCAAGTAGCTCGCAATACGTACTTTTATAAATCCACGCGGGTAAGTGCGTTATAGCCATTCTGCATGTCAACAGTTTTACTATTGCATAGTATATCACGTAACATTCTTGAATCAGAAATCGCGTTTCTGAAACTAAATTTGTGGTTTGCCCTTGTTTTCGCATGCCCTTTTAGAGGACTCCTGCCATAAAATTCGTTCCAGGAAACAGCCTTCTTTCAAGCACTCAGTATCCATCTCGGAGGAAGGTATAAACCAGGAGCTTTGTTGGTCTACACTATGGAAAATGACTTTAGGGCCTCTTCCTTAGCGACCAAGATCATGGTTTTCCACATTTTCCGACATTTCTAGCAAACATTCAGGTTGTTACTGGAATAAATGATTAAAAACATTATAAATGATTCAAGACTACTTCTTAATTTTTTGATAAATGATTTGTATGGTCTACCGCAGTGATCACAATCAACTTCTTTGCACAGTTCGCGAAAGCACTTTCGCTTAGTTAGATGGTACTTTATTTCGATGACACCCTTTAGCTTCGATCTTCCGTAACTATGATTGCCCATAGGTGGCGTAGTGGTTAAAGCTGCGGCAGTTGGAGCGGAAGGTACCGGATTCTAATCCCTCGGGTGGTGCTATCCGTGTTGTGAATCAGATGTCTTCCTGGATCCCAACAAAAAACAACTATAATGTACGTTTACCGAATAACAGCTTTTACCAATACTGACGGGCTCGTTAAGGTATTTTCTTCGAGTTTTGCGAAACATGCTTCGTAACCCCGAAATCTTGTCGTTTCAGCAGAAGACATACTTTCTACGATTTTTTACTATCCTTCTAGGCATTGCATCACAAACTCTTTTAATAAGAAGGTGGATATCAAAATTTGTTAGCATTTCTTATCATTGAGGAGAACTTCAATGATGTGAATTTTGAAGGAGTTTTGAGAATTTTGAGAGCTATTCAACCCTTAATTAGTCATATACTGAACGCATAAAGGCAGGTAGATAGAATAACACCGCAAGCTGCTGTACAAGTATCACTCCTACTGTAAAATATAGTAAATAATGGATTATTTTTGAAACTGAGGAAGAAAGGAATAGCAGTTGTCGATTATTCAGATTTTACCGGAAGGAACAGTAAGTTTATACGAACAGGGCCAGTATAATTTTAAACTCATTTGTAGAACCACCGATAGAGATGTGGCTTGAAACCGGAAACATTGACTTTACACCGCCATAGTAATATGCATAGTTATATGTATAAAGTTATAGGAAAATACTAGAGATAGTAGTTTGAGATGCCGGGATCCTTTAATCAGAGTCTTCAAAGATATGTTCTTCATGTAAATGTCTTTGCGAAGTTCGTTCTATATAGCAGGTTAGTGAAAACGTTTTTATTTAGGATCGTCTAAGGCAGAACACCACCGAGAAAACTAGCCTTACATTTTTTTATGGATGGTTCTACGCTGGATGGGCAAGTAGGATCCGAAATCTTCTTGAAACCTGATAACTGCAGCATGTTGATTTTTGGTTATAAAATTGAGGCGACGACATAAAGAGTTCTCCACAATTGATATCGCAAATCGGGACTGCAATTTATGGCAATGAAATAACTGAATTGTCATCGAGTTTTTAACTAAATGGGTTAGTATTTTCACTTTCAGATAAATGGATACACACCTTAACATAGTGAGACACGTTTGGCCAAAACTGCATTATCGTTATTTGAACCAGTATCTTAGGGTGCCATAGAAAACATGAGTTTAATTTTTTTTTGCACAAGCCCAGCCCAAAGAGATTGGAAATCCTTTATAAAGGATAATAAAGGTTAGGTATTAATATATATGTTCTGTTTATATATGAGCTGAACTACCACCATTTAGTAAGGGTTGCACAATCTATTTTTATATATAGGGATATAGTTGAAGAAGCAGGTTAAAATCAAGATATCTACTTTTATTAATTGGTATAGTCAAACCCGCTGGACAATTTCAGTGGGTGATCCCAAATTTATAATTTTCTCAAAAGAGGCACAAATGTGGCGTTATGGAATTATAGCGGCTATTTTTAATTGCAAAATGTTAAAATGTGTCGAACTATTTTTTTAAAAATTTTTAAAAGTTGTTTATAAACATTAAAACTAGCTTTATTACAATTTAATTTGATTAATTTAATAATTAGTATTTACCTCCCCCCCCCCCCCCCGTGCCCTTATTACAGCTTCCATCCTTCTGGACATACTAAGTAGAATGCTTTGTATCATTTCTTGCGGAATGAGATTCCACTCTTCTTGCGCTGCAACTCTCAGCTCTGCTGTCGAATCTGGTGCAGGTATTCTAGCTCTAATACGGCGTTCAATCGGATTAAGATCAGAACTCATTGGTGGCCTCTTAAGTGCACGAATGCCAATATCTTGGAGATATTGTCGTACCGTTGCAGCAACGTGGACTGGAGCGTTATCATGCATTAACACAAAACTGTCATAACCTATGAAGCCCACATATGGCAAAACGTGATCGCCAAGAATGTTCTGAGCATACCAGTCTGCATTCATCCTCAAACCAATCTCAACCAGCTCCGTTCCACCCCAAAACATTATTGAACCTCCACCAAAGCTTACAGTTTGCACCATGTTATCCGGTGCGTAGCGTTCTCCAACTTTTCTGTATACAAGATTACGTCCATCTGGTTTCCATAATTGGATTCTGGTCTCATCTGAAAAGAGAACAGTGGCCCATTGATCAGTTCCCCAATTTGCATGAGTATATGAGCAAATTCTTAATGGATTTGTGGTGGGGAAGAAGCCATGGAACTTTTACGGGCCGTTTTGGAGTTAGGTTCACTTCTTTTAATCTTCTTCTAACTGTTCTGACACTTATATTCACTTGACGCGCACTAAGTTACTCATTTTTGAGTTGAGTAGAAGTTCGCTTTCGATCTCGTAACGAATTCATTTTTAAAAATCGATCGTCATGCTCGGTTGTGCACCTTTTACGTCCTTGTCCGGGCTTTCTTTTATACTCTAAGGTCTCACAATACCGCTTAAGTATTCGTGAAACCGAAGACTGATTAATTCCTAATTTTCGTGCGATTTGTACTTGTGTATAATCTTCCTGATACAATTTGACCACTTAAACCACCTCCAGCTCTTGAACGGGTGCCATATTACAATGGATTTTATATTAGGTGTTTGCTTTAGAACACATTTACAAGAACTAGTGGTACTGCATTTAAAAATAATTGATATGCAATAAAACAAAAGCCGATCGTTGCGTTGGATCTCAAACACAATGCACTTTTGATTAAACATTTTCGAAAAATTTAATTGATTGGTTTGCAGTAAACTTTATTCAAGGTGGTTTCTGATAAAAATATAAATGTGCTATCATTTGACACTAGTAGTAGTAAAATTGACCAGCGGGATTTTTTTTTATTACAAAAAAAATATGCGTTAATTTTGTCCGCGAGTGTATGTTGTTTGCTGGTTGATTGTTCTAAGAAAGATGAACTTAGAGATGCTACTATCTCTCGAATATTTTCGATATCTTTCTTAAGCAAAACTAGCATCTAGAACTAACTCAGATCTCACAAACATTAAAGATACACATGTGAACTCAAGAAATGGGCGTTAGATGTTTATTTTGGATACTTGTACTTACTTCATTGAAATAGTCAAGGTGATTAAGGGTATTTATGTCTCCCAAAATATTTAAAAAAAAACAGGAGAGCAGTTAATTTCCATAGGATGTCTAATGATTGTGCCAGACTACTAGTTATGTTCATACTGTACAGGCATACTTAACTGATCGTAATCGGTTAATAAAAATTTCCTTTTGTGATTCCAGCTCCTGGTGAGATTCTAGAACCAATTGTTTGCCAACTGTTTGCCCTGTACGGGTTTTAAATGGTTTATTTATCCTATATTGTGAATGACGTTGAACTTAAAATGGAGTATATGTGCATAGAGTCGATTTACTAAGTAAAACACTTAAGAGGATTTTATATCTTATGATTTGCATCCATTTTTGGACTCACATCTTGATTGCTACAATGAGCGTATGGTATGCATTGAAAAACCAGGTTAAAATTGATTATATTCCGACAACACCATGTAAATAACTAATTGCATATGATCACATATAGTATACAAATATTAAACGAGCATATTATGGCGATACCATCGGTATTACCCTGACAGTAAACTCAATGTGACTTTTATTACCTGAATCTTTAAAGATTAGAAATCAGACACATAAAACAGTACTGAATAATAATTAAAATCAGGAAGTGTTGTTTCAATCTATTTGCTGAGAGTAAAATCAAACAGGTGATTTATCTGGTTAAAGCTTTTACACATTATTTTAATAGGTTCGTTTGAACCATAGTTAGATGTAAGTACAACTTGTAAGAACTCACTTCTTTTTAACATTGATGGTGCATCTACGTTACTCAATTAAATGTTACTTACCAACGAGCACTTTAAAAGCTTAGACGCGAGCTTTTTTTCAGAGTTAAATAGACAACTTCATGTTGTGTGTATTACAGCCATTCAGATATGGAAGTAAACGCTACATGTTATCATGAGCAATCAATTTGTGATCATAAACTCCCAACCACTTTTTAAAATTTAAGTGACTGATATACTCGGGTAAGCAGCGCTATACACTATTGGGATATATAGATCTTTCTAATTAGTTTTCAACTTTCTAATCGTCTGATCGAATTGACATGAAATCATATCGGTAAGCATGTATCAAATCGTTTAAAGTTAGACTTGTTTAAACTTTATCCAAACATAACGACTTTTGCTTGCAATAATATTCGACGCCATAAAAAGACATGAATCCTTAATTTATCTTTAATAAAATAACGAAAGAGGATGCTCAAATTCCTTACATGAATTCACATAAGATTTCAAAATCAAATATATTTGTATGTATGTATGTAAGTTTATACAAAAGTATAAATCAAAAAAACATTTTATATTCAAAGTTTAAAATATCTTTATTGAATTTTCTTCTTAGTATCCTTCTGTACACATTACTTTTATTTCTTGACAGTTGATAATAAAGATAAGAAGATTTTCACATACAGTATGTGAATACGAAGAATATGACACTTGGTTTAAAAACAAAATAACAAGTAGATAGAATAAGAAGATGAAGATGAAGATGAAGACGACAACGACGACGGTGACGACGACGAGGAAGAAGAAGAATATTATAAATCAAAATGAAATAAATTCATTTGACCGCAGAGTTATTTTTTGATCCTTTTTCATTTCTGAATTTGATACCAATTCATTGGTCTCATGTGTATTCGTTAGTGAGAGGATATGTAGATTTCATTTTTGGTTATCTTTTGGGATGTAAATTAAAAAAAAAAATAAAAAATAAACACAGTGAACACATATACGAGCACTCTATAATTGTGATATGATATTATGGTTAAAAGCTGTATCCCTTTTCTATACATGTATATGAGATATGACATCATTATATGAAACATCATCGTTTCCCCAAATATTCGTGTATATCATATACATATATGTGTGTGTATGTGTGCGGATAGAAAATGTCAAAATGAAGAATATCAAATCTAGGAGTTTACCAAACGTCACCACCCCAAACAGTGTTGGAGCCCCTGTGGCAATTAAGATTAGAGTTTTTTTTGTCTAAGCACGACAAAATCCAATTGTTTTCAGATCGAATTTAATCTCCGAAATGAAGGAAAATGAATTAAGATTATATATACGTACAAAACGACGAGGGGAAACTCAAAGTGTGAAATGTAAATTGATATAAATCTAGTTTCAATATACACACACACACATATATATGTATTTATATTTAGGGCATTGATAACAATATCATTCGAAGATTAGAATGAGATTAGAAATTAAACTGACAACAATATTGATTTATGGATACAGGATTCGTGATTTTAAATATTTCTCGGGTTTTAACTTCGAAAGTGTATAGACATTCAATTTTGCACCCAGTATACCATACGTCTTATATCGAACCAACTAGACCGATTATATAACGGTTGTATGGCGCCGTTGAGATCATTTTCTTTCTAGTAAACTATATACATGTACAAGACAACGAAAATCCAAACTAAAATAAATGGAATATAATAAAGAAACATGACGACAGGAATTTTTAAGCATTAGAAACGAAATTGATAGGATTTTCTATTTTATTGAAATTTTTCGTATATATGACGATACGTGTGGTGACGTAATGTCATTATATTATAAACGAGTTTGTCATTTCCTCTTCGTCCATTTTAGCCCAGAAGAAAAACGAATATAGTAGATATACATATCTAATTACCCTAATCATTTTAATTTACAACAAAAAAAAAATTATATCATCACAGGACTTTTCCAGATAATGTATCCATTAATATTACAAAAAAACATTATAACCAACCAAAGTATATACGAGTATGTACATGACGTTCAACAAGTATATACGCAAAAAAAAAATTCAATTTAATTAATTTACTCCAAAATGATTTTCATTTAAATCGAACATGCAAATTTCTCATTTAACAAACGACAAAAAATAAAAAAAAATCAATTTTCCATTTTAGAATTGCAAAACGAAATTGTATTTATGCGACCTCACAAACTAAAATTGTAGAAAATAAAAAAAAAATTCCAATCTACTTTGCACACACACAAAATAAGAAAATAAAAAGTTTTCCCAAAAGAATTTCGATTGGAATAAAGAAAATTTTCTGTGTGATGGAATAAAATAAAAGTTTATTGGTTGGTGTCTCAATTTAGTGAGATACCAAGCAAAGCATAAAAAAACCAACTATATATAAACTACTTGTTGTGGAAAAACTACTTGTTGTCTGCGTCTCTATATCTCATATTACTCAACTCCATCCGTATACAAATATTTTATCGCCATTCGAATTTATAGGACGACAAAATTTTCATCCATTAGTTGATGTGCAGCTTAAACTATATATACAAACTGGATGCATCGGTGAGATAGATATATCCTGGGCAATTGCCCTACAGTACTGGCATTGTTGTGAAGAATAAACCCCAGCTATGTACATATATCGCATCGTCTCATATTTATAAATATTAAAACTCAAATGTGATAACAACAAACTATCTACACATACATTGTTAGTTAGAGGATCGTTTGTTAGTTTATTATATGTGTATATACATGATGATGACTACATGCGAGTATACTGTTATTATTTATGATAAATTACGCGTGCTATATGTGTATATATACGAGTATTCTCATATTTATTTTGTTTCTTTTATGTACACATATAGTTTGTAATTTAATCTGTTTACAATATAATCTACATCTATATACATATAATAACAACAATACATGTGGATGAATATGGAAAATTATCTATGTTTTTCCTCGTTAGTTGGCTATTCATCATCATCAAAAATAAAATAATAATTCTATTCTTTCATTAGCAGCATCATCATTATAAATCATCAATATCACCCACTTTCGAATTTTTTGGCTTTCGAAATTTTGAAAATTCTGAAAATAGGCCACAACACTGAAGATGATTTTTCGATGAAAATCCGTACAATTTTGATGCATTTCGGAGGAACCTAATCAGCTAATATAAGACGTTTGTGCAGCGATCGACCTGCTTGAGTTCTTGTTAACTGATCTTTAAGACCTAAGTCTCTATGCAAAATACGGTGTTATGTTGTTTGTGAAATGTCTAATTCCAAAGATCGACGAGGAATCGACAAACCCGGGTTTTCTTCAAAACTACGGGCTACATCAATATTCTCAGTTGTTCTTGATTTTCAGTAATGGTGTAGTTTGACATTTGACTCGTCAAATGTCAAAAGATGACAGCTGCACAAATAGCAGGCTATTCAAAATGAAACCGTTTTACTATCTATATATTTACTTATATAATTATGTATGTATGAGCATATAGTTTACAACACCAACCGGTAATGTTATGTACATCAACAAGTGCGTTCAAGAGAGTACATTCAAGAGAATTGAAAAATTTTCTTCATCATTTTCTTTAATGAATGCTCTCAATTGTACAACCATTGGCAAATAATTTTGGCTAAACTACTCGTAAAATGAGCAGTTGGCCACCTCGTTGCACAAAGTATTTTTAGCTTTTCTCCAGATATATGTTGTTAAACAAACATTCGAAACATTTGAAACCACAACTAATGAAATTAGTATTCGAGTAGCTCAACCAAGAAGATGGCTTTTTATTAGTCGAATTCACTGCTCAGTATCAAATATAGAATTCAAGCAATTATTGGATAAAATGATACGTACTGATGACGTGTATATGCACCGAATAGTTCCGAATAGTGAAATATAACTATATTTCATACTAAACTCATAACCCTGGTGAATCATTTGATGCAGCAGTGAACTCTAAAGTTTGGCCTGATGGGCTGCTAGTAAAGGAATTTGAGTGGTCTCAAAAGAAATCATTTTTTCAAAAGCTTCGCCTAAACGATCAAATTCAATAATAAATATGAATTCTATTCTAGCAATTATTCCGCCGAAGCTTGACACATCTAACTCAAAATCTACGAAATTAAGAGATGCAATGTGTGAAGTTAAAGACGAAATAATGTCATTTACCGGATTTACTAATAGCTGCCCAATGAGAGTTATTATGCCTATTAATACAGTGAATCGTGGAGCTCAAACGGATGCACAAAATAATATACAAATCACTAAACCCTCGTCAACCTCGATGCTTAAAAGGTTTACTTCAAAATTCAAATCAACTGCTAAGAAAGTATTGCCATTGGAAGAGTGATTATGATAAAAAACCTGAAGTAATTTCGTGGATAAAGAAAACCCTACCCGAAGTTTCACTTCTAATTGTGGTAGCTATGTATGAAAAAAAGGATTGATGCTTGCTAAAAGGTTAATTAAAGAAAAATAAAATAAATATCAGCAATCATTACCAAAAAACCATCAATGCGGTAACAAAATTGTATAAATTTGAAATAAATTTGTGTTAATAATAAATAATCAATACAAAACCAAAGGCAGTGATCTAGTTCACTTTATAAGAATAATCACACGTCACTACATCTTAGAAATCCGCAAACGTTTCAGCTTGCCATTGATGTTTCATGTTACGTTGAGCATCTAGAGGATGCTATAAATTTAATCACCAATAGCAAGTTTTCAAATGTGAAATGCACTTTGATTATTCCATTCAAGGATGAAGTAAGATACAAAAAAGGACGATGAAGTAGGATTCATGAAGTTGTCCAATATATTTATATATGATCATAGCTTCAATAAGAGTTTATGTCTATGATAACCATAACCAAAGTTACATAGAGGAAAGTTACATTTTTTTTTTTTAACTTACATAGAGGAATCGGTAGCTGAGCACCAATGGGGTTTTGATGGTAAAATATTAGTGCAACTCAACTCATATAATAAACGATTCAATACCTCAAATCGGTACATTTTCTGCTCTAACGCCACGGAAATCATGCTGGACCAAACAATTTTTGAGCGAATATGTAAATTGGAAATAGTAAAGCCGGAGATAATATCGATCCAGCGAGTCCCAGGCTGTGGCAAATCTACTTGGGTATTAAGGGATCTCGTTCTTACTTCAACAAAACATGGTATTAGTGACATATAAGAGAAAATTGAATCACGATGCATGGATGTTGGTTTAAATTATGAAGATACTAAAACGAACTATTGTACCATTGCTTCTTATCTCCTAAACGGTACTAAAAAATATAACACAGTGTATATTGACGAGTATGATGGTTCATGCGGGCTTATTAGGTTTGGTAGCTCGGTTGATTGAATGTCGGAAAATGTTTATCCTGGGAGATCAAAATCAAATACCTTATATAGACAGATTGAATTTCGTCAATATGCGATTTTTTGATGCTAATATGTACTCAACTGACTCAAAAGATTTAAGAACAACTTATAGATGTCCAGCTGATGTGACATACACATTAAAAGAAATATGACCGTTTTTCTACTCGAATGGATATTTAACATGAAATTTGAAAAAAAAAAATTGATTTGCGAGGACCAATCGTCCACCCTTAAAAAACATCGGTATTAGATTCAGACCTTCTGGAACGGAACCTTGTCGTAACTAAGTAAACGGCTAAGGACACCGAATATTCCAGTGTAATAGGCTGTTTCCATCTCATTAAAAATCACTGGGTATAATCGAAAAATTGAAAACATTTTGACCAATCAATATATGAGGGCTTTGTCCATCAAAGATCACAGCACGACTCACCCGGGATCATTAATTATACCGGGCATATTAGCTGCCCAGCGTATTAGCTATATGTCATCTAGTGATTGAAACTCATTTTTGCCACCAATGTAGAGTTTTATTCTATATATTAAGGCCATATAATGGCTTCTCCCGAATGAGAAGGCGGACCATTATATTCTCTAACACACTATTGTTATGACTAATGAGAGAAATCATTAACGAATCTGTAATCAATATGGTGTTGCTCTTTAAAATTTGAGAACAGATAGGCAGAGAGGCTTTCACTGAATCCTTTTACTATATAACACAAACCTTATGCAGTGTTACCAACGAAAATCGCAGCGAAATTGCATCTTAGCAGAATGATTTCAATATATGTGGTAAGTAGAACTTTTTACAATCCCAATTAGAAAAAACCTTTTCTTTTTAAGCTTGGTATTCGATTAATGAAGTGTTTTTAGTGATGCTTACCATTAAGACACTAACTCGTACTCGGTGATGTTAGTGTACCACATGTTCAATGAACTTATGAATACAGCCTTGAATGTGCCATACACAGTCATCTTATATGATACCATAAGCCCAGAGAGCATAAAACTTGTCAAAATTAGTTCTCAATTGGGACATACTTCGATTGACCACATCAACAATATATAATTCAGGAGCTTTCTGTTTCTGTCTAAAAAATGATAGTTTATATTGATTAAAGTGAAACAATGATAAAATGAAATACATAATATGTTTTGGTTCCGATCTACAAATTTTAGTTTTAAAATAACTCAAACTTGTTTGAGTAAACCATGAGGTTTTCAGAAGCTTAATTAAACTTCATGATCTCGATACTCAGTTCCCCTTTTTAAATTGCTTACAAAACTAACATAATATGTACTACACCCGCTACGCTACGTGAAGCTGCGATAAACTAAAATTAGTACAAAAAAAATTATGTTAAATGATCTTAACTTTTTAAGCAATTCATAGTTTCATGGTGGCTGGAAATTTATTCTATATTTGTTATTAGGGATTTGTCAATTAGTGCGATATATTAGGTCATATATATTAGGTGTTGTCCACAAAGGTTACCCAATTCAAATGAATGATAAACTACTTTTCGACAAACGTTCCATAAGTTTTTTCGATTCACCATTACTTTTTTTTGACTGCTTAAGCCACTGTTGATCCATACCGTGTCAACATCTGAATAAATCGAGCCATCGTCACCGACAGCGACATCTTCGCCTATCTAAAGTCGACTCTCATTATCATTCAGTTCGGATCAGCACGTAGAGCGTGACCGAGCCAGCGTAATCTTTCTCATTTGATTGCTGATCCCATGATTGAAAAGAACTCGGTATGTGCAAGATTCTTCTCTCTAATATTAGAATTCATCTTTCGTACTCATGCCAGATATTTTGATTTCAGAAGTGGATATAGAAGATATTAAGCCCGATTGGATTGTTGGGACTTGGAATAAGATATTGTCTTGAGGTCTTTCATTTTGACGAAGAATGTATTCCAACATGAAATGAAGTATCGGGGACAGCGCATCTCCTTGTCGAACACCAGAAGTAATTGCCAACGTTTTCGATAGTCTGTTCTCAATTTTGACACGGCATTGTGTTTGGTATTCCTTAAATTTTATAGTCTCTCTCGATTGATCGAGTTATGGGCTACATAGCTTGAAATGTAAGAATACCTGATGAAGATAGTACATGTAATGAATCATTCGTAGCGAAAAAACATGATTAGTGACAGATCGATTTGAACGGAATCCTGCTTGGTAGTCTCCGATAATTTCCTCCGTCAGAGGAGTAATTCTTCCCAAGATAGTGTATGAGAGTATGCTGTGCAAAGGAGATCTATACCGTGATAATTCTCGAATTTCTTGAATATTGGGCATATCGCGGCCACTTTCCATTCTTCAGGCATAACCTATACATTACTCAAATGTTTGTTCTTTTTGAGGATTTAATTTTCGATTAAGAAAATCAGTGAAATCTATTAACCTTTGAAGGTAAATATATATATATGTATATGCTTTTATGATGTTGATATATAATTAATCTGCTTGAAACAGAAACGGTTCCGTTTTTCTCATGGAGCACAATCAAACAAGCAAACTCATAATAAACACCTACTTCCTATTGAGTAATAAATTTCCGAAAATGTTCGATAAATTATAAAAAAATTTCATTCGTAAACTGGTATCCTGTTCCTTTTGTGTACTTTAAATTTTTTGAACTTTTATTTCCCTGCTGTTCTAATTGTATCGAAAAAGCTTTGGTTAGGACACAAAGCACAAGATAAAATAAAAACGAAATGGAAATGAGATTTTTGTTTTTCCGATTCCTTGAAAGTTTTTGTATACATTTTGAGAAGAAAAAAGAGCAAATCAATTGTATTTTGATTTCCTGTACCGTAGTTGTTTATAAGATTATTGAGTAAACATTAAGAATTTGTATTTATATACCAACCATTATATAAATAGATTCTTGCTAAGCAAAAAAACTCTTTTCCTTTTATCGTTACGTGATTTGTTCCTTACAACAAATATTTGCTTACGTACTCGAATCTAACTATAATATATGGTATAACTGTATGCATGATACATGGGGTTATTGCCAATATCTTGTCACCGCATTACTGCACACATATATATCTATCCAAACCCCACTCCAAATACGGTTTATATAGTCGTATAAATATACCCGAAATGATATGATATTTCCTAATGACCTGTGTATATATATTACCTATACATAGCTATAAGAATAATTGAGGTGTGTGCTGTTTACACAAGATGTAGAATATAACCGAACTTTTATATTAGAAAGGCAAACAACAATTTCCAAAAATAAACATTCTAGAGAGTCTATTACATTACATAATAGAAATAAATATGTACAGCTCAATCCATTTTCTATACAAACAGACGTTGTGTATGAACGAAATTAGAATAATACCAAAAACCACAAAGTATTTTTTTTTCTTGATCACAAACCAAGAATCCTTATTTTCCTGATTCATCCATATGCATATGCCTTTGTTGTGTGTACTACCAACATCCTTTATTATATACGAATAATGGACATCAGTATATAATATGAATTGAACATATTATTTTAAAATTATATTTAGTTTTTAGTAAATTGAGGCAAATGTGATGGCATATACTCATCTCTCTGGCATGCTCTTTTCCTAATCTATTTCATACATCAAACACCTCTTATATATGTGTCTCTTTAATTAACAACAAAAAAAAAACTTTCATGAGGAAGAATTTTATTCACCACAACCAAGACATCAGATACCGGATTAAGATTTGAAATCTCTCTGTGGGTTTCATTCACATTACATTTGATGATAGATGCTTTTAGCATTATTATTTGAACAAACATTTATCGGTTCCAAGAATCGAAATCTAATAAATCTCCTACCCGAATTATTAAAGTGAAATTTTGTTAAGGATGTACGAACAAAAACACAGGCTCTAGTTCTCGAGCAGCTATCACTAACCAGGAGAGAACCTGAGGTCCTTGGATTGAGAACTTTGATTTTGTTCCCATGAATCAACGGTTCCTGAATTATAAACACATATATTGGTCAAAAAGACATAGATGGCTCATATATGCCAAGATGAAGAAGTATGCCTTTCGGCTCCCTGTTTTTACGTAAGATGGCCCATTTGTTGGTCTTAGTCCCGGGTTTTGATTTTTCAGAATATCCGAAGGTCCTTTGATCGGGCCCAGGATAAAAACTGTGTTCCTTAGAGGCCTAAGTAGGACGCAGAACAGGATACACTCCACCCATGTATAGATTCTATACACCTTCGAAGACCCACTTAAGAGTTCTATCATTTGCGAACTGCAAGCCAATCATGCCGTTTTATAAACCACAGTCCTCAAAAGCCATGCGATGGCAACACTAAAATATAAATATGGCGACATTTTCCAATTTCATCCGGAAAAAAAAATCGTTGATCACATTTTTAGGTATCATCCCGAGAATATTTATAGTACCAGGATAGTTAATCTATCACAATATATTAAACCTATCGCAATAGTTATAGTACCAGGATAGTTAATGTCATAAACCTATCATGCCGAAAACATTGTTATTGTTCGTAATGGTCATTTGAAGTTGTAAAGGATTTCAATACCAAAAACCACTTGGTATAGATAGGTTTTGTAGGTAATCAGTTGACCTTTCATGGGACCAATTTAACTATAGTTAAAATACGGCTAATAGTATCCATATATATCATGATAGTTAAAATTATTTTATATTATTTTAATATACTTATAGTTATAGTTATGTATTTCCATATTTAACTATAACTATTTTTCGGGCTAATTTCACAGAGGTTCAATAGCCCAAGGATTTTCAGAACCCAAGCGATTTGCTCGAAAATTGATGAATGTTTTCACTCCTCAAGATCCATGAGCTTGTCTTTGAAAAGCACACGGCGCTCAGTTTCAGTTTTAGAATTTCTTCACGATTCACCTGTGACTTGAAGACAGACGATTTTCTTTGTCTTTTAGTCTTTTTTTTAAAGGAAGAAAGAGTTTTTACGTCAGAATTGAACTGTTCAGTGCTAGATCACAATATCTTCTTAATTGATGAGCTTTTAACTACTTGCATCCCCGAATGTTGTGCATTAGTGTCTAAGTTAATAGCTGGGGCATCATTGATCCCTATTAAAGGTTCCATTGATGCCACCAGCGATATGTTTTCTAGAGAAACCGAAAGCACCTTCAAGTTAATAGGCTTGGTTGCACTGTTCGGTTCCTCTAAATTAAGTTTGGTGTAATCTATAGTTGGGCCCATCAGTGGTGGAGAAAAAAGTGTCTGTCTGCGCTGAAATCCAATGCACAGATAAGGTCACGTGATCCGGAAAGTGCCTGATACCCGGATACACCGTGTATGATTGAGCTACTTTTAAGACAAGTCCCCTAGTCAGGTTGATTATTGGCACTGTACGGTTAACACCTTAACATACGGCCCAATTGTTTAGTGCTGTATTTTAGTCAGTTGTCTGGTGGTCACCACAAGGAGGTAACACAAGCACTTGTGGAGGCTGCAAGATACGAAGTTGACAGCTAGTGCCAAGTTGATTTTCCCAAACTATTGTTGATTTTTCGGACCATAATTTTATTTCTATATATTTAATCCATCAAACCTCAATTAATCATCTTTGACCTTTTCGTATTTGAATGTTAAAATATTGTTGCTGCAGCATAATTGATGACATTCAGCACTAATATTACCAAAAGTATACTTACCAATATGGTATACTTAGAGTTATAACAATAGTACCCGATGCAATATGGCTAACTCTTGAATTTATTTATAAGATGTTAGCAAGAGCTTTCTGGTAAGATAATATTAACAACGAGTTAATCCTAGATTAAAAAATTGGGATGCGTCAGTCGGTGTTGTATGTATTAGTTGATTTCGTGTTTTCTGCTTACAATCAATGGAAGCATCAGGCGTGCTCTCTATAAGTTTTGAACAACTGAATGTTTGTATAACAGGGCTGGAAAGAACAGAATATCTGATCGGGATTACCAAAACGACCTTGATGATATATCCATAGGGCTTTGGACTCATTTAATTATTAATCACAGAGGTTGCATAGACATATCGCTCATAACTAAAAATACTCTTCAGTTTTTATTAACTTAAAATTTCGGATTTCACTGAGGTAATCCTGTGCTTGCAGTTAACTGTTAATAAAATAAGGTTGGTCAAAATACCATAGTTAAATTGGACGAACGACTTAAGTTAGATTGAAGATATCCAAATTAATCTGCATGGTAGGATAAATATGTCGATTTGGGCTATAAACACCGTCATTGACGTTCATATCTTGTATAGTTAGCTACAATCAGCTAAAGTATTTCAAAACATTTCACTAAAAATGAGTGTTTAATGCAGTGAAGTAGTGGTAACAGCAAATAACCGTAATTCAGGACTAAATTTACCGCATCTTCACAGTTGTTTTGTGTCAACTTTTCTTCAAGTAGCACAAATACCTAACAACACTTTTAAGCCCAACTGACCGTTTTAATCTAAGCGAAGCTTGAAATAATCGTCCATAAACTTAAAGTTGCATCATAAAATTACACCACATCATAAATATTTAAAGAAGAAAATCGAAAATATGATTGGGAAAGTTTTCCTCCTTTTAGTGGTGTGTTATATTGGTTGTCGGTTAGATTTATTCCAAAACGAACTAACGTGAAAAAAAAATTCTTTTGATACAAAATAAAAGTGTAAAAAAATAGATTTAAGTTTTTCCAGATTTTTTTTTACTCTTGCTGCTGCCTAAGAAAATTGGAAAATAATTCTGTAAAGTGGAAAATCGAATTTTCCCATTTCCAAAACTAAGTGTATATGTATGTATACATACGATATAGTATATCGTAACTATATAAAGAAGTGTTAAAAAGGGAAAAATAGAAAATTGGCTACACATAATTTTTCTAAAGTTGTAAAAAAGTTTTCCAGTTTTGAGAAAGTTTTTATTTCTTCTTAACATCCACTTAAAATAGTTTTCATATAGTTTTTTGATTTGTTTTTCATATACAAAAGTGATGACGAGTGAAAGCACGTGCGATATATGTCACATGGAGATATGGTCGCCAATTCATATATAACAATGTGATAATGATCAATATTATTGGAAACTATGTCTTCATGTTACGTAGGACATCACTTATGTTCCTAATGTGTGAAATTGTGCATGTGCTTCTTTGTTATTGCTCCGTGCTAAGATGTGTATCAACTATATATCAGCCTTTCACAAATATGTCACACGAAAGTATATTATTTGTTACCTGTTAAAATTGTTAGATTTTACTTTGATAGCGTTGAAGACGAGAATCACAAAATTCTTTTGTACAGTATAATTATTAGTTTGTCCAAAAAAAAAATTAAACTTCAAATATTTACATTGAAATGGCCATTAACCTTCGCTGAACATCAATTTATATATCCCATAGAAGTTCTCGAAGTAACGGTTTAAAAGATATTTGCTTAACGATCTTCGTTTCAACCAATTCAATAATTTTAATTGCACAGTCTACTGGCATATGCCAAATGAGATGGATTTCATCTATATGTAGAATTGGCCATTCTATGTTGGTATAACCCAGACATGATTTGAACCCACGAACTTTTAGATGTTGGTTGAATTCATCAAAATAAGTTTACATTAATCCGGTGAATACCAGTCAACATCAATCATTCTCCATAAACAATTTCGTGCAATTAGTTTCCAACATCAAAGGAAAACTAAGCTCATGAGAATTTTTAAGCGTTGTTCCACATTTCAAACCTTCTGAAGCTTCTTTTGTTAGAGTTACTCGTGTAAACAATAAATATGTTTTCCTATCAGGAGGGGTGAGTTTAGTTATCGCAGCAGAATACAACTGAATACTTGAACTGGGTCAAGTCATAAACTTTAAAGCTTTAATGTTGTTAGTATCATTAAAGTTTTCCGTTAGGTACGAGTAGTATTGAAATGTATTGTTAAATTTTTGATCGAATTACCAAATTAATGGGCGGAGCTCATCGTTATGTTTGTGAAACCCAGAAGATGGCAAAAGTTTTGATATACACAAAGAATTTATTAAAAATAATTCAAAAAATCAATTTGTTCGAAAATAATTTTCGAGCTCAACTGCATAATTTTTTTAAGCTTATAATATTTTTAATCTTTGATTCGAGCTTATGATATATATACTCGAATATCAGATTAATGATCAGACTAATGATGTTTGGATCAGATTATCAGCAATTATTTTTAGAATGTTATACAAGTGATGGTAAGCTTTTAAGAATAACTGCTTTTGATTCAGCTTTAATTTATCAAATTACATATAAAGAAAGACGGCTGTTTTATGCTGGTATGGCTGGTTTGACTTTTTATGTATGGTTGGATACGTTTGCGTGGGTGTTCTGAATGTTTTGAATGTGTTTCTTGTCGATGTTTTTGATCTTTGGATCGGGAAAGTTGATTGAGTTGTTCTGTTCTGTGAATTTTTTGTTTTCGTGTGTATTATTTGTATAGTTCTGCATTTGGTCCAGTTGTCTAGATGTGCCTCTTAGCGGTATGAGTGTGTCATCTACATGTCTATGCCAATATTTGATGTATTAAATAAGGGTATGTAATCTACATATATATCAAATATTGGCGTGGATGTGTGGATGACGTACTCGTGTTGTTTGCGGGTACGTCTGGACAACTGGATCGCGTGCGGGGTTGTATAGGTAGTGTACGTGTGGGCGTAGGATTCGCATTGGCGGTAGAACGGAGTAGCTCGGTTGGCTTTCTGGATCTAGTGTTTGAGGGCATCGACGGCAGGCGCACGTTCGGGGTATTTGGAGGGCCCACGCGGGTGGGTCAGGCTATGCATGGGGCTCGGGCTGCCGATGTCAGCGTAGGGTAGCCGCCTGTAGTCGTAAGATACTACGAATGAATGGGATCCCGATGTTGGGGGAGGATTGTCTTAGTGAGCTTGGGATCATTGAGTGCATCGCGCGTGGAAATGTTTATACTATGGCTGGGGTTGGCGGGATGGATAGGAGATGTATGTTCGAGGCTGGTTACCGACGAGATGCCACGGTACGGTTTGATTTTGGTACTCAGGAGAAATGAATTGTTGTGGATTGTAGTGGAAGCGCTAGCCAGCATGTCTAGGGGGTGTTCAGGGGCTTTGGATGTAGGTGAGTTTGAGATGTGTAGGGGTAACAGAAGTGAGTTTCTGCTCTGCAGCGGGGATGGTGCAGTGGCCGGAAGACTTTGCGAACTACTTTTGAGGGGTGCTTTATGGAGTGTTGCATCCTAGAACTGCACCCTAGCACTGTGTCCTGGAGGAAGTGTAGGAGGGCGTGGAGTTGCATTTTTTTTTTAAATTTTATTTGTTAATAGTAGCTTCTGAGGATGGCGATCGATTGCCGAAATGTATTTGATATGTGTGGAGATGGGTAGTTCCACTATGGGGAAGTATTATGTGAAAAATGATTTTACTAACAAATTATAGTATTTTACTATAATTATGTAGTGAGATATTTTTTTTCTTTGATTTAATTTCTTTTTCTTATGACCTTAAGTGTTGAGATGTAATTTGCATAATTTTGGATTATAAGAAGTTTTCAGACGTCTTGTTTGATTCTCTGATGAACATATTCTAGAATTGTGGTAACATCATCGTTATGGTTGGCTGGTACTTAATTTATCATACTACTAATTAAATTAAATGTTACAGATGCCTGAACCATAAGGTCATAAGCTGGAGTTTAAATAAATAATAAAATTGATATTAATTAAATAACAGAATACTGAGCGAATAACTAATAAATTTACTTTTAATTTTTGTATTAATGTTTTAATTTTAATAGGATATATATAGCTAAGTTTTAGGTTATAGCGAAACATAACAAACTTACAGATTTCTGAGCGACAAACTAATACACTTATTATAGAATTTAGTTTTAATTTTAATCAAAATACAGCAGAGCAGATAGGTGTTGAGGACTGGAGAATGCTGATTGGCGATTGCAGATTAGTAGATTAGAATTGTGATTGTCTTGTGATTGCCTATCGTTCTCTCCTTACTAACATACCTTCCTATCCTAACCTATTGTTTTAAGTAAACGGCTAATGGAATAGGCCCAGCGTTTTCCGGGAATCGGTCCTACAGTCCTATCAATCAATCAATCAATCAGTTGCATACAAGTTTTTAATTGTTTAACATTTCATCTTATATTATAAATCATGTTTTCAGCCTTCCAGCCATGAAATTTTACTGTTAAAAGCTTCGATTAATTCCATCAAATAGCGATATCCTGATAAGGGAACAAGAATATTTCGACAAATGCTTATCAGTTTATTTATAATTAGTGTGATTAGGCTTTGACTATCGAAAGGCGGTTATTTGTTAGAGGTAATTGAACCATTGCATAAATGAACCCATACCTCTGTGCTCTAGATGATGAAATGGTCAACCTTCAGTCCAAATATGAATCCAATTAAGCATTTATAGGTCGACTAAAACGAATGGTCTGAGCTAGTAATCCAGTACCATCTAACAAAATAGTGAAATTAAGAGATAGCTCCACTGGTAATTAATTGCAATCACTTTCAATTCATTCCTTGGCTTGAATTCTTGTTTGGTATTTCTTTATTGATGGCCATCGATAATTTTCTCCAGCAGAGGAGAGATACGAATTTGTATGTTGTGGTAAAAAGAGCTATTTATTACTACAAGATTAGCCCCAAAATGATCCCAAAAGAATTTCACCTTTTCAACATGGTTCCTATATTCCACTCGACGAAACTCCGCATTTATACGAAAACGATTCCTAAACGCTTCTCGATAACAGTTTTTCTATTTGAATCACGGTTTTTCTATTACCTCACAATATTGTTGCTTATAATTCAATACCTAATAAAATGTAGTATTGCACTGATCGACATCTATTTTATGCAAATTTTCCAAATTAAATTTTTTTCAAGCAACAACGAAAAATTTAATTGAATGAGACAAACTATGTGACAATTCGAACAATTTTATATTTACATTGATAAGATACGTATATATATAGTGTTGATTTGATAACAACCAAACTGAGTTAAAAAGAGGGTTTACCAAACATCGGTGTATATCCATATGTATATAATCTGCCTCCCCTTCGAATATTGTTGTCGTTAAATATATCAAATTTTTATCGACTGACTGAATCTGTTTCGGTAAAATATTTTTTTTTCAAAACTCGTGTGCACATACAGTACATATATGTGCTACTGATATGATCAACTCAATTTATTTATTTTATATATCGAATTTATATGTAAATCAAAATTATAATTTCGATATGCCATAGATATACAATGACGGTGAGGACACAAACTAAGCCAGTTTATACTAGCCTTCAATAAAATTACAAAAAATTTCTAATAACTTTATCAAAAATTAATCTAAAGTGAAAAATTAAAAGTTGAAAATTTTCCACTCAATTGAACTTAGCAACAAACTTAAAATAAAATAAAATAAAATTAAATTTCCATAAAATTATAATATTTTCCAACAAATTTTTATAAAATTTAACTTGTAACTATTATTATTGCTGTTTTTATTATTATCATTTTTTTTATTTAATCGACCAGACACAAAATATAATTATTATTTAAAATTATTTACAAAAAAAAAATTATTTATTAACACAATCGCTGACGATGAATATCTTCGTTAAATTTGAATTGAATGTATGTATGTGTTCCACTTTGCATTTATACTTTAATGAGCTTTAAAAATTTGTTCATAGATGGCGAAAGTAAATTTATTTGCCATTGACAGTCATGTCCTCCATAACCAAATTGAACTAAAACAATTTCCTTAACTAAATTCTTCATTAATATTCATGAATACAGTTTTTATGATTATTTCATGAAGTAATTATATGGATAATGCCATAAAAGCTTCTGTATACAGCTTTTTAATTTTTTTTTAAATGACTTAATTTTATCTCCTCATCTCATCAACTGCCAGTACTTTATATAATAATAGTTAGTAAAAACTGTTGAATTTCAACAAGTGGCTTTGGATTTGGTTATCTTCTTGTCATTCAACATTTCGTACACAACTATAAGGTTGTATTGTACAACTATAGTTTAAATAACAATATAGCAACAAATACAATTATTTGTGAATACACAGAGTGAGAGAGCTTTCAAAAGTTCAAATTATATGAATAATAATTAGGAATATAAAAAAGTTTTTTATAATTATGAAAATATCAAACTTATTTTGTATGATGTCGAAATAAAATTAAATATTTTAGGGCAACTACGAAAACCTGGATGTTGAGGTCCGAAGAGACTTGTCGTTTTATTTATCTTCAATCTAATTATAAGCCATCGCTGAGGTAATTTAAAGTTGATGTATAAGACAAAACAAAATGTTGATTCATAAAATACTTGAAAAGCAGTCAATAGATAGATAGCTAGAATGTGAACAACAACAAATTCATCCCATCCGTAAAATACATCAAAATAATTCAATTTAAATCTAATTTGTAGCAAATTATATTTTCATCTGACCTTCTTAACTATATACTTACATGTTTTGTTCAAATTGTCTTCTTTATATCTATATATAATTATATACTTCGTTTATATATATAATTCACTGAATTGAAATATTATTATCTTTTGTATATATCATCCCCTGTAATGTACAAGTCTACATACCGCCACCCTAAACAATACATAATATAATGAAAATTTCACACCATTCACAACTACTGTATTGTTTTAAATTATTTCTAACATTATGATTATTATTTTTTGATGATAAGAGATGAGATATATAAGATAATAATTTATAAATAAGGGATGTGATTCGAAGGGATGGAAAACAAGGGAAACCCAGTTTTTATTTGTTTATCTTTATTGTTATCCAAATAATTTGTTTTTATATGTTTAGATAATTCTATTTAAATCGGGTTTAATATTCAAATAATTTGGTATATGAACTGACAAAAATTGGTCTGTGCCATTGTTGAAGAAAATGGGACGAACAGGTCATTGTAATGTTTATTTTACAATTTTTGTGGGATACGATTCAAATCGAACTGTTAAACTTACGTAGTTTTGATTGTTGTATTCAACGTCAGAAGTGATTCATCAGTATTAAGAAGAGGGTCTTAAATTTAAGATTAATTTATTTTGACTCATAACAAGCGGTATAGTGAGGTGGTTTTGATTGAGCTCGTCTTTGGTCTGAGCCTTGCTGGGATACACTTTATGTGTATCGATAATTGACAAAATAAAGTTCCGTGGGATAAATTCTGGAGATCTAGTGGGTGGCTAGTCAATGTCACCTCTTTTTGACCACTATAACGTCCAGGGAATTTTCTTTGGAAAAACTGTCATGTTTGATTTGCAGTGTGGCATGGAGCCGTCTTGTTGAAACCTAGTAACCGTCAAGAACTTCCCGCAATGCATATCGTGGATCTCGTGTAAATTTTCCGTCTCCGAAATGCGACTATTTAGGTTATTAACACTTTGTCGGTTATCAAAATTTGTTTAAAAAATCAGAGTCTGTGTGGACCATCTGAGTGACTGTTTTACCGTCTTTCATTTCACGTGGGCGGTTTGTCTCCAATATTCTTTGTGTTAATTAATTGTATTTTATAAGAATGCAGATGTAAATCATCTTTCAAATCCGTCGTAAAGTTGTTCTACTGACGTACACGACACTTTTGAGTCCTGACCAACGATCTCTCTGATCGCTTAAACCAGTTTACGGGAACGTCTTGGCATGTTGACAATCGGCCACTGTCCCATGCTGAACAAAATTCCACACCAAAACGATGAATATTGTTGTCACACAGTGCCTGTTGAATAAACACAACTGAACGACTGTTTTCATTCTAAAACGTCACTATTTCGGTGTGTTGTTTCGGTTTGAAGCGATATTGCAATTCGGTTGGCAAATGTCAAATTTATTCAATGTTTACATACCGACATAAAGATGGCACACTTCGAAATCAGAAAATTTAGTCTTGGTGTTAAGCTTGGAGCTTGGGATGAATAGGATATTTAATTAAAATAAATGGTAATGTTTTCCAGATAATTCAAATGCATCATTACATATGATGTGATTCCGTTCATTTAATGTAAAAAGTTGTTAACTAAAAATTAATTATTCGTTTTTTTTAAAGCGGATCTGTTCTCAGGAATTGTTGCATCCAATTAAACCAATTAATCGTCACATTGAATTTTTGTAAAATAATAATTTTTTAAAGATAACCAATCATAACCTTGTTTGCTGATCGAACTTTTTTTTTTTTTATTTAACGGTTTTTACAGACCATTATTTGCCCGTACCGTGTCAACAATCTGACTCCATCGGTTTCGATCACGAGCCAGCTCTTCACACCGTTGTAGGCAGTTTGAAGAAGCCAGATCGCTCTCTACGCCGTGTAGCCATCGTCGCCGACAGCGACCTATTCGCCTACCGAAAGGCGGTTCTCCCTTAAAGGTTCGTTGTATCATTCGATTCGGATCAGCACGCAGAACGTGTCCGAGCCAGCGTACTCGCTGTCCTTTAATTTCATGCACGATATCAGGAATTTGCATTAAATTCCTGATCTCGTGATTGAAAAGAACTCGGTAAGTGCCATCGACGTCGCGTTTTGGACCATATATCACACGCATGATTCTTCTCTCGAATGTTAGAAGCCATCTTTCGTACTCATCCGTCAAGATCAAACCCTCACATCCATACATGACAACGGGTCTGATCAACACTCTGTACAGTTTCAGCTTATCCGTATTTGCAAGATATTTTGATTTCAGCAGTGGACGTAGAGGATACAAAGCCCGATTGCCAGCGGCAAGGTGGACCTTGATATCCTCGCCCACACTATTATCGTGAGTGATGAGAGATCCAAGATACTTGAATCTCATCACTCCTTCAAACGTGTGGTTACCACTACTGAAATCAATTGCGTCTTGGTCTCTAAAACCCGAGATTAGATATTTGGTTTTTGACTCGTTGATTTTGAGATCAACGGAAGCTGAACACTGTTCCAGTGGATCAAGTATCTCTTTCACTCCGTTGCCATTTAATCCAATCACACAGATATCATCTGCATAAGCAAGAAGTTGATTGGATTGTCGGAATAAGATGTTGTCCTGAGGTGTTTCACTTTTACGAAGGATGTATTCCAACATGAGATCAAAAAGTATCGGGGACATCGCATCTCCTTGTCGAACACCGGAATTGATTGCAAAAATTCTCGATAGCCTGTTCTCAACTTTAACACAGCATTGTGACTGCGTTGCTGTCATTTTACAGAGATGTACATATTTTTTCGGTATTCCTAAATATTCAAGCGCATACCATAGCCTCTCTCGATTGATCGAGTCATAGGTTTGCTTGAAATCTAGGAACACCTGGTGTACATCGCGAGATGTTTCGTAATACTTGGAAAGAATCATCCGTAGGGAAAAAACTTGATCAGTGACTGACCGATTTGAACGGAATCCTCCTTGGTAGTCACCGACAATTTCCTCCGCTAGAGGAGTAATTCTTCTCAAGATAATGTATGACAGTAACTTTTATGCTGTGCAAAGGAGAGCTATACCGCGATAGTTCTCGCATTTCATGCGATCACCCTTTTTGAATATTGGGCATAACGCGGCCACTTTCCATTCGTCAGGCATAACTTCATTTCGCCATACCAATCGAATAAGGTCGAAAAGACAGTTCCACAAAGTTAGCCCTCCGAATATCAAGAGCTCTGAATTAATGCAATCAACTCCTGGTGAACGATTTTTCTTTAATTTCTGCATGGCCATTGTGAATTCCTCATGGATGGATCCTCACTGAACATCTCCGCGGTCTGTATTTGAGGGTATTCAAACACATCTTGTGATACATGCGGAACATTTAGTAGATCAAAAAAATGTTCACGCCATGTATCGAGTACCGCATCGACGTTAACACAGAGGTTTCCATCCTGGTCCCGAATGGCAGTTGACCGATATCTTAAGGTATGGTGCAATTCGGTGATTCCTTTAAAGAAACCACGCGAATTGTGCTCATTGCTGAGTTGTTGTACTCTTAAGACCTTAGCCTTCCACCATTCTCGCTTCTTCAGTCTACAAATTGTTCTAGCTGTCCTCCTAGCAAGAACTGCTTTGTTTTTCCTTGCGATTGTAAACCGAGTCTGCGCTTCATTATAGGCTATATTTCGTTGCTCAACAGCAAGACGACACTCCTCATCAAACCAATCATTTTTGGGCTTAGTTTTCACTATACCGAGAGTGTGCTGGGCAGCATCGACAACCGAGGTTTTCAATACTTCCCAGACACTGTTCACATCATCAGATTGGTAATTGGATTGCATAATGCTATTGCTGTCAAGATCTTGATATTTTCGTTGCGTTTCTTCATTTATCAGACCTTCACAGGAGAATCGCGTTGTATATTCTCCTGTCCTCCCTGACTTGTACGAAAATTTCCATCGTAGCTTTGCAGCAACCATAAAATGGTCACTGCCTACGAATATGGTCGACGACCGATACGATCTCACGTCTTGGACAACCCGAGCCCGCCCTTTTGAAATCAACACATGGTTAATTTGGCTTCGGGATGTTTTACGTGGATGTGTCCATGTTTCTAAGTGGATGTTTTTATGAGGAAAGAATGTACTTGCTACTTTGAGATCATGAGCGATCGCAAAGTACATCATTCTTTCCCCTCTTTCGGTCGCAGTTTTGTGTCGGGAGTACGGACCTATATTGTTACATAAGTCGGTCTGATTTCTGCCAGCTCTAGCATTAAAGTCACCAATCACCAATTTGACATCGTGCTCCGGTATAGAACCCATCAGATTATCCAGATTATTGTAAAATGAGTCTTTATCCTGGGATTGGCTTACATCAGTGGGCGCATGTATACAGACAATTGACAGGTTGGCTAATCTCATGTGCAAGCGAAGCTTACACATTCGATTATCGACTGCTTGAAAGTCCAAGACAGCCTTTTTTACCTGTGGCCCAATGAGAAATCCAACCCCAAGCTTTCCGAGGTCATCTCCACTGTGTAGCAACGTATAGCCTTGGGACACATGGTCTCTCTCCACTTTTAGGCCATCGAGTTTCTTGGAGAGCTACGAGTTCCAGCCGATACTCTTTCATGCATGTGATAAGGCCGTTCAACGCGCCAGGTTTTCTTAATGACTGCACGTTCCACGTGCCGATCTTCAATCTCGTGTCCGGGTACTTAATCGGGGGTTCGTTTGTTTTTATTGTTTTGGCGGTATCCGATTTTTTTGTTTTTGTTGTCATTTTTAACCGTTTTACTTTTTTTACGGATGCGGGTCGTCAGCCCAGCGATCCAACCAGATTTAGTCGCCTCCTACGACAAGCTCTGGATAATGTGGTGGTATTCTATGGGTCTCATGTTTCGTTCGTAATATTTACGAAACACGAATGCCCCCAACCACAGGGCTGATTAAACTACTTGTTGAATAAACGCTCGAGGAATTTGAATTCTGATCTGAATTTTGTCTTAATATTATAGTTACTGTGATGGGTTTAAAAAAAATTGTTTTTTCAACTTCAACAGTATCTATGTATCAAGTCAATGCATGCAAACGGTTACTTCTTGGTTTAAAAGTTTGTAGTTGTTAATCTATACTGTTGGATGTATTAAAATAATTCAAATCTGGAAAATTTCAATTTGCAAATTTAATTGGATTGACTTAAAGTACCAAATATATAATTTACATTAATACCGGGTTTATAATTACTTAAACGAAACTCGGAGAGATGATGATACGTGTACTGCTTTTTTTAAACATTCTTCAACATTGATGAATTACTCGTATTTCTTGAAAATGATTTATAATGAAATAAAATAGCTAGAGTAGAAGTCAGCCGAAAAGGATAAGTTGTGTTCTGAATACCAAGCATGTTAGGTTCTGCCTTCTGATATAAGTTAGACCTATACTATAGAATAAAAAGAAGTTAAAGTGAAAGTTGATTCTTAGTAAACTTTGGTTTTTTTAATATTTTTAAAACCAAATCGGAACTAATTCGGCTTCTTCCAATTGAATTAGCTAATATTTATCAATGAAACGGTGCACGTACATAACGGTGTTATGGTATTATGTTATTTTAAGTTATTATACTGTATAAGGCCCTCAAAAATCTATGTGAAGAAAACTTACAGGGTATGAGGCTGAAAATCAAAAGCTTTTTAAAATAAGTATTTTATTTTTTTGACAAATTTTTTTCTATTTCAGTTGTCTGTGGAAATTTGTGATGGTTATGATGAACTTTTGTTATTAAATAGTTTTTTTTAAAGATGGTTACGTAAAAATTTTAATAGAATTAAGTTATATCACCTTAATTGGATTGAACATTTTTCTCAGAGGTTAACGGTTACATAAAGTTTAGTTTAAACTTAAATTTTGTTAGTAAAACCTTAAAAAATGTAATATACCGTGTACGAATCCAATTGTGTTGAGAGAAGTACAGTGTTTATTGTTGGGTTCTCAAAATAATAGAAGGCTAAATTAAAACTCCGTTTTTATTTTATTAGAAGTTTCTTTTTAAACATTAGGTAACAGAGTGTAGGAAAATTAAATGGAATACCAAAAAGTTTCCTTTTATACACATACGCAACAATGTTTGTATCGTAGGTTTGGAAATGGAGTAGAATATAAACTTATAAATACAAAGTATTTAATGACATTAACAATAGGTAATTAACAATTCACAATAGCTAATTTATAAAAAAAACTTCCAAACTAAACCCTTTTTTCGATCATTATGTGTATTTGAGATATACAAATATAATTAGCTAGAACAATTCAATGGTGTACGTAATAACAAAGTTAAATGTTTTTAATCGTTACGCCACGAGCGAAAGGAACCAACTAAATAACCAAAGGGAATAAGATCCACTCGTTTGAATAAAGTACAGTCAACCCAGTTTATTGCCAATATATTTATCGATTAAGTAGGCTAATCACATGTCCTGCGAGGAAAAGTGTTATACAGATTATATATCAATTTCATAAGTATGTTTAAGGCTTCAATTATTATAATTATGATAAACTGTTTATTTTACTTTAGTTTTTTTATTTCATACAATAAAGGCGCATGAATTATGTTATAATAATATATTGCAGCGTGTAAGTCAAACTTTATTTTGAAAACCATAAAATCAAACTAAACATATGAATAAAGTAGCGAATGGAATAAAAATAACAAAAATCTACTGATTGAAACCAAAGCATCCTAAATATAGAAGCAGCAAGCATCGAAAATGAACTTAAAAAGTTTATACCTCATATTTACTAACACATCAATAAGTTGTGACGTCATTAATAAAAATAACAAAATCGCCCTACAGCTCAAATTTATTACTAATGAAATTCGGACAGTGTACAGCAAAGAAAAAATATTTTTTTTATTTTTGTTTTTCTTTGCTGTCAAAAATGGTTTACAAAATTTTTATAGTTTATACCCGTAGACAATAATAAATTAAATGATTATAATAGAACGTTTATATTATAATTAATAATTAATATTGTATCTAAATAAATGAATTTTAATAAAAAACAACAATTCAAATACTTAAAATTGTTTTAAAAATTCACACTGTTAAAAATCGTAACGACTTTTATGATGCCATCTTGTATTGAGTATAACAATTAAATGGAAATAAAAACAATTTAAATTATGTTTGAAGTATTCACTTTCATTAACATGTTTGAGTATTGTACTTCGTATTATCGGATTAACAATATGCTTTAAAATATCAATAAATACGATTTATATTATTTAAGTTATTAAGTGCCATCTCTCATCCAATATTTGAAGTGTATGTTTCTTTTTCGTAGTTCATACGTCATTGATCTCGTTTTATATATTTTTATACGGCGTTTAGAACCAATTATATAATGTATAAAAATGTATAAAAATTGAATAAATCAAACCGTTTTTATTTTTATCATAACTATTAAAATAATTCGTATTTTCATTTGATTTCCATATGTGTTATATGAAAATGTTTTATTTAAATATTGATATAAAAATAATTTTTGTTAACAGTATTTTTCATTCATTAAAGTTGAGCCAAAAATCTTCAATTTTACATTAGTTCTTATGGAGTGTATGAGAATCTAGACCCCATAATTAAGCTCGATAAATTTAAAGGGTCAAGCATTGCTGCTTGTATATTTAGGATGCTTTGTTGAACTGTACGTTGATTTAAAAAGCTCTTTTTGTGGAACTTTGTATTAAGTTATTTAAAATTGGGAATCGCCGTATAAGTTATTTAAATTTCAATAGGGAACTTTAATTATTCAATGATAACTACATCATGAGTGAAAGACAAAAAGTTAAATTATCCAGCGCACAGAGCAAAAAGTTGAAAGAGGGAAATGAAATCTAAGCTGCATCACTCAAATATTCATTATCAAAGTTTTTGAGAACCAAGAACCAAATTAATGAAGAAAGCCAGAGTAACGTTGAAATTAACGAACCTATATTAAGGACTGTATGTTGTGATAATACTGAATCTGTAAATTTATTAGAAGAAGAGAAGGAGGCTTGTACGATTGAGCCACAGAATTGAACGTTTCAAATCCTGCAAATTGGCCAAATATTTTAACTGACAAAATTAAGCAATATATTACTGAACAAGGGCAAATACACATTTCAAAAACCTTTCCATTTCCTATAAATGACAGTGGCTAGTCTTTCAGATCATTTCATTTCACTATTCTGTTTTTGCTGTAAACTATTTCCACTTTAATTATAAGGTTTGTGACAGGTTATAATGATTGAAAAAATGTTTGATATGGGATTAAAAAAATCACGAGAGAAAGGTTACATAATACATATCTTAAGTCGTTTAACGATTGAGTAGAATCTTTACCGGATAAAATGCAAGGAAACAATTGTACATTATCTAGGCCTCTCGAATCTAAAGTGAACTATTTAAAATCGTCCACTTCAAGCAATCTTAAAAAATGTTCTTCTACTAGATGTGCATTTGATAGTAGAGCAACAATTTTTAGGATTGCTTGAAGTGGACGATACATCCAGGCCTGCACTTGCTGCAATATTTTTGAGTGAGTTAGATAGAAAATATGAGACTAGAAAATATTTTGCTCTCCAGCGATAATGTTTAAACATAAACTCACAAACATTTTAGTCCCTTGCTATTCATTATCTAGTTTTTTCAAAGATGCAACCGATTTAAAAATTTAAATAATTAATTTTTTTGGTACCGTCTAGGCCCTATATAATTTGTTCTCTTCATCTACAGATGTTCAATATTATTTACATCATATATTTGGTTTTAAACCTATCTGTAACACTAGATGGGAAAGCAGAATTAATGCCATTAGACCACTTCGCTTCCAAATTGTTGAAATTCAATCTTGTGGAGAGGAAGGCATAAAAGCATTTATTGCTCCGTGGCGCCGCAGTCCGCCTATCCTCTGTAACTAGTCGTTTAATTTTTAGCGTCAAAACACTTATGTGCAAAAATTAAAACCTTAAAGCTTCATTATGAATTATGAAGGTAATTAATGAGTTTGACATGCTAACTAATAACATAAAGTACCGCTTATTTTATTCGAGAAACTCACAAACTTATTCATTAGTGCCAATTATTTAACTGAGGGAGTTTTGCTTACAACATGCAACCTTTGTTTACATTATTATTATATTGAAGATTCTAGAATCGTAGAAACGCCACACGACTTGTAGAGAAACACTTACATATTTACCGTCTGGCTGTTTGGTGTAATTTTTGAATTTATTACTCCCCAAATTCCCAAAACTAACATATTCTTTGGAAATATAATACGTCATGAAAGTTAAAAAAAATATGTGTGGACATGCCGTAAAATAGAAACAATACCGCACTGTCTTAAAAATAATTAAAAATTTCGAATCAAGATGTTATTAATTGCGTTAAGTATATATTCTTATATTTATGGGATCTAAGAAAAACTCTAGATTGAATCTAAAGATACCACTTTGTTGGTTGTGGTACAAAATTAAAAGCTTTTGTGTTATGTTATATTGTTTAAGCATCTCATCAAATCTTTACGTTGTTATCCATTACCATTTACAATAATTTGAAATCAAAAGACGAACACACATACTTACATAAAACACACAAAAATTAGGTTAATCAAAAAAATCATTCATTCGATTATTAACAACAAAGTTAATTGTTACTAATCGAAATACACAAAAAAAAATATTTTGCCATCAAAATTTTACAGAAGAAATCACACAAAAGCTCTTTCCCAGCTAGAATCGTATATAATAGGGTTGTTGTTGTTTTTTTCTAAGCTTGTTTTCAAAGGAAATCATAACATTTCATTTCCAAGCCAACATCACAACATATATAAACAACAACAAAACGAAATTAATTTTTTTTTAAGATAAAAAGGATACGTAATGAAAGATGAAAACTGAGTACTATATACACATATACCAAGGTAGAAATCAAGTTGATATATACTAGTTATGTATGTCTACATGTATGAGTATGTGTATCAATATATGTATTATTATGAAATTAGGTATAACATTATGTAGTTTGAGAAAGGGTGGTATTTCGAAAATTTTCAAGTAAATAGTTTCAAATTTAAAGAAATGATTTAAGTGGGATAAAGCAAATTTAAATTTACTTTTGTTATATAAATATGATTAATTAAGAACAATAATTTTATTATCATATTACCTGTTAATATCAATTATATATATATATATAAACATATGTGTATGTGTGCATGTCTATGTTACCAAACGAATGAATATGATTTAAATAATCGTTTTGAATGTGAGGTGTGTTCAACAACCCCAAAATATTAGAATTATTTTTGTTTATGTCGATTATAATTTTATGAACAAATCTAATTACATTCCACATACTTTGGTATATACATAGATACCATCATTATGGTATACACAAGTATTAAATCACTCATAAATTCGATGTCGAGATGCTATTTATAAACAGATTTAATTCTCATCTTTCAAACGCAGGTAATTCCGCCCGATCAAAATTTCCATCATCTGAAATTTAATAAAGACATTCTTTGCTAGTGTGTGTGTGTGTCTTCTTAATTAAATTAAAATGTTTGTGTCTCGCTAAAATATTTTTTTCCAAATTATGAAAATGACAATAAAATTCTTTAAATTAAATACGGAAATGGTTTTAGTAAATAAGTCGTATACGTACCGTTGTCATCGTCATCGTACACGAGGGAAACATATGTATACGCTCATATATTAAGGATGTATGAAAATTCATATAATGAACATTTTTGGTTTTTAAACGGATAAAAAATTTAATTAAATTTAGACAAAAATAAATTGCTCAAATTAAATATTTGTGATATTTCGAGGCAGTTGAGAAAATCGCATTTCTGGTGAAACGATAAAATATAATTGAATTCACTATTTTCCCAAGATTTGTTCCAGTGGGCTTGTTCTCAAACCTAAGTCGTTAAATTCCTCACGTTGATTGGAATAATTTCTTAGTTGCTCAAAAATATTTTATAAAAAGTTTGAGATCCGTTTTATTATTTTTTTGTGTCCTCCGTCACTCAGGCTCAATTGGCCCATTATCATATTTACATGGATTCTAAACTCAAAAGGGGGTCACTGTCACCACTGATTGTAATAAGATGATGAAAATCATTCTTGAATCCTGCTTCATTCGGCATTCGAACCCGCTGCAACTGCTGCAGCTTTAACCACTGCGCGGGTACAGATCACTTGACTAATCCACTTACAGATAACTAGACATTTTTTTATCAGTAGAAAACATAAAATAAAACCAAACTTCATTATCACAAGAAAGCTTTATCATCACTGCCTGAAGCCACCTTATTTTTGAGAGTATAGATGATAGCACATACTTCATAAATATCAGTAAGAAAAACGAAAAAATTCGAATTATATATTGATCACGGTTTAACTGTGATCGTGGAGCTGTGGCAGTTGGAGCGGGAGGTACCGGGTTTAAATCCCGATAGGAGCAGGCTGCATAAAGGATTTTTCACCATCTGTTTACGATCGGTGGTGTGAATGAACACATCTATGACCTCTAATTGGAGTGCAGAACTCATGGGCCGAGCCTTCTGTCATGTCAATACTATAGGCTGGCATGGAGCTATGCAATGCGCAGATGGTTCTACGAAAATCGGACCTATAGCCGTAAGTAATCGATTTGGCCATACAGGCTGAGAGAGTCTTAAGCCTCAAAACAGATTGCATAGTACAAAATAAAATAAAAAATAAAATAAAAATACAATTATGTTGATCTAAGTGTTTTGTGGAACTTCTGGAACTTATGAATGTTTTCAAATCTTTACCTTTACCGCGAAGTATTGATTTTAATCTCGATGCTATCAAAAAGAACAGTATTATTGTCACCAAAAATAAAATTAATTTTGTAAGATTTACGACGCTGTCCTAGTAAGTTGTTAAGTATATTCTATTGCGTTTCTTGGCCAAAACTTACTGCCTAAAATTTTTGAATATAATAATATTTTCTTTTAGTTTCACAATCTGATTTAATTTGTCTCAAAAGAATTTTTACTTTAGTTCTCAGTTTAGTGTTATTAGGATGTCTCTTACAAATTTTAGACAAAGTATTATTTCGGCGAATTTTCCCTAATATAACATTGTTTATCCATGGTCTAGTATATAATTTGAATTAAAGATTACTATAGATGAGGTTGTACAGTTTCCTATACTTGGTTAGATAACGTAGATATCAAGTGATTTAGAAAGATCGTTTTCATCAAAACCATTCTGCCACGATTTGGTTTGTAAACACCGGTCTAATTCTTGGAAGTTACCAAAAGTTTGTTGTCTAGGTGTTTTAGGTAAAGGTTCCCAATTTAGATTAAATTTGATAGAGGTCATACAATGATCGGATAACTCTAAGCTAAGTGTTTCAGATATATTACTGATGGTATAGCCAATTTTGCTTCTATTAAAGATATGATCAATATGTCATACTATCGGATGTGACTCTAGTAAGTTTATTAATTAATGACTCAAGTCCTAAGAGAGACATCACTGAAAAAAATTTGCATTCTTGCGAATCTAGGTGATCTATATTAAGAATATTTATTTTCATGTCTCCCATAACAATCAAATTTTTTGAATTTATCTGTTTTTCAACTTCAAGAATAAAAAGTTCAACAGAAAAAGAATGTGTATCGCACACATACCACGGATAAAAACTATTTCTCCGTTTGTAAAATTCACTCGATATAGATCAGAAGACTGCAGATGAGTACTTTAGATAATCAATACTAAATCCTCTTTCTAACATATACACCACTAGCTCTAGCTCTATGCAATCGTTGTTCCAGCAATCCAATAAATTATATTCATCTAAATTGTAAAAATTAGTTTCTGTACTATTAATCCATATACTTCAGTGCTAAGACTTTGAATATTTTGATGAACGATCCATACTAGTTCGTTTTCACGTACATTAATGTTATTTGGCAAACTAAAACTAAGTTTTTATTTTATTTTGAAAAAAATATTAAGATTTATTTAAGATTATATTTAAGATTAATTTATATTGGACTTATCTGTTATCTTTTCAAGATCATTTGAGCAATTAACTTTTAATAATTCTGATCCTTCATTTTGCCTCATAAAAATATTTCCATTGCGGATCCAAACATATTTAATTTTAAGCTATAGTTTCAAGGTGTTTGCATCGTACAACTACTTCCGCTTGCTACTGCTTAAACTTTCGTTGGTATAAATTCTGCTTCCGATCGGCAAACCAGCTTTTCAATATCAAATTTTTGTTTTTCTTTTCGCAAACATAATTTTCTGCTTTACTGTTCAAAGTGTTTGTAAGTGTTTTATTTTTATTTTTCGGTATTAATAATCAATATCACCCTTGCTGACACTATAGGCAATACCCTTTTAAAGAATATCAATTACTACATCATTTTCCTTTTGTAAAACTGGAATCCCATGAATCTCTATTGAATTTTTACCGATGTGAAGTTTATACTATTTTTGTACTAAACCAACAAAAACAACTTTTTGTTTATGTGTATGTGTGTAAAAAAAACATTTAGGCGAAATCAATATTGCGAAAAAATATTTATCATTAACAATAAAAAAAACTTATTTTCATATATTTAAAAAAAAACAAGAATAACATTAACGAATTAATATCCAAGTAATTAAAAATTATTCAAAACTGAAACTTATAAGAGTGATGAAATAACGTACAAAAATTTAGATTTATATACGTAGTAAATGTATCAATTTAATATTCTAATTAATAATAAATACATTTCTAGGCCGTTCTCATCTAGTTCCTTGATACTGTAGTAAAATATAGGTCTAGTTATGATTCTCAGGAATTTTCAGAAAGTTATCATTGGGATTAAGTACCGTACTAGTGACGAAAGTATATAATTTCATATGAAATTTGAACATGTTGAACTTTGATGTAATACCAAATAGATCCCAATGATAACTTTCTGAATATTCCTATGCATCATAATTAGACCTTTATCTATATCTTTATGGGAACCGCCTAGAAATTTAGTTTTGTTTTTTAGCATTAGAGAAGCATTGTTACTTTTCGGTCAACCCCTTTTAGAATTTAAACTACGAATATTTGTTTATTTTTTGTGCTTTCATTTAAACATGGACAAATTGTATTTGTAATGTAGTTTTGTTTCTTTGAAATTATACATATGCTTACGATGGAAAGTTACATTATTTTATTTTTAATGAAACTAGATTTTCGTCTAAATGATTATTTTTCACACATACTATACTAAATTAAAGTCCAATTTTGTTGGTTTAGAACATAAATAGTATAAACTTTACATACGATTATAGACGTGTGAAGTTTTTGCTAATTTTCTCCTTAATTCTTGTTTTTGTTGTTTTAGGATAAATTTAAGATATACTTCACATGCATGCATTTTTGGATACATTTGCTCTAGATAATCAACTTTTTACTCGAAAAAGCAAACTTTACTCTTTAAGGTAATAATTCCTGTCATCAGAGTGTCATTCTTATCTACCGACTGCTTCAAACCATCTAGTTTCTTTCCTATATTTTCATTATGAGCAGAAACTTTATGAAGTCTTTAGATCCGAACCAATCTTATCTAGAGTACTATACTCTCAATGGGCTGTGACGAGGTGGCAGAGCAATTGTCATTGGTTCCGAAAGAATTAACCCTAGCCGACCCATCCCCATGCCAGCACTATAGGCTTGCATGAAACTTTGCAATGTGCAGATGGTTAGGAAAATCGGATCTAAAGCCGTACGTCCTCGAATTGGCTGTAATGGCGTAAAAGTAAAGACGTTAATTATCGAAAAGCGAAAGAGTGGGGAGTGTCTTGAGCCCCAAGCTATATCGAATTTGGTTTACTTTTCATTTAAGGCTTTTTCATATTTTGCAAGCTTGCATTGTTTTGAGCTCTGTTCTATAATATTGGTGCAGAAGCAGTGTTCTCAATATCCCAAATTCTAGTAAGACTATAGATAGTATAATCGATAGTTTTTTGAAATAAATACCAATATAAATATATTGGTACTCAATAACAATCAACATATACTTATATAATGGGTTAATCATGCAGTACTGCCCTATACATGAACTTGTGACTAAGAAATTTAAATATAAATCGTGAGTAATATTCTCATATTGAAGGTGTTTTCTTAATTTCTATTGCACCTGACGATTAAGCTTCCAACCTAACGATAAAGTTTCCTAAATGTCAACTTTTATGTATTGCTATTGATTTATGGTTCTATTGTGTGGTGGGTAGTGCGGTTAAAATAAAAACCCTAATACTTAATTGGTTTAAAAATATGGCTTGGGGAGCGATATTCTGAAACCAATTAAGTATTCATCCTGTGTGTGCTTATAGTGCCTATATTTGGTTAAGATTCATCTTGCTTCGCTGCCTGGATATAACTTTAAGATTTTTTTAGTACTGTGAACGTCACTGAAAAAACTGAGATAATTTTTTGAATCTCTAGTCTTTTTGGGATGGCTCTGGCTCCGCACTTAGTGTTGGTTTCCTCCATTTTATGAATGATCTATATATAGACTGTTACCAATAAGTATGTCTTCTTTGTTTTAATAATATAGAGTTGCAGTTAGATAAACGACTGTTCATAGTGAGATTGAGATTGATAAGGTTGCTAGTTCATTTACTATAATTAGATCACAATTAACCTTGATTGGTCCTGAACTCTGTCTTCAAATAAAACACTCAAATGAGAATGTTGATGACAATTTTTTTTGGTCATGATCGTTTTAAAGATCATATCCATTGCATTGGTTGTTATATACGATGAATGTCTTGAAAGAGAATTATGAATCTATCAACTTCGTTGATAGCTGTTGACCGAGTTTGTCCCTTAATGTTCAGTTCTAAGTCGATTAACGTTAGTCAGCTATCGTCCTAGCCTTGATCTAAACCTGCCTTTTTTTTACTTATTTTACTTCATCAATTTATTACATCATTTTCAAGAAACTCGCGGTATGTTTAGTTTTAAAACTAGGACAGTTCAAATCGATTTGATGACGACAGATTTAGACAGATTTCGTCTTATTACTAATTGCAGCGACCTTTAAATTTTTAAATATTACTCCACGATATATTAAAGACGTGACTTTGAAAATTCGACAGAAAGATATTATGACAGTTAGAAAACTGATCGTATTGGTTTTATTGATTGGTACAAATGATAGTGCCTTCCTTACTGGTAATTTTAAAAAGCAAGGCAGTTATGAATCTTCGCCTGTTATATGTAAATAGTTTCTTGTTGAATACAATTAACATTGAACCATTTTCCATCCGCCGGCAATAATTATCATTCATGTTCAATTTGAGTATCGTTTATGGGTGGGTCCCACCGATCTCGGGGTTTTGTGTTCGAGCGTGTAAATACAATATCCATTAACTGTTTCAAAGATGTATAGCTTTATATGTATATTAAAAGCTTCAGATGCAAATACGTTTTGTTGGCTGACCCAATTACAAACAAGTGTAATATTATTCGAACGAATCAGGAGTTTGTCAATAAAAATGCTGTTAACTGGTATTTGGATCATTTCAGGTTTCCTTTCAAAAATCTTGTATTATATACCTTTTGAAGTTGAAAAATTTCGATTCTTAAAATTTCGAATAATAATTTTAATCATTAAACCACTTGAACATAATATTATATCCTTAAAGTAAAATTCGATACACTTTGTATAAATTATCTTTTTTCATTTTATAATCCTTACTAAATTGATGAACCTTTTATGGGAAACAAGTTATTATTGGAAAATAAATTTTCAAGTACAGTACCTATTAATAAAAGAATACGAATATAAATTGAAGATAATAATTTTATTGAATGGCTATAATAATTTTCCATTTTGTGAATTAATTAAGATTAAATTGAGCATAATCAAATGTTAAGACGTGTGTACATGTAGTAACTATATTATATACTCGTATATAACTTGTCATATCCAAATATTTACATCTCTTTGTGACTTTATCATACAAACACCCGTTCATACCACATACACACAGTTTTCAATTCATTTCCTTTCATACTCTCATTTGCACTCTGTACGAGTACGAGTAAAATTATGAAAAATTTTTCTACGAAATTATATACAAAAAAATTTTTTAAATGGTGTCAATTTTTAATTAAATTATTTTAAATAAAATTTTCACTAAATTAAAAACCATGAAAATTTATAATAATACAATTTTCCCTGATTTTTTCTAAATCTGTATGTGCAGCGTCTATACATATACATATGGTATATGTAGACATGCACGAACTGATAAGTATAATTGAGTGAAATATTATATCGCAATATTCGAGAGTGGGGTTGTGGGTTATGAATATATACGTAATATATATATATGTAGATACATACGTGGTTTTATACCAGAGAGCGAGTGGTAGAGAAGTCAGGATTTCTTGGAAATGCCTAAGGATAACGGAAATGTTCTTTTTTTATATCACATATATAGTGAAGACATGTACATAACATACATATGTCTTCAAAGAATGTATTTTAATTGTAGCATCAATATTTGTATCAAAATTGTGTAGTTTGCAACAGTTGATACAATTGATGCGACTCAATTGAAATTCAATATCAGCAGAGCTAACGACACACATTAATATATGTATACATTTTTAGAAAATTGTACTCGTACATATGTATAAGAGATCAAATTCGAAGCAAAAAATAATCGAAATAAAAAGATAAAAGTAACGAAACTTATCTTGTATCAAAAAATGGATGTTGCGCGATTTTCTGAAAATAAATTGTTGTGTATCAAATTTATTCAATTCGAAATAGTTTTATTTGATTTGAGGAGTACATAAAAGTTTTAAGGCAGTGCACGAAATAGTCGTGAGAATGTTTCGGCAAGTTAAATGTCACTTGAGTTTAGTATCATTACTATTTACTAGATGAATTGCTGGCTCTATGTAAGAAATAGCAGCTCTGGCAAGAAATAGCAGAACTTAATTAATGTATTTGGTTCGATCAAAATACCAAATATTCATGGAATTAACACTAACAAACAGCTGTGAGAGTATAGTAAGGGTTCAACTGACCTGGTTATTATCACAACTGTGGCGTTCAAAGTAACCTTAAAAATTCGAAATTACAATTATCATCAAGCCACAATTAATCCATTAATAAAATCGATATTTCGAGTTAAATTCTTGTAATTCGCTATAGAAATGTCGCATCACGATTGAATGTACATATAAGAATCACGCAGTGCGAACACCAAATTCAGTCCATTTTTTAACCAAAGACAACGTGGTTCGACGAACCACATACATCCAAACGGCCACAATTGATTCGCACTTCGATACAATTACCTCGATAATTGTATCTTAGAGACAACTATCGGCCACATAGTTGATACGCCTTTCGATACAATAATTCACACTACAACGCAATTATCTCAGCCAAAAAAGTGGACTTATAAACTGAAACTTGAGGTAGAGCTTTTCGTAAATTTATAACAAAGACATAACTCACTGGACACAGTTTGTCCTGCCAACGTTCAAAAGTTCAGAGACAAACGAAAACACCTATAAGACATTTCGCTATTCCACCTGGTCGATTCGAGCACAACCATATAGATATAGTGGCACCGCTACCACCATCTAATGTATATACGTATTTACCCACTGGTGCCGACAGATTTACTCGATGGCCAGAAGCGTATGGCATAAACTGTTTGCAGAGTTAACAAAACTCATATAGGCTCCCACCGAATTAGAACAACATCATACCATCCGCAAGCAAATGGTATGGTTTTAACGTTTCCATCACCAGATAAAGCAGCTCTCATATAGCCGCAGAAGAAAAACCACTCATTGGTACTCTGATATTCCAATTATTCTACTTAGAATACGCTCAACGGTTAGAGAAGATTTGAAATGCTCACCAGCTGAAATGGTATATGGACCCGTTACCCGTTGAGTTTTTCGTCATTGTCGACACAGTCATCGATCAACTTCGCACCAACATAAAAAATCTTATACCCGCCGCAACATGACAAAGCATGACTGATACATTTGTTCCAAAATCGCTTAACAACTGCGATTACGTTTTTATCACGGACGATAAGGTTCGTACAGGATTACAACGTCCATATGAAGGACTATATAAATTTATCCTTCGCCTACGTAAAAAGCTGGTCATCAACATAAAGCGGCAAACATAAGTCAATTTCACTCGACAGACTGTAACTCGCGTATGGCATACTCAACTCAACTGACAACAGATGTCCCTGTAAAATTATGAATTCTCGTCTGGGAATGAGGTCCTGTAGTAGTCGTATATAATACTCAAATGATATTTCGAACTGCCACAATATTCAACGCAAACATTTTATATTCACATAACCCATCGCTTGGCTAATAGCTGAACTAACATATGACAGTACTCCGCACCTACATAAAATGTAATTAACATCTTTGGAACATACGCATGACAAGAATTTATCTGTTGCGTAATATCGCTCACGACGGCACACGATTTCCATGTTTAAAACCACCACGATACAAATATGTATACAAATCGGCCATTCTCGTTTTGAACTTTTCGCTCAGAATATCATTCCTACAAAGAGGTTCGTAGAAAATCAATATAAATAATATTAATTATAATTAAATATATAATTAATGGTTATGAAATAAATATATGATAAACGAATAATAAATAAATGTATAAATAAAATAAACTGTTGTGAATAATTAAACAAACACATAAGCGTGGGTGTCGGAGGACTAAACAATAATTAATTCTCTAGTTCTCAATAAAACAGACTTAAATTAACTGGTCCATAATCTTTGTTGTAAAATTGATACACGATGATTACAAAGCTTTTGCCATTCAAAAAAATACGAAATAAGTAATATGTCATTGTGGTTTGTGGTCACATGTATAGCAAGAAGTAAATACTATGGCATGCAAAGATTAAGACTAGATCCTTATCAACGGCAGCATATTTGATAAAACAAATTAAATGTGAAAGTGATCCATTAACCAAATTATGACAGTCTATAGTTATGTCAAAGAAATTGACAAAGTCGATAGCATTAAAATATTCTGCATATTTAATGTTGATGGTGGTGACAACTTGTTTGCTCCATTAATCGTTTACTTCGTCTGCAGATAAAAACACTTTTGTCCTTATTTGAACACTCCCCTGCTACCCTGCATTTATCGTTTTCGATACCGGATACTTTTGCCGATTCTCTTTGGAAGAAACGAATGGTTAGTGGTCGATGATAAGTGTTAAAATGGTACCATTGATTCGTATTTACTAAACAAATATTTTCGTTATTGTATTGGTGCAGTACAGTCCCATTGGCAGCACTGGATGAAAAGTGCTGACACTATTGGATGATCGAAAATGGTAGATCCCCTGAAACTACTCTTACACTCTGTGGTTGAGTTAAATAATCACAAAGAAAATCTAATCTCAAGCAGCATTTAAAATGAATCGTCTTTAAAATTTGATCATTCCTCACTAATCGATATCATTTTTATCAGGAAACTCTATTCATACTTGGAACATATTATTTGAGTCATCACATTTAACAAGTGGTCATTGGAAATAAAAGCCAACAGGTAGTAGCAAGTGAACTACAATTAGCACTGAAGAATATCTGAGAGGTGCTCTAAGAGTAGCTCGAAAGTACCAGCCGAAAAAAATAAAAAAATTGATAATGCAGATAGTGTCGTGGCTATTTCAGCTGAAAGTTTAATATTTTATATTTTTTTGAGTGATTTCCTGGCTCTGCCATTAAAATTATCTATTTCATTGATGAGGCCTCTTTTAATTGAATATACTGCTAAATTGTTCAATCTTTCTTCCGTCATTGTGTTTCTTAAATAAGATTTTACACGTGGTTATTATTATGATCTAAATTTATATAATTAATCGTTTTGATTAGCTCACAAATAGTTTTGCGGGTTGAATAATTATTGCTTGCTGATAAACTGTACACTGTACACTGAAAAAATAATTGTTCAAACTGATAAAGATTACGATCACATTGAAAATATCCTTATCAATATATAATCGATAAAGATTCCTATCACTGAGTTTTACGAATTTATCACCAACTAAAAAATTTAACAAATATATTATCAATAAGAAAAGTGAATTTATCGATTGGTTTGTTTTATATTTTGATTTTAAATTTACTTCATATGTTTCAGTAAATGCAAATAAATACGTTATAGCAATTTATGAATTACATATAAAAATACATGCTTAAAGTTAATATATAAGAAAAAAAGCTTTCCTAATTTTGAACATTCAGGCAATGTACACATATTTTGAACTTCTTCCTCCATAATCACCTCTCCCACAGTTATTATTACAGGAGTTTCTCATTTTGTTTTTAAAGGCCGGTTTCGGAGTAGGGATTTTGGATTTATTTCTAAAACCTATCCAACAATGATATTCAGGAATGCTTCTTTGGCCGGTTTCGATGTGTTGGATGACGTCCTATTAAATGGCGGTGCGATCGAATAGATCAAATCTATCTCTTCAGGCTTATGAAACCTGACTTGATGTGCATATACGTTCAGTCGAGTACGTTCAGTGATAGCGAATTACACGAACTTACGCGAAATATCGGCCATTTTCGCAAATTTATATTTTCTTATCGATCTCGAATGATGTTCACTTTGATAGCAAACTGATCAGCTGGAACATGAAAGAAAAACTGATAAATTTATCATATAGAATACATTTTTATCATAGTGATAAAATTTTGTTAAGAATAATGTTCATTTAGAATAATAAAAAAATAAATTTTTAAGTAATAATAAAGTAATATTCTAATTCGAAATGAAAATAAATTATCAGAATGCAATAGTTTTTTCAAAATACCAATAAAAATACTGACAAATAATTATCAATTTTTTTTCGGCTAAATTTTTCATATTGAGTGCTATTGTATTAAGCATCTGGTAAGGAAAGTTAAATGCATAAAGCTTAATCTTTGTGCAATCTAAAAGGACTGATTTCTAAATATTCTGCGTTACTAAACCTTTCGTTAATATACTCTCGCATTACGTCACACGCTTCTTTTAAAATTAGTTTTAAATGAATTTATATTGTTGCGCGCAATCTATTATCTTCATTCACTCGCTTCGCGAATCGTTCGCGAATATCCGAAGTTGTGCCATTCTGAATGGCTGCCATGCATTTTATTATCTCTTCCACTTTTTCATACACTACGTTAATTGAATGACTGGAAATTCGCTTACGCTTTTTGTCACAGATTTCTAATAACTTACTTATTTTTTAAGATATACAGAAAAAAATGATGCTATTTATTTATTTATTTATATATTTACAATAATTTTGTGAACTGCACATCTCATTTCGAGCTTATAAGCTCATTTATAATGAGGATGTGCAGTTCATCGGTTTCCAAACAATGTATTAAAAAATTTAGTAAACCAAAGAATTTAGTTCCAAAACCGGACACCAATCGCTTCGATTGATTTTTTAATCGCTAGTACGGCAAAGGTAGTTTCAACATTTTGGTACTTTTCAATTTGTCTTTTCATATACCGTGACATAATAGTACACTTCTGGTCGTTGTGTGGCTGGTCACTATGGAGCAAGCAGCACATGTTTGTATACAAATACAATTTTTAAAATATGTGGAGTGTTGCCACTGCAGCTGAAATTATGGAGTCCAATATATTTCAGTGACGAGATGATGGTGTAGCTTTTTGAAGCAGCTGTAGGATTAGATTCAGATTAACATTATGATGCTTCTTACAGCATTTGCAGAGTTTTAAAATTGAATCATATCAAAAAAATAATTTTGAATTTTTGTGAAAAAAATTAAACTTCGACCAAAAAATACGCAGTTCTGATATTTGTTTGGCACGCACGGCCTGAATTTGAAGCATAACAGTAGACAAAATATATACGTAAGGAAAATTCTGTTTTAAAATGATTTGCACTCCACCTTTATTTCCACTCGTAACTGTAACACCGTCGTAAGTTTGAACAGTAATTTTGTCACTGCTAATATTTTTTTTACAGCTTATCCATTAGCTGAACGAGTTCGTCTGTTTTAATACGATCTTTAAAAACTAATCTTGAATGGAAATGTAAAGAACATCTTGAATTTTTGCATACACGAAGTCAGTATATACGGCATTCATACATTTGAGGACATAATTTTGAATGTGGTTCAAAGTTCCGTCAAAAATTGAAGTAGTAGCATAATGCGCTTTTAAAGTAACCTAATTTTTGCAAATTTTCCAATCATTACAATTAGCAAAGCTCATATTAAAAATTCACATGCAGCCATAACACTATAAAGGTTGATTTTAAAGAGATTTTGGGCAATTTATTTATTATTTAATTTATTTATTTTTATTGTTTTTATTGTATGAGTTTTTCATTAGGTTTGGTAATTTTTCGATGCATACAATTTTTTTTTATTGGAAAATGTCGGACAATAATTTTCGGTTGGAAATCAATCAAAAAATATAAAAATTTTTACTTTCGGTTGGAATAGTAAAGATAGTGTCTTTACTATTCCAGTCGGAAGTAAAAATTTTTATATTTTTTGATTGATGTCCAACTAGATTCTATTTCATGTAATATTCATAATTTGTGTCATTTAACAGAAGAAGTATCACGATTTGGACCGTTATCTAAATTTAGTGCATAAGAATTTTGAAATTAAATTATTCCAAATAAAAAATTTATTATGCAGTGGTGCGAGGCCATTATCCCAAGTGGCCTGCCGAATGGCAGAGATCAATCATCGTATATCTTTTAGGAAATGTAGAAAATACCATTTTCCCTAAATTACCAGATAGGTATAAATTCTACAAAAAGAAAGAAATAAGTACTGGATTATCTTTGACAATTACAAAGGGAAATAATTGGTTTTACTGGTGATATACTTGTAGTTGCAATGAAATATGCTGTTGATATCAAGAATAAAGTATGTATATGCATATTTTGGGAAGTTCGGTGCAATTAAAGGACCATTTTTCACAGAGCCGATACATTCTTCGAGACTTGGTATATTTACTTCGGATCCTATCATGAATATTGATGCACTGTATCAAAGCGATCTTGATGATATAAGCGGGAACATTCAAAACGAGCTTTATTTAGTGTAACAAAAAATACAAAAATCAACGTTTGTTTCATACAAAATGTTTGAAAGGTAAGGCTTTACTATATAGTAAATATTTGAATGAAAGTTGATCAAATTTAACTTAGGTTATATTTAATTGAAAACAGAAATTTCAATTTTCATCCTGAAATTGATCATTTTTCGATTTATTTTACAATTTTCCTTTATTCATTAAATAAAAATATGATATTTTAATAACTTAAAATGTAAACAGCGACAGATACAAAGTAAGGTTACGAGAATTACATTTTATTTTAAGTATGCTCACAAAGAGAATAAATCAAAATGGCACTTTACACCAAACAAATCAATTTCATTAAATTTGAAGTTTGTATTGTGATTTGTGTTTTGCTTTCATGTATAAAATGAACAATACCACCAATGCACAAAATCTCATATACACATTTAACTTGATTTAATGATTACACGTACACTTCTGGACAAAATTAACGCATATTTTTTTTGTAATAAAAAAAAAACCCGCTGGTCAATTTTAATACTACAAGTGTCAAATGATAGCACATTAAATTTTTATCAGAAACCACCTTGAATAAATTTTATTGCAAGCCAATCAATTAAATTTTTCAAAAATGCTTAATCAAAAGTGCATTGTGTTTGAAATCCAACGCAACGATCCGCTTTTGTTCCATTGCATATCAATTATTTTTAAATGCAGTACCACTAGTTCTTGTAAATATGGTCTAAAGCAAACACCTAATATAAAAGAGTGTAATATTTGTAACACGAACGGCTTGCAAAATTTTTATACAACAGCAACGCTGGTAATGGCATTTTATCGAACTGTCTTTCAATATAAAAAAAATATTCTCTCTCTTTCCCATTGTTATGACATTTATGTCATTATGATAATTGGTTTTGTAGTTAATGCATAATTATGCAATTAAATACTATTCTTATGTTGAGACAGTGATTGTGAATAAATGTGTAGCAAAATAGAAATTGTGATTAGGTTATTGTGTTCATTTTGAAATGTAAACATTGATCAGCTGATATTATTATTTATTGAAAACTACATGTTGAAAATTTCTTTTGAGCTGATTTATGTTTATAAATGCGGTTTTAGTTAATTTTCTCGAATACATAATTTCATTTAAATAAATTAATTATTAAGTTTTTTTAATTTTTCGCGTTCAATTATATGTATTTTCCTCAATATTATTGTTCTAAATTTATTTAGAAATGAGTTTGACTTTCGTCGTACGACGAAGAGAGAATTAGAGCGAGGGAAATATATTTTAGAGGATATCGTTTATATTGAAATAAAAAGCACAACATTTATAAAAATATAGATCAATTTATAATTAAATTTGCTCGTGATTTATTTTCATTTGGAAAAAATGAGATTTGTTCAGATCTAATTTCACCCTTTCTTAGTCATTTTATGAAATAAAATTTTAAAAGCTCTAAGTTGCAATAGCTAAAAACTTAAAAAGAAATTTGTACGTTTCGTATGAGTTTCTTGATAAAACGTACATTATTGATACACTAAATAAAGCTCATTTTAAAAATTGAGTATGCATTCCGGCTTTATATATCCAGGGGGCTTTGACTGTATACACCTGCACAAGTAAAATCAAAATTTGTAAGCATTGAGTATGAAGTCAACCTAAAAGAAAGCTATGTATTCATCCCATTCATGCATACCATTTAATATTTAATTTGTTAGACTTTACCGATTCAGATTCAAAAAAAAAATAATGTAAACATAAAAATAATGGAAACATTTCATACACGTTTATTTAAGATTAATAAAAAAATTTAGAAAATAATTCATATCAAAAAAGGGCGCGAGAAAGTTGATTAATACCATTAATTGGTGTTTTGTTGTTGATTGAGAATCATTTATAGCATTTTTGCCATCAGAATAGCTAATTAACTGTTTAATGACTATTTAACATTCTACGAGACCATTTCACCATATTGATATTTCTGCACTACAGCAAATATGCCATTCGCATTTTGAAAAATTATTTGTTTAATGGCAGTTTTGTGGTCTTGATAGCCATTTGGTCATAGGGAAACCCATTTTGCTTTTCGGGTGACTAATTTGCTATAAATGCTATTGGTAAATCTTTAGTTACAAAATACCATTTTTTCGATGCATTTTTGTCCCCAAAATAAATAATTAGCTGCAGAATGAATATTAAGCAATCTTCGTGATTATTATTACATATAAATTTTACGGAGATATGTATATTTCGTATTTAATATTTATTTAGGTATGATGAATTTATATTATCCGATAATTCACGTGACTCCATAATTTCGATTAAATGTGACTCCATATTTTTGATCTTTATTGCGAAATAAATTATTTATTGAAATTAAAATAAACTATTTATTTAATAACAATAATATCTATTTATTATTACTTTTTTAATCTTTTTACATTTTAAAAATACAAGTTATGCGGACGAAGGAACAGAAAAAATTCCTTTTTTATTATATATGAAAAACTAACTAATATTGTTTTTCAAGATTAACTTGAATAATACAAAAAACTATTTACATGAGTTGTATTCTGTGAAGTAGCGCCAAAATACCAGGCAACACCACATAGACATTCTTGCTTTTGCTAATGCTACTATGTCATGGGTACCATCTTTTTTTGTTAATATGCCAAAACTGCCATCTTTTCAGATTTTTGCATAACATATTTTTTTAGTTTTCTTCGTTTTTCTCTGTCGTTTATACATTCCGATTTTTCAATTTCCTATGGATTGTATTTACAAACTATTTACAATTATTCAATATTTTGGAATTTCTTCCAAAAATCTATTATCTGGATACAATAAATAAGACCTATTTCTACGGGGCTGATCCAACTTTCTTCCCAACTTATTTAGGTCGACATATGAGCATATTTATTAGAAGATACTATCATTATAATTTCATCCCGTTTAAAAATAATAAATTGTTAAAAATAATAAAGTGTCAATAAAAAAACACAATAAAAATACTAAAGTAATAATATTTTACACAAATATGCTTTTACAAATGTTGCTTTGTAATTTTGGCAAACAATTGAATTTTTTTATAACCATATGGTCATTTAAGCTTCTTAACCATGTAAAATACTTAAATGCTTGTTTGACGAAATGACTACACGAAATGCTATCATACCAAATAATATTTCAAATGACTTTCAAATGACGACAAAACCTTTTAAGCTACATATGTAAATGACTATTATAATTTATAGTACTTTAGATAAGCTCACAGCATTATAGCCTAAAAATTTAGCATATGAGAAAGCTAAAATCATTCCCCACTTCGATCAGCGTGCCACGTTTTTGTCAGTCATTTTGACGTTATCTTGACGTTTTAGCATTAATAGCAATGCTAATTAGCCAAGAAAAACTGGTAAGTGTGACCAAATTTTGGACACAACTTGTTACTTGGGTTATAATGCCTACAGAAATAGTTTGAAAGTTTCCTCTCTGCCTCCCAGTATCAGTCAATAATTATTGACGTGTGTAGGTTGATCACATTTGGTATGAAACTAACATGGTGAACTACCCTTTATTTCGATCTTATATTAGAATGAAAATTTAATCATCTTAAGTGGAACTTGACCAATTTCTTTCTCTTGTATTTTCATTAATTAACGAAACCATTCCGTCTATTATTTTGACTTCGAACTTTAATTTAAAACAGTAGGGACCTGTGGATACATTATAAAATTGATAAAGTATTTAATCCCAAATATAGATGATCATTGACCTTTAAGTTTATCAACGAATAATTTTATATAAATTCATCATCGATCGAAACTTTGTCTGATACATAAAGAATGTATATATCTCTACGAGTGATATTATCATATTTTGTTCAGCACATAATAATGTTGATTGCCTAATCGAAAAAATTAATTAATTGTAATTTAATAATATTCGAAAATTATATAATTCATATATGGAAAATTAATTAAATTTTATTTAAATAATATTCTTCCGATATATTCCCAAGAAGAAAAGATTGAGGAGAGAATGAGATAACGTTTTCTATATACTCGACATAAATCTATATAAGGAAGAATATTAAGTGTATATATTGTTGAACAAAATACATACACTTATCAATGATATATGAACACACATACGTACGTTAGACACAATTCTTCTTCTTCATATCGATAACCAACAACAAATCATATATAAGAACTAAGTGTTGAAAAAGTTTTGTGAAGAAAACAAAAATTTTTCTTTTTTACTTTTTGTAACACACAAAAGAATTTTGTTTTTTGTGGTTTTTGTTTTGTTTAAGTTAAAATTAAATAAGATGAAAAATTAGAACAAAAGTGTTGCCACAGTAGAATGTTACATAAAATGAGAAATATTTTCAATAACTTATATGTTTACGTTATGTAGAATTATAAAGAATCATATACTCGCATACAAGTAGGTACATATATTGAATTGAGGTGTTCTAGGTCAATTAACACATCAAAACAATTTGTAGTTTTGGTGATGACTGTTGCTGTGAAACAAAATATAACTCGAGTCTATTTATATTAACCGAAAAAAGTCGGAGGTATTCAGAATTCCCCATTTATGTTATTTGATAAGCTTTAACCACAAACAAAAATAAAAATATTAATTTCAGCTTTTTATTACTTTTGGCTGAGCTCTAAAATATTTATCTTTAAACAAAACTACATATAATATATCGTTTTGTTCGCGGGTTGTTCATTTCGCCATAAATCATCCGACAGGGCTCAATTTTTTAAACCAACCAAATATGTAGATACAAAATTGATCAACCGCACAATAAATTAAATCAATTCAATAATAAAACATAAATCCCACAATCAGTTTTTCAATACAATACAAAACTATTAAATAGCAACAAAAACCATTGAACAGCCATTTAAGCACGTTGATATATTTCAATAGAACATGATTGATATTAAATCTATCCAACAAGTGTTTCATTGTGCTGTTTTGATTTATTTGATTATTTCATCAATTTCCTCATACCTTTTGATTATATACACGTAATAGGTATAGTCATATATAGCGTATACATGCACACACATATATGTAAGCGTCATTATATTATATGTACAACAGTTTTTGTGAGCTTTTCAAACTCAATTGAATTTGAATTAATTCAAATACATACTCGTATGTACATAAATGTAATCCACAAACGTTTTGAAAAGAAATTTGTTTATTTATTATACAAGCTTTGTTTTATGAAAAGTGAGCTTTTTAAATTAAAGTAGAAAATAAAGTTTTTTCAGTCCTTCCTAATTTGTTGGGCTTCCATATGTATACTACAACCAATTCAGTGAATTTCTAACAATCATGTCACCAAATAAAACAAAACAAAAGAAAGAAAATGTGTAATAATTTGTTTACAATTGCAGGATAATTTTAAACATCACGTTGGTGAAAACGCATAACCAAAATTATTATAAAAGAAATTATGTAATACATCAAAAGTTACCATCAGTATTAACAATACATAAATAATAAAAACAAAAGCTTTTCTATGTTATCCCTGCGATGAAAGACTTTCCTATTCACAAAAAAGGTACCACCAAACCAACCTCCCCCTAAAAAAAAAATTGAACATACACACGCACAATATTATAAACACACAGCAGCCAAACGATTTTGTTAAATGGAAAAATAAAAACAAAAAAAAAATTTACATGAGTCGAGAAAAACAATTTTCCAAGTGACTTAACCATGTCAAAAATAATCATAAAGCAAAATATTAAAAATGGAAAAGTTTTGAAAAATCCTCACAAACAAGTACACAAATTGAGTTACATAAAGTGAAACGAAAATACATGGTATGTGCGGTGCATATAACCAAGATGATTCTCTAAACTTAATTTGATTCTGCTTCTTAATATTTGAAGATTAATTACGTTCGACGCAAAATCCTGATAGATATTTATCTTCTATTGAGTGGATTCTCAAGGAGGTGAAATAAAAATATTTCATTTTAATCTTTATGTACAATCGGCACTGCAGTTGGAGCAACCTGGACTCGTATACGTTTTATTTTACACCAGCGGAACTATAAGAAAATTCTGTGAACAAAAAATGGGTTGTGTACATTATACCGACAGTAATTAGAAGATGAAACATTTCGTTTGCTTCGTTACTTTTACTAAGATTTGAACCAAAATACCACAGTTACCTCTTTCAGAATACAATTTATAATTCTATATCAACGTCTTGTGAAGATACTAACCTGTTACTCATACAGTCTTAGAAGGATTATAAATTCGGAACCTTGGTAACATATTCTTGAATTTCATTTGAATTTTGTTTTTATATAACACTTAGGATAATAATTAATCTTAAGTATAATAGTTCTTATACAACAAACACACAGCGCTCCGAAAAAGGTAGGAAAGTAGGAGGTTAGAAAGATGAAAAGGAATAAAGGTTTTCAGTCATCAAGCATCTTAATTTTTATATTAAGTTAAAATTTCTGAAAATGGAATGCCAAAGGATACGTTTCATCATTCAGTTTTAGAGTTTATTGGTCATGACTAATTTGAAGTTGGTATCTGTGGACAGATTATCGTAAATTATACGTGAGCCGTTCTGATGAGCAACGACTATATGAAAGTATTTGTAGAACATCCATTAAGCTCCTAAGTTTCATGCACTTATCAAAATGTGAGAAATATACTCTAATTTGCATCTTATATTGGGTTTGTAGATTGTAAGTGTTTCAGATGGAGTTAAATAAAACTTACACCGGCGCTCTGTTTATTTGTGATATAGTCAAGTTCTTAAATGTGTCAAACTTAATGCCACATTGTAAGTTTTACTCTTCATAGCGATACTCTCTGCGAGAATGTCGTTCCGCGATGAAGAAAAAGGTAATCAGTGAGAGCTGAAGAGTGATCTGTGATCAGCATAAAAATATATTGGGTAAGGGGGAAAACAGTTGAAAAAAGAGCAGCTCTCTGAGGTACACCAGCGTTTAAATAATGTGAAAAGGAAGTCGTGCCATCGAAAACCCATTTGCATTTTATGACACAATACAATTCCATTAGATTAAAGAACTATCTAGTCAGATTGATGATTGCAGTTGTTCCATTGTTAGGTGAAAAACCATACTGACGTTTAGAACTTAGATGTCTTTAATCTTCATCCATATTGGGATTATGATTATGACAAATATGAAAATCGATGGTTTTGCCAACATTAACATTTTTTCCTATATGAACCTCTTTACTACGAGTGTCTTAAACATTGGGCTGCAAATAATTATATAAGGAGGAGGGGGAATGGTTGAATGTATCAACAGTTGTGGCAAGTTAGTTCTTCTGTACCGCATGTACAGGAAATTGTTATGCAAGATTAAGAGACTAACCCTAGATAGACCATAAAGGAAATATTTTGAGTAGCCGGTTTGAGATGATGAACTTTCAATGAGATGGTAAAATTTTAATTTCTAGTTCCTATTTGTCGTTATGTCATTGACAATATTACAGTAGAACTGTATATAGGACTATTATTCCTACGTCATGAAATTAAAATACGATAAATGCGGGTGTCGATGGTCTATTCATAGTCGAATTCAAAATTCATTTATGTACATGTTTATACTTAAAAAAACACATTTTTCAATTAGTGCAGATGTTTTTAATTTTTACTAATTTAAACTTAATGATAAGTTTCTTTCCACTATTTCACGTATATATACATATACGATAGAACTGGTTTATATACAGTTATGGAAACAATTATATATACATATACGTATACATTTAATGTATGTTTTATTTGACAAGCTTTGAAGTTTGATTTCCGTTACAAATCAACACTTTACACAAAATACGATGTAATATCTAAATACATATATATCTAAATTATTTATTATAATTACATATATATGTATATACACCGATAAACATATCTACAAAAAGAAGACACTAATTAAAAATGTTTTATTCGAAATAATTAAATATGTAAAAATGAGAATTTTTGTTAAAATTGTACGTGTCCAGTATACAATATATATATATATATATATATATATATATATATATATATATATATATATATATATATATATATATATATATATATATATATATATATATATATATATATATATATATATATATATATATATATATATATATATATATATATATATATATATATATATATATATATATATATATATATATATATATATATATATATATATACATTCATATATTGTAATTGTAACTGTAAGGTAAGTTGATAAGCAATATTTAGAGGTATATGTGAATAGATCTAATCAATAATGATATTTGTATTTATGCACTTATGTATTTATGCACACCAACTCTTATGTTTTCTAAGACGGGTTGAATTGCATTTACCTTACCAAGGTTGCATTTGCCAAAACAAGAATGTATACAATTTGAAAATGCTAATAAGCTCAGAAAAATATTTAAGTATTAAACATATATGGTTATAGAAGTGGAACAAGTCAGTGTTAAATGCACGGTTTATAAATTAAACAGATTACATATATATCACTTCAATAAAGTTGTAACGTTTTATGCATGCAAAATCATTAAATTACCGCTATTCTAACGTTAGTATAGTAACACTTTCTTTCATAATATATGCTGTATAATTAGTATGGTCTGCTCGATTAGCTTGTCTATTATTATATTTGTATAGGATGAAAACGGCGACTCAGTTTCTGCTCAAAAATCAATTACATGACACAATTGTTTGTCCGTAAAATTTTACTTAGAACAGTATGGACTGATTGGACTGATTCCTTTTGTATCAATCTTGTTCAGTTGTTTGTATGACAACAGTATCAATGTTAAACTTTAAATGTAAACATCTGCTTTTAATTGGGTATAGGCTACAATCGGATAGTGGGGGTTCAGTTCGCTCACATTAAATTAAACCGTTAAACATACCTAGGTGTAACGTATTATTGTACTATTAGTTTACACTCGTCGTCTTAGAATCTCACCACCACAGTATTTATAAATTAAAACATTTTTTTTGAATTTAGCTCTTATATAATGATTATATTTTAAACAACTATATTTAATTGGACCAAAGTCGCGAGTTAAGACCGCCAGAAAAGTGAAAATTCAAGGTTATGTGATAATTCTAAATTTTTTAATAAAGTTAGCTCACCTGAAATCTGCTCGAAGCGCTTCAACCAAATGGGTGTGTCAATTTTGTTAATTTAACCTATATTTGAATGTAATTTTGAAAATTCACTTCACCTATAGGGCTTATTCATATACGAGCTTATTCATGGTAGGGCTTATTCATATACGACAACAATTACAAAATAACAATTTAAATTAAAGAGCATATATATAAATATAAATTAAACAGTAATAAAAGATTTGAGAACAAAAAAAAATTAAGAAATATACATATATAAAAAATACGTGAAGATTATTTAAACCCGAAACGATTTATGGGTAAATTATCTTTGAGAGTCCCAAACATATGGTTAAAGTCAAAAGAGAAACGTGACAAACGAAAAACCAATAAAGCAAGGCCTTGACAGCTTTCCCGCCTTTGATGCCGTGGTGTCTAAGCTCAAACGGTACAACTCGCTACAATTTAAATCATTTTTGATTTACTTTCTTCAATCAATTAACATAGATCACTTAATCATTTATAAGTCGTAGTACACAATAATGTATTAACACAATCAAAAAGGAAAATGTTTCTTCCGCATGTTCATTGTAACTTGTAAGTATGGTTGATATATGGACGATAAGTGCAATCAGGATTGCATGATCTGATTAAAAGTTGTATAGTCTATCCCCACTGAAACAAGCTTTCTATTACACAATGTTGTAAGTGAGATTGAGTGTTTTTGAAATACTGTTTTTATATTTAAAGGTGCTCAATAGCTTAGAGGTTTCGTTGATAGCGCAACACGAATGTTCTTTTGTCTTAATATTTTCATTTTATCTATCTTACCTTAGGATACTAATGGTTTTCGTTGATGTTTTCAAATCAAAGCTAATATACATAAGCATTATAAATTGAATTTTATAAAACCATCTTTTAAAATTTTTAATGTACAAACATTTTTAATGTCATCAAATGCCAACAGTCTTTGAACCTTAATTAATATGAACCTCTCTGGAGTTTTGTATAAACTTATAGAAATTTAAAATTGCATAGGCCAGTAGGAAAGCTGTTTCTGGTATTCTAAGAAATAGATTTTCACACGAAATCCATAAATCCAGATAAGAAAATGTGATTTTGATGTTAAGGTTTGAAAAGTTCCAGCTTTTTAAAATATATCCGTAAAGCATGGGCCACAACGTACTGTAAGATTGGCTGAAAACATTACTGCTGCTCAAGAAAGTGTTCAAAACAATCCATCAACCTCAATTCGACGCCGTGCTCAGAAGCGTGGTCTTCAAAGAACAAGTTTGGCCGCATTTTTGCACAAGAATTGGCATTTCCACTTAAGATTCAGTTGACACAAGAGCTTCTTCCACGAGACCATTTGCGCCGCGGTACATATGCCAATAGGATATAGCTCGTCCATGACAACCCCGATTTTCATTTGAATGGATATCTGAATAAACAGAATAGTCGATTCTGGGCAATGAAAAACCCTCAAAATATCCATCAGTCACCTTTATATCCATTAAAAGTCACAGTTTGGTGTGCAATTTTGTCAGGAGAAATCATTGGACCTTACTTCTTTGAAAATGAAAACGGCGTAATGGTAACTGTAAATGGGGAGCGATATCGTGATATGATTGAAAACTTTTTAACGCCACAACTGCATGCTTTGTGAGCTTGATTAACATATGATATCAACAAGACGGTACCACATCGCATACATTACAATGGAATTACTGCGAGACCTCTTTCCACAACAAGTTATTTCAAAAAATGGTGATGTTGATTGGCCTCCACGGTCACCTGATTTGACTGTTTATCAAATATTATAAACAAACAAAGTAGTATCTTCCCGGCGGACACCCTGTATCTATATCTATATCTATATTATATATATATATATATATATATATATATATATATATATATATATATATATATATATATATATATATACATATATATATATATATATATATATATATATATATATATATATATATATATATATATATATATATATATATATATATATACATATATATATATATATATATATATATATATATATATATATATATATATATATATATATATATATATTATATCAATTTAAATGTATATCAACAAAGTCGGTATTATTAAAAAAGCGCTCGTGTTTTTTATAGTTTTGGAGCTTTTGTTGGTTATTATTATATTCAATGATTGAAGCCACCAATTTTACTGTAATATTGACGAATATTAAAATAAAATTCATAAATACATGTAATGGTTTAATTGGCTTCGCAAATTTTCAATATAGTAGTATCTCTATGTTGATGAATTTCGGTTTGTTCTTGGAGAATGAGCTTTATCCATTTATCTCGATAATGAAAAATTGGATTGAATCCTTTTAAAAAGCAATTATTGCATTTTAGTTAACTATGAACATAATACATGTGTCTACAACATTATTTTATTTCGATTAGGGGATGGTTGGTTCTTTTAAAAATATATAAAATTAAAATGACATAAAAAAGGATTCGTTTATCGATAAAAAAATAATTTGTTTTAATCAACAGAATTACTACTATACGAAATTCTATTGTGTATCTGCTGCTGCCATAAGTTGTGTACATGGCGTGAAAGTGTAGAGACATTTTTTTGGTTTGGTTTAGATATAAATCAATTTAATTGATCAAGAAAAGTGGCGCCATAGTGGATGTTGTTGGTGTGATTCTTTAAAATTAAATTTTTATATTATTATTATAAATTAACTCGTTCGTCGTATGGGGTGAATTTTTTGCTGTCGAATTTTGTGTATTATGATGGTTGGTTTAATAAATTACAGTTTCTGTTTAGCCAACTTCTATTCAGTCACAGTACTCAGTACAGTCATTCCCTTTCTAATTTCATCAAATATCCTTTTCGAAACAATAATCATTAATTGTTTTTAATTGTGACAAATAATGTTTAGTCGAAATTTAAGTTTAGTTTTACGAAGCGTGTCTTCAATTGGCCCTTATAGGGTTAAAGATACCGTTAGAGGTTCGAAATTGTATTCCGTATATCTGGGGTCACTAAAAAAACCAAACTCCGTTGCATCTGAGTCGAAGAAGTATGAAGAATCAAAAAATGAATTGGCACCGCCTGGAAATTCAACGATTCCAAAGTTAGTGAAAAATACCACGCCTGACACTAGTGCTGAATCAGAAGGAACATGTTCTATAACTCAACATGGATCACATGGTAAAGAGTATTGTGCTATATGTGAGTCACTAAAAAAACCAGAACCAAAACCAGAAATCCACCAGGAAGCACCCAAGAAAGAACTAGTTCATAAATGGACGTGGTTCCAAGTTGCATGCCTTGTTGCTGGAATCGCATTGTCAATACTTGGTGCATATATGTATAATAAACTTAGCTAATTTGACTATAATGCATATTGTTATTGGTTGTGCTTGTGTAATATTTGTTTATCCTCAAACGCAAAACAATCACTATTCACCCCATTAAACCCACTTGAACAAATATTTATATATAAGTACTGTGAATATTATACCGACACCAATTCACAATATCTCATCCAAAATTTAACATCTCATTCATTACAACATTAAAATTGCATAATACTAATTTACCTTGACAAAACATTTATTCTAACAAAAAAAAATACCAACCCCTAAACATATAACATAAAAACGGTAAAAAAAATCACGACACTAAATTAAATAATTTTTCCGGCATTTTTCCTTCCAACAAACTCTCAACAACCAAACAACAAGACCAAAAAAGACAAGTAAACCTTAAAGGTAGCGCAAAAATATATGCAAATTGAATAAAAAAAAAAACGAAAAACACACACTATATACCTTTTCATTTTGAAGAGGTTTGTGATTTTATGTATGGTACACAGCACCCTTGAATATTACTTATGGATGTATGTGTTTATATAATATTCATAACCATCGGTAATAACAATAATAATAATCATAATAATAATATTCATAACATTCGAAGAGAAGATCAAGAGGATCCCCACTCTATTTTGTTTTCGTTTTCGCCTTTAAGAAAATGTATATACATACATAGATATACGAAAGGAGTCCCACAACAACAACAAAAAATACAAATAACTCATATAATATGGTGTAAAGAGATCATTTTACTCCATCCATCCTTCACCAAATAAAAGTTTGGAAAAAACAACATAAAAATAATAACGGAAGAAAAACACTTACCAACCTTCTTCAACGATTCTTATACAGTCTTGTATTTTATTTTATTTTAATTTTTTTTTTTTTTTGGTGACGGAACCAAAAAGCAAAATAAAAATAAATTTTTATCTCATTTTAGCTTTGATTCAACAGGACTTCGTTTTTCGTTCTCGAGTATACGTATACACGATAGAACGGGCCAGAACTATATATGTGTACAATTTTCTTGCTCGACACATGAGGGTGGGTTGAAGGTTTGACATATATAAAAAGAATTTTCCTTTTTTTTATTCTTATTTGACTATGTATCTATGCAACAGTGTTTTCCATCTCGTTTTAATTGAATCGGGCTTAATATAATTCTATTTCATGTATTCGTTTTTTTTCTACCTATGTATATATGTGTGTGGTGTTGCCACTTTTAGGGATTCTAAAAGTATAAAATAAAATTCGTTTTGATGGTGGGGATATTCGGGCTATTATATTTTCTTTTTAGTACATGCGTACTTTCACCAGTACCGAATCCCCACTCGTCAACGTGAATATTTTTTTGGTTTTATTTTTCGTATATACCGCACCCTATTGGAAAAATGTTTGATAACCCAAAAGCTGTATATATCTAAAAACTCGGATTCCGAAATCGTTTAGTTATCGTTGTGCTGTTATCATAACAACATGCTGATTTTTTTGTTGGAGTTTATATTTTTGTGAAAATTCGGTTGCCTCTATAATATATATTCGGTTGCCTCTACAAAGTGCGGGGAAATAAAATATATAACGAGGGGGAAAACTATTTTATTTATGTATATAATATATATAAAAAAAATTCTGTATATAACACAAACACTATGATAATAGATAAGAACCTAAGTGTATACCCGACAAATTTTATGTTCAGTTTAAAGTTTACCGCGATCCGATTTACATCGCGGTTTAATAATTGTGATTTTTTTTTGTTTTATTAAATTGAAAATAAGTTGATATTTTTTTTTATGTTTTTGGGTGAAATAAAAATTAATTATACAATATTTATTATACAATTGAACGATATGTAGAGTGATAAATAATGATAGTGAAAATATCGTATAAAAGTGTTTAACTGTAATAAATAAAAATTTGATTGTAATAAAATTTATTTAAAATAAGCCGAGGTAAGAAGTAGTTAGTGTAGTATAAGCTCATTCCTAGGTCCATATAGGACACAATATATATTATGTTCATGTAATAGGTGTGGTAGATTGGTATATATATATATATATATATATATATATATATATATATATATATATATATGCCATAACATCCATATGGTTAAATATTTTAATTAATTTCATTTTTCACTTATAGCGATTTTCCCGTTTCCACACACTCTGTTTTTCCCGATCGAATTAATTACAATTCGCATTAAATGGTTTTTACTAATTTTAATCAATTTTAATTAATTTTTATTCCATAAAAATTAATTATAAAATCCAACATATGGAAATAAAATTTAATTTTTTTTTTTCGGTTTGCTGTTACGTTTTTTAATTTAATGTTGCTGATAAATATACGGGTATTTAATTACGTGTCGCATTACCTTACCACCTGCGATGATATAAAATTCGAGCTCCTAATTTTATAACGAAAATACAACAGCAAAAAATTACTTAACCGGAATAATGATTACAATTAAAATTAATTATATATAGTTAAACCGTAATAATACATTTTGTCGTTTTGTTCGAAATTAATTAATTTATAAAATTGGAAAATTATTTAGTGTACGGTAGTCGAGAAAAAAAAATAACTTTTCATTTACACTGTTCCTGCTTTCTATTTTCCTACTATACGAACATACAGTCAACAAGTATAGAATATGTAACACAATATTTTTTTTTATAATTAAAAACTTTCTGATAAACATTTTTTGTAGAGGAAATTGTTAATTAAAAAACAATGCTCACGAAAGCTTATGCTTTTAATATAAGTGTATGGGAAGTATGCTCCTCAAAAAATCTGTGCAGCATATGGAATTCTTATACTTAACCATACGTTTATGTTTTTGTATATCGTCTTTTGCCTGGTGTGTTATCAAAATATACCATACTTGTGTTCATTAGACTGGAAAATTATTAAATTTATTACTCAGTGGAGTTAGATTCCCTGAAGGTGATCGTTTTTTAAACTATTAAATACTACTTCAGTCTTCATTCTTCATAAATATATTCCATATGGATTTCTCAAAAATTTTCCATCGTCGTGCATCGTGTCTGTATACCTTTACCGCAGGTTATGACTAATTGGAATATATTTTTGATAAGATTTCGTTGGAATTATATTCACCTATGTATATATGTATATATTTATACTCACACACACGCAGTTTATGCTTAATGAGGCATGTTTTCAGTAGAATTATAACATTGAAAAGCTTTAGAGCTTTAAGCTGTAAAATTTATGACGCGTAAAACAATTTCAAATCGGTTCGATAATTTTTAAATATCAAATTGATATTTTTCATATCACATTTCTGTTACCAAAAATTATAAACCATATATATGTGTAATATAGCATATGAAGTAACACAATAATTGGTTAAGGTTTACTCACCTTGAGACAAGTTTCATAAATTAAATTATTAAACGAAAAAAAAAACACGAGTTGAAATCCGTTTTTGTACAATATTGTACTGATGTAATTCAGGGTTCAATGATCAGAAATCAGGACAAAATGTGTATTACAGTTCATTGTCACTGTTCTAAATTCGGAATACAGATACTTTTTATTATTTTATAAAGTAAATTGTTAAATAGTGCTCGAATAATTCCATTGTAAAGTGAAGTGAATCTTAAAAATCATAAAAATTCACTGAGCATACTTATAAAAATGGTAGATCGGTCCGTAATCGTGTTGTTAGGTGTGGCCAAGTTTTTAGAAGGCAAATTAAAAATTGCCAAAAGTCAAATCAACTTTCAAATTTTAATTTCATTTAAAAGTTACGCTCATTAGCTTTATTTAAAGGTGTTTGCAAAATAAGATGTTTTTCTCGAACTTAAGAACAAAATTTTTGAAAATCATAAACAAATGTTAAAAAGTTCAGTGGAATAATGACTTTGAAATCTGAGATTTAAATTTATGTTTTCAACTCAATTGTTCAATAAAATTGTTAGAGTTATATTACTGTGAAGTTTGTTATATAATTAATAATTGACATATTTTAAAACTTGTTTTAATTTTCATCTAATAAGGATACAGTTTATAATTTATTTATAGTTGTGTAATCGATTGTGTTGTGCTTCTTCTATTTTATTTATATCACAAGATTAGTTATATAACGGCTGTGCTTCATCGTACATCCGTTTTATGTTTAGTGTCCGCCCTGCACCCAAATAAAACTTAACGTAAAAAAAAAAAAATATAGATGCAGAATATGAAAAGATGAAAAACTTGTATTTGTTATTACTAATAATTATGAGCTGAAATAGTTTATTGGTATTGTAGGATCTTGACCTAAAGTTATCCTGAATTTGAAAGATATTATTTCTCCATCTAGTGAGCAGTACCCAAATTAGATTTTTTAATATGTAAAAATATTACAATTATTAGATTATTTTTATCAGTGCATTAAGGTAATCATATTTTACCTTTATATTTGAATGTATTCCAAACACCGTCAAATTTCAACCTAATTTTATAATTTGTTTAACTAAAACCTCTTTCAAGGTTTCCTCTGTACCTTTAAACTATAGTAACTTTAACACTAAACTCCAATTTAACTTTACAAATTGGTTGGCCATCAAAACAGACCCAACATTAACATTTTTAATTCACAAAGAACAATCAACTCGCGACCTCACAAAACAAATCGAGACATTGAAAAAAATGTACACCAAGTGGCAAGAATCAGAACTAAAGATTAAATTAACCCAGAGAATAATTTATAAAAATCGTGTCAAAGACAAACTGGAATTATGTTAGGTTTAGTTGAAACCCATCCTCTCTCATGCTCTTAAGCCAACAACCATCGAAAGACCACCGACAAGGTCAATTTTCCAATTATACTAAATAGCCTATTTATCCATATGGATAATTGATGTTTTCTTATAGAAATAAAAAGGTCCATAAAAATGATGAAATCTAGAAATGGTCTTGGACTACAGACTGAGTTGAATTTGTGAATTGTGGAAGTTTTTAGAAGAACAATCAATACTCCACTTTGTTTTTCACCTGCATTCCTTCTAAATGATTTAACGTACTTTTGTAGGTCTGACTTGACTTTCATGTCAATTTCATTGTTTTTATTAATACAAAAAAATTCCAAATTTATTAATAAATCTAATGTAATTGTACGCCAGCATTCACAAAGTATTTAGCAATCCCAATTGAATCGCGTGTATTTTTTTAGTTATGCAACATCGAAACGACCGGTTGTTTGAAAATGTACAACCGCAGCAAAATGTTTAACAAGACAAAGTGACCTCGTGCTGCTAGTATCAATGACTTTTATCAATGCAGCACAAGTGGGGTGTTTAAAAAATTTAGATCCATCTGTTTTGAATATTTCGAATATAACCTATGTACATTCTATTATTAATGTGCTTAAAGCTGAAAAATTCAATGCAATACGAAATTGCTGTACATAAATAAATAAATAAAATTAAATAAATAGACTCTTGTACAGTGAAAAAGGAAATACGTGTCTATTCCGGTGCTTCAGGACAGCCTCTTCTACCTAACCTAATTTAACCTACTCTGTACAGTTTAACTGAGTTAGCTGTTATACCGACATCCATATGACTATTCATGATTGAATCAACTCTTCTATTGAACCTGTTAGTGCTTTGTCGAATTCAGAACAGGCTTCTTACTGCAATCGCTATATTAGTTGAATCGATTACTGTTTTTAATTATGCTTAAAATTTTCACCAATAAAGTGGATGTAAGGGGCGTAATGAATGGTCACTTTAAACCGTTGAAAGAAGGTCTGTTGGAAAAAACTACCAAAGCTAAAAGTGTCATACTTATGAAACACTTCGCTTAAAGAACTTTAATGAGAGTAAGGCGTGAATGTTACTTGATTGTAAAGTATATAAATGAGAAAATATTTGAATCTTGTAGAAATAAACCCTAAATGTAACCGTTTTTGGTTAAAAAGACTTTGATGATTGTATGAAAGATCATTCTAGCTCTGGAATGCAACTAGTAATCATCATTCAACATTTCTGTAAATGGTCGAAACAAAAGTTTTTAATAAAATTATGAGTCACTCTAAAGTCAATATATTTACCGAAAATGTAACGTCACAGAAAAAAGTACAAAATATGCCTCATTTCCATTTATTTATTATGAAAACACTTATTGGCTGCGATCATTGTTGTTTTTCCGCGAAAGTCAATTGATTTTAAATGATTGTCGTTTCTTCCAAGAAATGCTGCTTTTCACAAGGATAAAACAAAATTAAATAATTTGTTATAGTACTCGTATATACATTCCTAGCAGTATATCATGATCAATTTCGAGTGATTTAGGAGTTTGTTTGGATTGAGTTTCTCCATTTCGTCAGTAAGTTTGTTATGTTGAATCTACAATCCTATACTCGTGAATACAAATAGTGCACACTTATATTTGCGAGTATAATTGCAGTACATTTTCTTATAAATACTTTATATATTTACATATTCAATGTATCATAAAGTAAAACTGATCTCACTTGAGATATGCAAACTTCAAATATTCAATTAGAAGAGTACAACTTCTTGACTTAATGCATATACCAAAAATAATAAAAACATTAAAGTAGCTTAAACGATATATGTATTATGTATATAGATCCATACCTTATGTAGATGTACATATGTATAAGAAAGTAGCAAAAAATGAAGCTTTCCATCATAACTTAAATGTATTATAAGATGAAGAAAAGAATATACACACATCGAGATGAAAAAAAAACACTGACATTCCCAAGAAGAATTTTTTTTTCTGTTCGTCTTTAATAAAAATGAAGAATGATTGAGACAAATTTTCATTTTTTTTATGTTTCCTTATATACAAACATATACATAGTATGTGTAGTAAAGATATAAGATGAGCAAAAAACACAACATAAATTTAATTTTCCACACAATTTTCATATATACCAAAGAAAATTTTCTCGTATTTTACTGGCTTTTTTTTTTGCTATATATATATACTGACTTGGTTGCTGACTATACCCTTTTGAATATGTAAAAAGGGATAAACAACAGAAATAAAATTGATAAAATGAATTTTATACATTCGAGTATTTATGTATGTATGTACGTACACACACATCCATCTAAAACGAAAGGATACATACAATACTCAAGGCACAAGGCACAAGGCGAGTAAAATTACTGTACGTACAAAATAATATATTGAAAAGTCCATTTCTGTTATAAAACAGTACAAAAAGAAACTTTTATGTCGTATTTTCCGGTTACGTACGTACACAGTATTTTTTTTCGTCATTCATTTTCAAAAACAATTTTCTTCTTTGTCTTTAAGATCCGTAGCCATTGTACACATATATTGTATGTATGGAAATGGAATTTATTGATAAAAATCAACCATTGTTATAAGGATCACGAATTTTAAATGTAAATCATAATTGTCTCGACACAATTATTTTTGTTCGTTACGGTTTTTATTTTAAAGAGTCGTGTCGAGTAAAATAAATGGAAAAATGATTTCACTCCTTCTCTCGACACTGTTACATACAGTACAGTATATATAGTGTATGGATGTGTATAGCAGCTATATACTAATAAAATTGCCATTTTGCCTTAAATGTAATTGGATTTTCAAATTTAATAATTTATTGAAGATTTTTTGTTCGTCTTTTTATTTTATTATTTGGAATTAAGATTTTCTATTTTGCCTTTTATTTCGATTTACAGTGTATTTGTGTACGTCCCTATATATATATACACTCGTACTAAGTAGTAGCTCCATTATATGTATCTACATCCTCCAAAAAAAATAAAGAATGGAATGAATCTTAAAATGAAATTGATTTGACTTTTTTTTCTCTATTAGTGTACAGGTTGTTGGTGTAATTTTATTTGGTTGGCTTTGCCCGACGACGGAGTCAATTGAACAGGAAAATTTATGGTAGTTAATCAGACAATACGGTAAAGTTAATTGTTCAACATTTAAGTTTTTCGTATGTATTCTTTATACCTTTTCAATTATACAATTAGATACATTTAACTATATATAAATAAAGGGTGTGTCAAATTATTCGCCCAATATCTTACTGAAGTTAGTGAAGTCTTAAGGATCGATTGTCCAACTGACTATGGATCATGTAACATAATCCTATTCAAATATGTATTTTCTACATGAATAGTTTGTAATTCAGTCGTTCTTACTGCGTTTGGGATACGTCTCCATACAAAGTACTAGTTAACATATCCACCTAGATGAAATTAATTTTCGGTAACGACAGTGTTTTGTTAAAGCCTTTTTTTAATTGGTCCGTATATTTAAACTATTTTATCAACTTTATCATGTAACTTTAAAGCTTAATGAAAAATATTGGTTCATTGTATGGTGCATCATGATAATTACATTTTTAGGGTAGACCATTCGTATTATAGCGTGAAGTTGACGAATAACAATTTCGTTTCTACAGAAATCAAATTTAAAAGTAGTGATGTCCAATTCAAAATACTCGTTTAAAGTTTCCATTCATCATAATAAATATGTTAATCGGTGTTAAATAATAGTGAGGAAACCATAAGATGAATCTATGAATTTGGACAACTAAACAAAACCATTCTGTATGACAACGTTTTTCCGTCAGTTAACTTTATGTAATATCTTATATAATTTTACTAATTTGTTAGTAGGTGGGCTATCTCTGAAAGAGGTTCGTATAGTTAAATTACAACTCTGGTTCTTAGACCTATCTAACAATCAACACTGCATCTTCTTAAAAACTGAACGGCTACTAGAGGAACTTCAAATTTGATAAAAAATTTGAATTTAAAATTCCAATGTCACGTGTGGCTTATTGAATAGAGATTTTTCAAGTTTTATGATTAATGTCCTATATATACCATATTTACTCCTTTAGTAACCACACGTATTTAGTGTTAACCACACGTATATTCAACCAACATAATTTGATGTATAACGTGCTCTCCTCAGTGTTGCGGTTGTGGCTTGGATAGACCACAAAAACATAAATTCCGTTGGGCGCCAGTTTACCAGCACGTGTGTTCGGCTTTGCTCTGTATATGAGCGAGTGGACTCGATGTACCTGTTGATACCACAAAAAAAACCACCACGCAAACTCAAAAGGAAATTAATCCGTTGTCTTGGAATCAAGGGAAAGTGTAGGATCGGAAAATAGTGAAAAGAAAAAGAGAATGACGGGAAGTGGGATATACACAGAAAATTCACCTGTATTGCTGTCGTTTATCCGCTGCAGCCCATTAACCGTAATCACGTACGTGTCTCCCACGACAAACTGTCCTATGCAAATGTGCACTTTTTCACTTTTTCGACACATAATTGACATCAATCGTTTCTTCTTATTTGTTATTATTTCTCACACCACCTTGTCTTGCTTTCAATCACTTTTAACTACGTTGGTTTAGATTCTCGTTCGTTTTATTTACATTTACACATTTTCTAGTTACACGATTTGAGTATAGATGCGGTTATCGCTCATTCCACCGTCATCCAATGCAAGATCGTTCTTCTTGTTTTTTATCTTTTCTTTATTTTCGCCCGTCACTTTTGATGGTCCAAATTATTCTCCCATTTTCTACCAGGTCATTTTATTTTCTTTCGCTTTTTGCGCTCCTGGTTAGCGAACCGAGAACTTACTAATTCAGCGGCTCGAGATTTCGCTAAACTTCGAAACTCTTGAACGACATTTCTTTCACCCATCTTCTCGACCATCTAGCCTTCACTAGCTAAATTATATCTTCGCCTAAATATTGATCATCGCTTTGCACCTATGAGCACCTCTCGTGGTCTCTCGCAGCATGTTACATGTAACACTTAAGTACGACATTAAACTCATAGACATTTGTACGGTTCGCGATTTCTTTTGTTTTACGCTGTTATACAGGTGAGTATATTTGGGTGGGATTTTAGAAAGCGGATAACAACAACGGTTACCACCAATCGATTCTGCGTGGTGGCCAAGTATGTTTCGAGCCCCCCCCCCTCCACCCCTCCTTAACGCTACAGATGATGTTCAAGTCTTAGGTTTCAATATCAAACTGTTGTCCGATATTTTCATTCAATTGTTAGATATGTATAATGTCTTACAAATGTATCCATACGATATGGATATAACTCGGAAACAGTTTCGTTTTGAGTGAGACTATCTGTAATTTGTGTTTTGCTGATACATCCATTGATTTCTTAGACGAAAGTATCGGATCATAATTCGTCATTTCAAAAAGTTTGTACTTAGTTGATCAACTTTTAATTTATTTTGCCACTTCCTTCTACCTAGTATGGTTTGTCAAATCGGTTAACTACTGCGCTGGAACCTGCCACAAGAGAGTGTAAAGTTTTAAGTTCAGCATGCGTTCTTAAAATAAATACAAAAATTTGTTGCTGACACAAATTAACTATGACGCTTCACGTGGTGCTGAATATATTTTAAGAACTTACTGTGACAAATGATCGAACCACTTTTTTTTATTATGTGATACCATCTTTCTACATAACACCAATGTCTATCAGATAGTAAGCGGTAGTTCATCTTCAAATGGAACATAGCAATGTAGAGAATATGAACATAAAAAATCTGTGATTTAATTTGGCGACCAAAAACTAAATAAACTGCATAACCTAGAACATTGGAAGCAAATATAACAGTTATCGATATTGCTTCAGTTTCAATTATGATCATCTAATGGCGATACTTGATAATGTTGAGATGAATCTCTGGGAATTAATCACTAGTTGGTTTAAACCCTCTTATTGGTGATTTAAAATGTCTTGTATAGCTTTGCACTTTTGTCACGGTTATTGAATCACTTTTCTTATCTTTCGTAATTGATGCCCAAACTACATTTGTTATAAAAAATTAAAAAGAAAGATTGTGAATTATAACAAAAACTATAAAAATAGTTTACTTTAAAAAATTGTTCGATTGTTAGAGTTGTTTACGTAGTTTACAATAATACTTGTAACTCTTCGTTAGTCATTAGAGCTTCTGTATTTCTCTATTTGATGTACCCCGCTATCACGACAGCTACAACAGAAACAATTTCAAATCTGTAATAAATTTATTGCCTTATGCATACTGCTTTAAACTTTAGCATTTCCGATTATTTTATCAAAAAAACGAAAGTTGCCAAAGGAACTGTCAATGAATTCCAAAACATTTCTTGCGTACATCGATATCTAATGATATTGATCGCGATATACTTTGTGTTTTGGTCCGTTGGGGTGAAATTCAATAAATCATTACATCAATGGGGGTATTCGTGTTTCGGAAATGTTACAAACGAAACATAAAACCTATAGAATACCACCACAGTTTCCAGAGTTTGTCGTAGGAGGTGATTAAAATTGGTTGGATCGCTGGGCTGACGACCTCCATCCGTAAAAAACTACAAATGTTAAAAAGGTTAACAAGTCAAAAAAAATCGGATACCGCCAAAACAATACTGACCCCCCGCTTAAGTACTCGGAAACGAGAATAAGGATCGGCACATGGAACGTGCAGTCACTCCGAGTTCGTTTCTACTACGAGATCAGGAATTTAATTCAAATTCCTGATGTCGTGCATGAAACACAGCGAGTACGCTGGCTTGGTCACGTTCTACGTGCGGATCCGAACCGAATAATACAGCGATCTTTAAAGAGACAGCAAATCACCTTTGAGTGAAAAAAATGTGAGTGAAAAAAAATGTGGAGTATCTAACATCTCGACTCCGGTATGTTTTAAACGAGCATTTTATGACAATCCACACTAATATACTATTTTTTATACTAAATTTTGATTGTCTATAGTTCGAATAAATGTGACATTAAACTTACATTTCAAACACTTTCTCATCCGTGAGAACAATTTCGATCATGATGTGTAGTAGGCCGGACTAAACTAAGCAATGAATTACTAGGTGTTCATAAACTATCATAAGGAATTGAAAGAAGATCTACCTTTAGGTTAATCCTCGATTCCATAAGCTTTTATATACTCAATTTTTTTTGATTTGAGAAACATAAAAAATGAGTTTGATGAATACTTGTGAATGAAGACGGTTTGTAAGAAGTATAGATAAAGGAATAAATATTTATTTTAGGACACGATACTGCACAGTACCAATATGCTTTGGGTGTTATGAAAACAGAAATAGCTATAAGAAACAACCACTGGTACAAGACATATCTCCCATATACAAAAACCGTATAGAACCGATCCACACAATATACGTAATACATTTTTATGAAAAGGCCATTAAAACAGACAATCATCAAATTACAAGTAAATAAATTTTTATTATATTTTGACTTATAATTTTCTTATTGTTAAATTTTATCTCTTATCATTATATTGTATAAAAGATATATACAAAACTCGAAGTAAAGAAGCAAAAAAAAACACACAGTGTTTCATTATTATATATACATGTTCACAGTCTTCGGTATATCTATCCATGGAGTATCCTTTTTTTATTTCATTCATTTGATTCAATTTAACAAGAGCGGCAACAACAACAAAAAAAATGTTATAATAACAATAATCATAAAATAATAATCTAGGCATAAAGATTTTTTCTATTTTCCTCCCAAGATCCGAAAGTTTATTTTGGTATGTCCGATTTATTTGGTCTTCTCTGAACACTTGGCGAATACAACACCCATACAAGAAGTGAAAAAATGAAAATTCACCAAAATCAAAATAACAACAATAATATAGGACAGGAGGAAAATGTTAGCTTCCAAACAATATGGGAACAATAATCTTTTCAAAATACAACTACAACAACAAAAAAGGATAAAAGGATATTTATATTAAAGGCTATAATTCTTTATCTCTTTTATCATATAATAAAGTGAAAAATAAAAATGTTTGAGTGAAAAAAAGGAAAATTTTTGCAGACAAACATTTTAACCTTTTTTATTTGGGCCATTCCTTCCGAATTCTGTATTTATTTATAATATTTTTGTTACAAAATACGAAAACAAACGTAACAAAAAAAAGGATAATTGTCGAATGAAATTTATATTTTATGCGTGTATTGTTAAATAAGATGTCTGAGGTGTGTTATTATTGTTTATTTGGGAAACTCCTCGGTACATTAACTATTTTTAAAATTTCTAAATATTAAATTGCTTTGTAAAAGTTTCATTAGCTTAAAAGGTTTATTAAGCAAATTAAACTTTTATGGTATTCATATGAGTTGGTGCCTTAATAAGTTTACTTAGGTTATCGCACTGTTATAATGTTGTACTTAAGTCATTCAAATGTTTTTGAAGCTTTCATCGTAACACTGTCTTTGGTTCGATTATTCCTTATACCATTTCTTCATAAACAGTATCAATTAGAAACTGCTTTAGAATCCGTTTCTTTCTGTTAGCTACAATGTTCAGTATGTGCTTGGTTACCGCTCGAATGCCGCAGTAGCTAAGACTGTGATAGTTGGAGCGGAAGGTAGCGATTTCGAATCCCGAATTTTTCACCATATGATTACGATCAGTGGTGTGAATAGCCGCACACCGAGAGGATGACACAAAGACCCAATTGAGCCTGAGTGACGGAGGATACAAAATCACTACATTCCTTTAATCTTATTTATATGAAATACAAGGTAAAATAGTATTGTGTGCAATGTGCGTTCTTTTTTGTTATAATTTATTATAATTACAAATATAATTGTTATAATTACAAATTATTTCTTATACATTTAATTATATATCCCATCCCAGCATCAAACTAATATCCGAATTTTTCGCATTTTTCCTAAATTTCTTTACTTAATACTCAATGAAAAAATTCAAAGTGGTTTATCTTCAAAGAACTGCGATGGTTGGAAAAGTGTTTCAAATAGATCTAGGAATAGAAATAATTTGTAAGGTATATTATTTTTTAAATTCTGGGATGGGATAGAATAGTGTTGTCTGATGAAAATTTTTATTGTTTCTCGGATGAAAAAATACGCTAATTTTACATGTTTATAATATTGAACTTACTCAGTGTCATAGAATCGTTAGGCCAATGGTCATCGTTAAGTGCATAGTTTGATCCAATTTGTGTCGTACCATTAATCAATCATCTTACAAACTGAACCTTTCTTCAAAAAATGTCATCTTCGATTTATTGGAATTTAAGGTATCTAAGTATAAGGCTAGTAGAGTATATAATGCACTCATTTAATTTGTTGCACATATTGGACCAATAAATCTATCGAGAACTCTCCTCCATTTGTCAATACTTAGACTCACCCTATGTTGTCTTTTGCGGTATATTTCGCAATAAAGTTTCTGAAGTTGTATAAAGAGTTGCAATTTATTTATCAGTGCCATGCTATCACACAGATGCTTCAACTGTTCTATATTTCGTAATTAACTCTTTGGCTGCCAATGTGAGCATACACTAATGTGAGCATACACATAATTTGCATATACTCTAAATTCCACCCAACCATGCCAATGTTGTTCTAGACATACAATTGAAATTATATTTTACTAGGCCACTGTTAATACACGTGCATAGAAACATATAGTATAGAATGTATGTTGAGAACAACACTGGCCCTATGAGAAAGATTTTGGAATGTGTGTCCGTTGGATGGCATTTAGAATGTATGTCATTGGTGTGGTTGAATGGCATTTAGAATGTATGTCTACTACAACACTGGCCCAGGATAACAGAATTTCGAATGTCTAGAACAACATTAGCATATGGTTAGGTGGAATTTCTATTGTATGCTCATTACAACATTGGCAGGACTTCCCAATTAAATTGAGTGGTTTTAAAGAATTTTCTTAATCAGTATCTTGAGTATTCTTGAGCCATAATGTCTCGAAACAATATCTTGTCGAACTGCATGAGGAGTTTTCATAATGTATGTGATATATATTGCTGATCTTGATACAAATTGCTCTCATCAAAAAATTGGAAAAGTCATAAGAGCCGTAAGTTGATCTTTTAGTTAGTTTCCCATTATGTTCATCGTATATTACCACTGTAATATGTTCTATGACATGTCTAACCGCGTAGTCATGATCCCGTAGCTGCCTAAACTGCGCGAGTATTAGTTATGAATTCAGTTTAAATCACGCAGAAGATTTCAACAAAACGACTCCTTGTTAATGGATAAAAATCATTGTCATACTCTGATTCTAACGACGTACGTCGTTACTGATAGAGTCAAATTCGTTTGCAATGTTGTTATAGATAACATCAAATTGTTTGTGGTTCTCAATTTCAATGATATATTCATTGACTCTTAATTTTTTCTGGCTTGTAGATAATTGGACGAATGGATCACAACTGTTCTTTAAATTATTTGTGGTTATGATACCTCTTCACGTTACCTCATAGATGTGTTCCAGATCATAGATCAATATATATAAATAACATTATTCTTTATAAAATTTTGAAAGAAAAAAGAAAAAATTTGGAACTATGATGGTTCGATGAGCTTATCTTAGTAAGGAGATATTGTGAATATTAAGATTTACGGGCAATATCTAGAGTAGATGGGCAACGAAGACATATTTTGACCTAGGAATTTATAAAACATATATTTTTAATCGTCTATTGACTGTGCTATAGTTTTACATTCATTTATTTACAGCAACGAGCAACACCCATCAAATGATTACATTAATCCAGGTAAATATGTATAATATTAATAATCGAAATTAATCGAATGTGATCGTCTATGCCCTATACATATATCGATCCATTTCACTTGAATTGAAATAGAGGACAATATATGTAGGTACACCACAGCAGCAAAACTGTTAAATTATTCTATGCACTAAATGTCCTCTCGATACATATATAAATGTGTATATGTGTCTCTATATGTATATCGAGCTTTTAAAGTTATTGGTTAATTTTCCACACCACTTCATCGCACACCATTCAACCTAACATATACTAAACCGAAAACAATTGCATGTCATCATTCGAATATCAACTTTTAATCTATCGAGATCAAAAAATAACATCACATTATCAGTCACGCAATTTGTGTGTACATATATTGTAGAAACGTAACATAAAACATACATTTTCTCTTGCTCTCTCTCTCTCCCACATATGGATTGATATATGTACCCCAAACCCAAATTTTTGGCCCAAACACACATAAAACAGACCAGAAAATAAAATTTCGTCAATAAAAAAATGAAACTCACACGAGAAATTCCATCAAATTCAAATCAACCAAACCATCCGTGTAATAAAAGGAAAAACGAAAATTTCCAGGATATTCGTGAAAATAAAATATTGATTTGGTTATCTACTGCTCTCGCCTCATCATTCAAAACCAATCACACACAACAACAACGGTCAAATAAATGAATCGTCTTATGTATTTCGTATCGGTACATAGAGCTCTACAGACCCCGAAATGTATACTTTAATGAATATGCTCCTGACAAAATTGTGTGCTGTGTTGTTTGGTGGTAGAAGGACGCACACTTTTTTTTTATATATAATAAATAATAAAACGAAAGGATGTCAATTTTATTCTTTATTCATGTTTTTTTATTTGATATAAATATATTAAAAATGGAAAATTGAAAGGATCAAAAAAGGAGGAAGAATTCATACATACGTTAAAATATAAATGTGAGAGGTGAATGAATAGAAAATTGATAAGGAAGGCAAACAGGAAAATGACAAAATTGGATGGAAACCAGGACTTCTTTTTCATGGTGTCGGAAAATATATAGTTAAATTGGGTATTTATATTGATGTTATGATTCGATCGAGGGTGAAAATTGAAATTTGAGTTGGAAGAATGTGCTCTTCGCTATATGAATGACTTCGTTCGGAAAATATTGCTCTTGGTTACACTCAGTTGATTGTTGATTTTGGAAGGTCGTTTGAATTGAGGTAAATTTTGATGTTGGATTTGCGTAAATGTATGTTCAATACATCCCTGCTGTTCCTATCCATATATAGTTTCTGATCAATTGTCGTCTCCATTATACTCCATTAGTAGTGTGCGCTTTATGAATGGTTGTCTTGTTTTAATATCGGTATAGAACGATTTGTGCAAATGAAACCTTGGATTTTGAGCCAAAATGTCAAAGTTGTCCCAAATGAATATGTTCCACTTAGATCTATGTCTTTTGCTATCTTCAAAGAACATGATCCGTGAAGCAGCCAGTTAAAAGTCTTCATTTCAGGCTTGCTGATTTCGAAAATCTGTTTGATAAGAGCAGGATAAAATAAATATTTTATCCTGCCGCAAACTGGAAATTATTTACCAGTAGAAGGTCTTCTCTAGATCCCTTCATCGTGTTATGGTTCTTTGTGAGTTCACCGCAGGAATCCGGTTCAATGAGATTGTTTAATTTTAGTGTTTATAATTGAATAATTCAAGTACTAAAATATTTTTGGCTTTGCTTAAGTTGTGGCCCTGTGGGTGGAGGCATCCATGTTTCGTAAATATTTGAAACCAAATATATGAGACTCACAGGTAAAAAATATAGTTCTCGACTTCCTAGCAGTCTATAATCGAATGTGTAATTGTATGTGAGCATGGGTCCACTGATGCGAGCCAACCCCACGATAAATACTCATTTTACAATAATTTGGATAATCTGTTGCGCTCTTTACCTGATCACAATGTTCGATTGGTGATTTGTAACTTTAATGCTAGAGCTGGCAAAAAACAGATCGACTTATGTGATAATATAGGTCCGTACTCTCGAAACGAAACTGCAACCGAAAGAGGGGAAATTCACTTTGCGATCGCTCATGATCTCAAAGTTGCAAGTACATTCTTCCTTATATGAACATCCAATTCAAACATGGATACATCCACGTAAAGCATCGTGAAGCCAAATTTCAAAACAGTGAGATTGGGTTGTCCAAGACGTGAGATCTTATCGGTCGTCACCAAAATTCGTAGGCAGTGACCATTCTCTAGTCACTGCAAAGCTACGATAGAAATGTTTGTACAAGTCAAGGAGGTTAGTGGATTATACTATGCGATGCTCCTGTGAAAGTCTAATAAATTAAAAAACCAACGAAAATATCAAGATCTGAGGAAGAATCTGAGTATAGTGAATGATTGGTTTGATGAGGAGTCTTGCTGTTGAGATAAAAAAATATAGCCCACAATGAAGCGCAGACTCAGTTAACAATTGCAAGAACAAATAAAGCAAGTTTTGCTAGTAGGACAGCTTGAAGAATGGAAAGTGGCAGTGTTATGCCCAATATTCAAGAAGGGTGATGCTTGAAATGCTAGAGGTATCGCGATTTCTCTTTGCACAGCAAACTGTCTTCCATTCATATAGCATACAAGTAATTGTCCAAATTGGTCAGTCACTGATCAATTTTTTCCGCTACAGATGATTCTCTCCAAGTTCTACGGAACATCTCTCGATGTACACCAGGTATTCCTTAATTTCAAGCAAGCCTATGACTTGATCAACCACGACGATGGCTACACTGCGTTAGAGAACGATCTGGCATATTCTAATTGCATTGAAACCGTCAATAAATACGTTTTGGGATCCTTTGATAAGGTCACTGGCTTAAGCTGTTTTCGCGTTACGACCGAATAATTTTCATTACTCAAAACGTAGTGTTTGTCATCGCAGCTCTTTAACTCAAAATTATTTTAGTGATTTTGTACCCACAACGCTAGTAATTTTATATATCGATCATTTAGACGTCCACTGCAAGTTGGTATCGAGCTAGAGAATGGGTAGATTGATGGTATAGTTGTGAATAATTCCTGAACTATAAACTTGGACTAATTGACTTAAAATGTCATCGCAATTAGTGAATATATTATAAATTATTAGACACGTTACATAATGTTATGTTAAGTATACAAATTTTTACAAAATCTCAGTTATCAGTTGGTACAGTACGAGTACATAAATATTCAAACCTAAGCATTTAGCATTTTTGCATTCTATGGTAAATTATATTACATCACATTCTTTGAAACAAAATCGACAATTCCACAAACAAAAACATATATAATTGGTATAATTCCGTGTCATCGCACAACCAGACCAAAGAAGATAATTTTCTACGCTTTTTAAGCATTAAAGCTATGCACTATTCAGTCTATCCGCAGAACTGTAACCACAAAAAATATTTCACATCGCATAAATATGCAGAATTTTTAAAATTTAATAAAAAATTTAAATTACAAACAACAACAGTGTAGAATAATGATAACTGCATAAGATATATAAAGCACAAAAATTTGAAACACACAGATGGAATCTCATGTATATATATGTATGTGTATATACATATATACTACAAAGCACCAAAAAAACAATAAAAAAGGTGTTAAGTTTATATTTTTTGTTTTTCTTAAAAAAATGAAAAACGAAAATCACATAAAAAATGAAAGCACAGTATATTTTTGCCTTGTTAAAATAATTTAATAGTAAGTACATACATAAGAACTCTACCATTCTGTGCTTTCGTCTTGGTGCTTTATATTTTTTTCATATCCAATCTTATTTTTTTTTGTGTTGAATGCATAGAAATGAAATTCAATCCAATTTTGATTCTTGTGAGCTTTTCGTACTTTATTACTCAGTTTCGTATTATTATTGTTATTATTATTTCGAAATATAGCAAAAAAAAAAAATCTTGTTTGTAAATGAAGATGGATGTCTCTATGGAATTTGATTTAAGTTGATATTCGTTTCTTATTCATACAAATATATAATAAATTTAATTGAATTTGACAAGCGATTTTTATTCCTGCCTTGTGTAAAATACGACGACATCTTATATTTGTCAAAGTCGTATCAATATACATACAGATATATATATGTTTGTATTAAATACTATGTGTTTTTGGTATAGTTCGATGGAGCTCGGTATAAGACAACATTTTTCGATAGTCCACATATATTTATAGCAAAAACCATTTCGACACATACATAGTGTCAGTTTTAAAATCTATCATTTATCACAGAATGATCCATTTTCATCTAGACATAAAATGTATGTGTATAACCCAGCGACAAAAATAAATAAAAATCATTCACGACATAAATAAAAGTTTTAGTTGAGCTTTTTTGTTTAGTATGTGTGTATTGTGCTTTTTTTTATTTATCTATCATAAAATAGAATCAAATCAAATATAACAGATTTTTATGGTTCTGAAAATAAATTTTCATCAATCTTGTGTCCACAATGGGATATAGGTACATGAGCAAAAACAAAAATACATACATCGAAGGAAAATCAAAATCAATCGAATGAATTATTTCGAAAAGTTTGATTGAATGCAAAAAGTTTTTTGTTGGTTTTTTCCCGCTTTCAATATATTTTGGTATCAATCAGTACATACATATATACGGAGTAATAAAGTTGTAAAAAAAAAGTTTCGTTTATAGTAGATTTTCGTGGGGAAATGACTTTTCTATTATGGTTTTGTGTATCGCAATGCGGACGAAGTTCAACCAAACAAATTTAAATGTTATGTAATTGAAATAGATTATTGTACGTGTTACGAGAATTTGTTTTGTGATCGGGGCCCATTTGATTGGGATTTGACAACGAAGATTGAATGGTTAATATGTTTAACAAATGAGAAGATTTTTAAATGTGTGTCGAAAGTCGGTTTGTTGTTGAGAGAATCGAACTTTAAACATGGTAGCATGTAAAGTATGAAGCTGGGTTTCTCAAAAGCATTTGACAATATTCACGAGGAAACTGTTTTGAGTGTAGTTGTCCAACTCATTGTTCAAAAATATAAATAAAGGATCTGGTATTCGTTTTTAAAATTTTCGGACTCTATACTTTTATGTGTTACTATTTTAGCCCGGACAATTTTATTTGTCTGTTTTACTGATTTAGTTAACCGGCACCTGAACTAATACCCTTACGGTTAAGAAAGTTTGTTTACTTATTTTTATGAAGTCAAGAAATTGGTGATCTGTATACAAATAAATTCACAATGGTTTCATATTTTCTATATTGGAGGTATAGTGTCATAAATTGATTGATTTTAATTGCGTATTCAGCAACCTCTATATAGTGTTTGGTGGCCTTGTTAAAGTAGGCCAAACCATCACTCAGGTTGTGCAGTGGTTAAAAAGCTGCGTCATGGAGCGAGAGGTACCGGGTTCGAATCCTGACAGGGGCAGGATACTAAAAGGGGCTTTCACCATCGATCGTTTGGGCGGTGCGATTGTTGGTGCGAATTAACTCATTTGTGACCACGTCAGTACTATAGGCTAGACCTATAGCTGGAACGTAAAGTAATATAGCGGCATGTCACAATGAGCCAATATAGCCTGAGTGACGGATAATACTAAAAAAAACTTTATTTAGCCAGTTAATTATTTTTTAAATGACCACGGAAATGTATTACCTTGGTAACAGTTTAGGATATACCCACGAGACCTCTTAATATATAGCACAAAAACTGTTCGAAAACGATAAACCCTAGTCAATATTACGTATTTATGTGTCAACTGTTAATCAATGCTTTGCCATGTTGACAAATTTTTTTCTTTACCAAGTGAGAAAATATCGGAACCATTGGTGATTTTATTAACGCTAGATTCTAGTAGAATAATAGGATCTATTCGGAAACCAATGTTATCGTGAATACCAAAAACAGTCATCAAAAAACGTTCAGGTACAAAAATCTAACGTTTAAAATCTTCTATACGCCGAAATTATATTAATCAAAGCTAAGAAGCTAAGTATTTCTATTTCATAATGTATTCTTCAACTATAATTTTATGAAGAGTTTCCAATGTTGTGTTCAATCGTGTCTGGTTAATCGGAGTAGACAAGTGGTTAACATATCTAAAACAAAATAATTTAATGATACTAGATTACACGATCTCGGTGGCCAATTACGTTTATAAATCTTTTATCAAATGAGTAATCTAATTGGATCCTTAGCTGTGTGGCATATGTCATCGTCTTCTTGCACCAAATCAACAAGATTTATGCCAGCCTATTTGAATACAAAAAAGGTAGAAATCATGTCTCTAAACCGTTTATCGTTGATAAACAATCCATCCATTGTCGTTATTGAAGATATATGAACCAATGGTTCCTCCCATAAAGCGCACCAGTGATTTGTTTCGGTATACTATCTTTACTCCAAATCCGACAATTCTGTTTATTAACTGGGTACGTCAATCAAAAGTGAGCCTCATTGTTGGATAAAATGTTCAACTTATGCTTCAGTATAATTTCATCAATTGGCGATCGTTGCTCTGGCGTGAGTCTATTCATTTTCAAATGGCCACTCAAACTAACGTTAAAACAAATATAAACCGATTTAACAGGTTGGCAAACAAAACAATGGTGCTAACTTAAATATGTGAACCACTAAGAACACACCCTATAGGAATGTTTTGAACGATGTCATGATTTGGTTGCTATTTTTGAACGATCACTTCCTATCTTAACATTTTTTTTTGGTCTCATAAAATACAACCACCATACTGAATTTGGTTAAAAAAAGAATTACCTTGCATCTTCTTTGGCACAATCGGTTAATCAAACGGTTAATAGACTATACTCGGTGAAAAAGATGAAGTAAAAAATCTGCTGACAATAAATGGAAAGTGATAACTGATAACCATATTGAGAGATACTTGTAGTTTGATTGTTTCTTTCCACTCCATGGAGGTTATGTAAGCTACCACAAGAAGATAAAACACAATTGATCACCAGTTTTTATCTTTATTTTAGAACCCTAGAATGGACGTTTAGAATACATGTAACATTTTCTATGAAAACCTCTATACCATCAACTTCATCACCCAAAAATATTTCTGATCACATCACATCACCTTATTTTATTTTCAATCACTTTCAACTGCAGAAGTTTAGATTATCGTCTATTTTAATATTTTTCACCATCAATTAGCGACCAAAAGAAATGCGAAAACTCAACATTCAAATAAAAAAAAACAACACCGAAACATTGCCAGTATATATATATATATATATATATATATATATATATATATATATATATATATATATATATATATATATATATATATATATATATATATATATTTATTATATTTATTATATATATATTTATTTATATATATATATATATATATATATATATATATATATATATAATATATATATATATATATATATATATATATATATATATATATATATAAATATATATATATATATATATATATATATATATATATATATATATATATATATACATATATATATATATATATATATATATATATATATATATATATATATATATATATATATATTATATATATATATATATATATTATATGAACATAACATTGACAGTTTTTTTTTAGTTATACGATTCGTGATTTGAGTATGGATGCGGTTATCACATATTCCACCGTCATCCAATGCAAAATCTATACGGAAACTATCCAACTCAGCGGATCGAGATTTCGCGAACTACGAAAATCTCGAACGACGATTTGTTTCGCATATAACTTCCGCCATCTAGCCTTCACTGGCTGAAGGTTTACGCCTGAATCGAGACCTTCAATTCCTCTCGCTGCTTTGGGCGCCTCTCCGGATCTCTCACAGCATATGTCACATGAAACAAAATAAACATGAATTAAAGGTATACTGACAACCGCGAATATTTGTAATGTTCTATTTCATTTTTAACTGTTGTACAGATAAACTTCGCAATTGGGTAAGATAATATTTAGAAGGCGAATAAAAACATCGGTTGTCACCAATCGATTCTGCGAGGTGACTGAGTTTGCTCGACCGAGTCCACTCTGTAATGCTACAGTATCTGTTATTTGGTTTTAGACCACTTGGTGTTCAACAATTGGTAAAGCTTTTATAATAGCTTATGTAATTTGACAAAAGGGACGACATACCTCATAAACAGACGTATATTTTTGGGCTAAAGCTTATCTTACAACCTATAAGTATAAAATACATTACTTCCGAATTCATATATAACGACAAATATTTTTCATTACATCGTTAAATCATCTATCAAAAAATCAACATTCCTAATCAAACTTAGCAAAATAAATAAAAACTTGTCTCCGCATACACCATAAAACCATAATATATGTACAACATACGACGTCTAATTAAAAAACGAACTGAAAGTAAATAAATAAAATTGTATATAAGGAATCAAAACTTAATCTTGGTCATTACATATACGATTTCTCAAACATGTTCTCTAAAACTATTTATCCTGTGGCATTTTCATCCTTTTTCCTTTTATTTTTGTTTCCCAATAAAACTCAACCAAACTTTTTTCATATATCATAAATTATATTTTGATAGCTTCGATGTGTATACATACGTATATATATACATATATGTATATATTTATCTCCATCCCCTCGATTATTTGTTTTTTGCTGTATTCCGTTACCGTTAAATCGGAAAATCTGAGAAACATAAGGAAATTTTCGTATACATCCGCGCCATATCATAATACATACCTACATTGTCTTTTTGCCAGTCTAATATGTCAATGTTATTTGAATATTTTATGTGTTATACGTATAGAACAAAACATACGTTTGACTTCTATACATTCAACATATATAATGCTTCATGTTATGCTACTTCATATTATTATTTATATGTGTACTCGACTCATATATATGTACTTGTGAAAAGAGGAAGATGAAGAAATATTTTCTTTTTTCATAAGATAAATATGTTTTTATGTTAAAATATTTTTTGCTCGATATATGCTGCTTCGAGTGAGTATATGAAGGTGAATTGTAAATATATGTTCATATATGATATGCTTAATATAATTTTCATGTATGTTTGGTTTTCTGTTACAGATGCTGTTGATATTTTGATCATTATATGATATGTTACATGTTAAGTTAGTCGACTGCTGTTATTATTGTTTACCATTTAGTGGTTAAAAGTTTATCAATGTTTCAAAGTATTTTTATGGTACATACATAACATTAAGTGAAGGTTTTACTCTACTCAATTAATTTTATTTTTGTCCCAATATTTTATATTGATTTAGTGTATAGCAGCAAAACCAACACGATCAATAAACAACCGCACCAGTAAATAGGTGTTTATTGTCATAAAATTATTATAATATCCCTTCTGCACATATAGTATATATGTACATACATAACAACAACATAATAATAATAATAATGTAGCATAACATAACATATAATATTAGAGTCTCAAAACACTATATAAATATTTTCCCCATGTTTCCAGATTTTATTAATCTCACGAGAGTGCATTAGGTAATATAATATAACATCTAAAGACGAGCACACAACAGAAAAAAAACACAAACAATAAAAATGGTAAACCAAAAAAAAAAATGGTAAATGGTAAATGAAAATAAAAGAAAGGAAAAACCAAATATTATTTTTCCGATTTTCGTTTTGTTTTTTTCCAAAATAAAGATACAGTATCTATCTACCTTTATACATACATACATATGTGTGCGGTGGTAGTAAAGAAAATGTTCATTTCTTTTCGTTTTCAATAAGATTGACGACGACCGCCCAGGTGGCGCAGTGGTTAAAGCTGCGGCAGTTGGAGCGGGAGGTACCGGGTTCGAATCCCGATAGGGGCGGGATGGTAAAGGGAATTTTCACCATACGATTACGATCGGTGGTGTGAATGAACACATCTATGACCCCCTGTTGGAGTGCAGAATTCATGGGCCAACCCATCTTCCATGTCAGTACTATAGGTTGGCATGGAGCTATGCAATGTGCAGATGGTTCTACGTAAATCGGACCTATAGCCGTACGTCCTCGATTTGGCTGTAATGGCGTAAGGTAAGGACGTAAATAAGCGAACCGCGAAAGAGTTGGAAGTGCCTCGAGCCCCAAAACAGATTGTAGAGATAAAAAACAAACAAACAAACAAACAAAAGATTGACGACGTGTAAAGTTTAAAGAAAATAGCAAATTTTAGGTACAATCACGTGAATGAGCTTTTCAATTTTCGATTCACCCATATATAAGTTTCTTATTTTCGATTTTACGGATATATTGTATATATGATCTTATGTAACCGTCTACATATACGTACGTGTTTTATATCATACTATACTTGTTGTTTTTCCTGCTTTTCGTTGAGATAAATTTGAAAATTGATTGTTATGTTTTCGATGTAAGTGAAAATGGATTATTATATTGGATAGATATTTGATTATTTGCTTTTCGATAAATTGTTTATTCTTGTATACGTGCATGTATTGGTTAGAATCAAAGATATTGATTTTACTCGAGTTAAAGATTTTACACTTTACTTTGACGTTATACCAAAACTAACATGGCGTGTGGCTTTGTTAACCAACAATTGAATATAAAGTTGTTTGGAAAAATTATCAAGGTTGAACAAGGTTGCATGATCGTTGATCTATTGTAAATTCAAAGGGTTACTTTACTTGTTTCAACAGCAATTACGACCCATGGAGTGTAATTTTCAAATAGTCTACGTTATTCAAACCTTTATAACAAGACCTGCTCGATACGGAGTTCGTGATCTCAAATGATGTACAACTATTTTTTTACTCTGCGATCGTTTCATATATTCAACCATCATAATAGTTTCAGAGCAGTAAATCTTAACTTACACTGTTAATTTGACCTCACTCATTTGGTAAAGAGAAACATTAAGCTTATCTACCATTTTAAAATAAAACATGCAATTTATAGTTAAATTAACGAATGGACCAAACACAATGTTTCATTTTGTGTAAAAACGCTTGTCATATATACAATACAAATTTCTTCAAACAAATTCAAGATTTATAGGTTGTATTATCCATAATATAGAGGTTAAAGAGTTCAGATCATTGTGTATTGGATATGGTTGATATATCGTCTACATTGTACACAACTTGTAGAAAACAAATGTGTTTACTCTCGCACCGGTATTTTTCTAGTTTTAATTACAACTTTTGATCGCTGAACTTTTATTTTGCCCCCAAAATAGTAAGCTAATGATGGAGCGATTTTTAATAGAGTTGCTCTTTTCGATGTGTTAGCATCAGATTGAAACCGACCTAGAGTAGTACAACATACAAGCAACGACTCGAATTACAAAATTCATATCATAAAAGAAGCATCACGTTTTACATAATCAGTTCCATATAAATCGTAATAGTTTAATCAATCTAGGTTTAAAAAGTTTCATGGTAAGAATACTGCGATGATATTCGACGTAGTATGATACAGGAAACTGACTTCTTTCACTTCGAGCCATATATGTAAAATTAGGTTGCTATACCAATTACGGGTAACGAACAAAATTAATAAACATGATGTTGGTTCGTCGTTTCCCCAATATGCTTGAAACTGATTAAATGAACCATAAGGGCATTAGCTTCCAAAAGTGTTTGTTCCACCTTTCCGTGGTGGCCACAAAACAACAACATTGTTTCAGCAAAAATAACAACTTCTCTCTCTCTCTTTCTCTCCCTTCAGAAAACTAAGCCAAGAAAACCAGACTAAACGATAAAAAGCCACGAGTGGCTTAAGAATATAAGTAAACCGGAATGTTAGATTTAGAATCAGGAGTGAGTCTAAAACGGAGTTAATTCAAATTTCAAATTTCGATGAAGGACAAGGAACGAAACTTTAAACTGGGTGTTCGACAAAAATTTGGCTCCAAATAACTGGGTGAAATATACTAGTATTGATTTGCATCCAAGTCAGCTCACACCCTTTTTTCGCACTGATGAGGATCATCATTAAAGTATCCCAAAAAAAACTAAAGAGGGGTTGGTAAACAATTTTCCTTCATCATCCCACAGTCGACTCAAGAGCCTTCTGCTATTTTTCCATATGAATCAAAACTTCAAACTCCTACTCAATAGGTTATATAAGCTACGCGGAGATAATTGTGAGTAACGTGCAGCAAAAAAATCGTATTGAAGAGTTTAAGAACTCACTGGTTGTCACTGTTAATAAATTTGGCAGTCTGAATCAAGTTAGAATTCACTGGTTCCCCATGATCAATCAAAAAATAAACAAATTTAAGATTATTTCTATCACTGTATACTATTAAGGCTGTTACCTACATAATTGCGACATAATTTTTATCAGTTGTTCTCTTTTGATGGACTTTTGTTGTCCTAAGTATTGTTCATGAGGTTGTGGTCATACCATGGTTATTATTGTTGGGGATTTTACGAGTAAAAAATGTCAAATGTTTTAAAATGTCAAATTTGATTGTCACGATTTACCAACGTTCGTAAATGTATATTTGTAAAATCAGACAGGTCCACGTTATTATTGGAAAGCGATTTTTTTCATCTTCACCCGAGCCAGTTATGATAATTTTTTACGAAACTATGAGCCGAGCCAGTTATGACGATTTTTTACGAACTTGTTAATAATTTTAATCATAATCAAAAATTATTGTGACCTTGAGTATGTAGTCGAAAAAAGGTACACAGTTATTATTTCACAAATTCTATTCCTAAAATAGTAAGAATATTATTTGACAGATGGTGCTTTAGTTACAAATAGATTTAATAAGAGATGGCGCGACAGTTTTTTTTACATTAAATCATATTTTCCGTTTTTTACATGGAGAATGTAAAAACTAACCCTATGTAAATGTCAAATATTTTACATGTAAAAACACGTGTAAATTACATCGTGTAATTTACACACCCAACAATGGATTATTGGTTATTCTTCTCCTAGTTTGCGCAAAATGTTTTCCGAACGTTTAGAAAAAAAAGTTCTTTACGTTCTTTTACATGGCATATTGGAATAGTTCATCCTTTCAATTAATACTATTGAGTGAGCATTAAATTCCTCGAGTCATAAATATTTCTTTAAATTTAAACGAGATTCCATTAAACCTATATATGTGCATATATCTTTGTTTGGTGGTTGTCAATGGAGATGATATGATTAGGATATCTGTAGCGTATTTATTAATTTGATTAGGGTTAAAATTTAGGACAGAATCAATGAAAAATTTATCAGTTTGTAGATGGTCAACGTATGTTTGATGGCTTAATCCCTCTTTAATCTCGAAAAAACCGATGGGACGTATAACCTGTAGGTATGTAGATATAAATATTGTACCAATACAATTTTACAAATGCGACAGACAAATTGATTCGAAAACATGCTTTAACTGTTCTCTTTCTCAAATTAGAGCTTTTAAATTCTTTTAAGAAAAGCGATTACTAAATATTATCAAAGCAATCTTGATTGATTGATATCCAGAGGGCTTTGCTTTTGATCGTGATTTGAAAAAATGATATATGTTCAGATCTCATTTCACCCTTTTTTTGTCAGTTTATAAAATAAAATTTTAAAAGCTCTTACTTGAAATAGCTTTAAACTTAAAAAGAAATTTTAGATCAGCATCTTATAATACAAAGATACGAATAAAACCTTAAATGAACAAGCCTGTAGTAAACAGGTAAATATGAATGTCATTTATATTTATATTATGTTGTAAAAGCTCATAGATAGATTCAGCAGATCTTCGTTCCGCATTCTACATGTTTGACAGCACTGATTCTTTCTATTTAATAGTGTTCACATTAAACATATAATTTCATTAACTCGGAATATTATGTTTAAGTGGTTACGAAAGATCTATTTATCATAAATGTCGTGTTTAAATCATCTTCCTCAAATCAAGTCATTCTATTCTTGGATATGGAATGACATTTTTAAGTAGATTTCTAAAATCTTTCTAAGTGTGCTATACCCCAAATGTATAAACGTATATGTGTATGTGTACATATATGGAGTAGGGAAAGAGAGCAAATAACTTAAAGAAACGAACATATTAAATTAAAAATTACAAGGAAAAAGGATACAAATAAAAAAGACATATATTAAAATAAAATACAAAAAAAGGAATATACATCAAACATTTTAAATAATTGATATTTGAATATTCAATTTTTAATGGTTGAATACATTTTTCACATTTTCCAAATTTTTCCAATCTCTTCCTTAACAATTTTTTGGTTTTTGTTCCAAAAGCTCCAGAAAAACGTTTTCATTTATGTACTCGAGTATACGAGTATAAAAGGATGTATCAAGAATATGTCGAACAAAATGTTATAACGATATGATATTGATGATGAACAATATGTATACGAGTATGTGTATATATATATATTGAGAAGAGATGAAATGATTCCAAAGTAAATATTACAACAAAAAAAATAAATTAATTTTTATGTTTGAGTTTTCCCATCTAAAGTTTTTTTTTTTTTTTTTTGATAAAAAATAAAGTTTCATTCCCGTTTTGTTGTTGTGATTGAACCAAATTTAAATAGAAATTAAAAATCTAAAAACAAAAAAAATATTGCCGTTTATAATGAAGATAACGAAGAAAAGTTCAATTGATTAAGTTTTCATGTCTCATTGATGTGGGTATACAAAGTATTTTTTTTCTGCTTCAAAGTCTTAACCAAGTGAATTAAAGTGGATTTTAACGTTACTGTTGATCATGATTATTTATAACCCCTCCTGCCCCTCTCCTTCATACACCCGAATCGAGTATAAAGAACGTTATACATCAAAATAAAGCATAAAAAGCTAGAAAATAAAAATTACCATCATCAAATCGTATTAAACCGTGCTCACGGAATAAATTGTAACCATGGACCATAAATATAATAACAACAAAACATTATGATATCCATTAAACTAATTCTAAAGTAACAGAGAGTTTAGAGTATTAAATATAGATCATAAAAAGTTGCCCGTAAAAAAACTGGTCGTATAATGCATATAAAAGCAGCAACAACACAACACAGTTGACGGTTCAAAACTGTGCACAAAAAATATTATGTTGCCGTATAATACAGTCAAAAGCTTTAAATGTAAATATTAGTTGTTACGTAAATGCAATGTTTTGTTAGTTTTTATCACTAATCCAGTTTATATGTATATACTCGTATATGGACGGGTTCCCTCCCACAGAAGTTTTAATCTCGATATATACGTGCAACATAAATACATTTTGTATGATGTACAAATTATGACTAAATTCTAAAATTTATTTTGACATGTCAGTTCTAAATTATAAATTTTGTTTATTTTTTATTTTCAGGTAAACTATTCAGTTTTCATACTTTGGTGCCGGTTACGGAATACATAAATACAAGTGAGTGATTTTATCTAAACGAGATTTATGTTTATATAGTCATGGTTTGCATTGAAGGGACAATATAAATGAGATCAATTTGGACACATAGCTCTATAATTAAATTTAATTTTGCTTTTATGACATAATTAAATTTTTAATTACTGTAAATGGCGGCACGCCAATTAAGACAAAATAATTTTGATTCTGATTCTCAATAGAACTCATTAATTATATAATCGGTGGTGCGCAACACTGCACGAAATTCAAACTCCGGGCATCATTGCAATAAACCTTGCTCTAGTATTTGTTTGTTTATAGGAATTACTTGCCTACACTTCTATTGTACCGAAATCATTGGTCGTATACAAATTCACAATCCTTACTTTGTCTATGAGAAATTCCAAAAAAGTAAGTTTTAATTAATTTCAACTGTCATATGAAACTAGATTTCTAAGGGAAGATATCATATACGACAACATATTGTGGTATACCATATCTTCCCTTAGAATGCAACTTGTTGACTGCTTCAGTTTTCTTTGCCAAATGTCTGCATCACGAAGATATATGTAGATATTACAAAGAATTTTGTCCAAATCATCGTTTTCCCTATTATTCCCTTTTGGTTCTGTTGGAGTGCAGAGTTCATGAACCGACTTATCTTCCATACCAATATTATATAGTAGCATCGAGTAATGCAACTCGCAGATGATTCTACGTAAATTTTACCTATATCCATAAGTTCTCGATTTGGCTGTATAATGGCGTAATAATGTAGGATGTAGAAACAAACCGAGAGACACCCATTATTGAAATGTGTAATTTATCGTTCTGGAAACTTAAATTTTTATATAGAGGCACATCAACCACTATTTCATTTATTGTTACTAGACTTTACTGTAATAAAATACGTTTCTCACCATGCCGCTAACTTAAACGTGTGTAAAAGTATTTGTTGGACTGACGATATACAATATGCTCCAAAACGTATTAATGATTAGAAAGTCTTAATGACGCGGTCTTTCTGTGACGGATTTTTTAACTAGTCCTTGATACAGTTCAAAATTTTAAATAAATTAAATTCATCATGATTCAAGATTCAGAATAGAGTGTTCAATACCCATCGAATTTAAAATCATCAAAAGTTTAGCACAATATTTAACTATGGAGTTTGGTTTAGTTTAAACTGAAAATAATACTGCAGTTTGAGAACTTACCAATATTTAAAAAGGAGGACTTATATAAAGTTAGAATAGGCCTCTTAAAACTTTTGTGATTTTTAGAAATCCTTAATAAAATCAAAATATCTCAACAAATTAAGCATTCATAAAGTCTTGTCCACCCCAAAATTAAATACTTCAAATATTTTTTTCTTTTTTAAAATCACCTGAATTATTTATTCCAATTATCATCCGTAATACACAAGTTTTATAAGCTTGCATAACAACTTTTTAGAAAACTTTTCCTTAATAAGCTTCCCTAAATTTACTCGAATAATCAATCAGTGTAGAAATACACTTTCACTTTTAACTGAAAGCTTTCATGTACAAAAAAAAAATTTAAAATTGTTTTTAAAAACTGGATTACACAACGCTTATTTTATCAACTCTTGTTTACACAAACAACACCAACCGTATAATAATAATAATAATATACCGAATAACAACAATACATTGTATATTATGTACGTACATATACCGAACAGAAGAGTCAGGAAACAAGTTGAAAAACGAAAAGTTTTAATACCATTTCATTTCCAAGCTAAAATTATATAGAGAACGACTAGAAAATTTATATATAAATTTTCCGAAATATAAAACGATGTCGAAGAACAAGTAGAAGAAAACGATTTAACAACTCAACACCCTTCTTAAGTAATTTTTATTCTTTTCGTTTTACTTACAGAGCTCCACAAGTGAAACTAATTTTTGGTTGTGTTAGAAAAGTTTCGTTCTTCTCGTCTATACATGAATATATATACCAACAAGTATTTATCGTACTTTGATTTGATTTTTATTAAAATTATCGTATTTATTAAAACGAATCTATATAAAGCTCGGTTATATATATACACATGTATACAAAATAAAAGCTTATATAGGGTGAAAAACTTTATCATTTTCACTCTAACACCTTATACCATATATACGAAATTCAATAAACTTTTAACCATATATACTTATGCTTTTATACGACGATATTTATTCAATTTAATTTATATATATATATGTGTGTGTGTATGCTTTTTTATTTATTTATCAAAAGCCTTTTATTATCTGTAATCTTGATTGCTCAATATTGTAATTATTTCCGGAGCGCACACAACATAAATGAAATCTAAAAACCTCTAAATTAAATGAAAACACAACGAAAGTCCGAAAATCCTTTCCTGTTTACTTACCAAAACAATAAAATAAAATAAACAAAAAGTAATTTGCTCGGTCGATTTTTATCGAGAAAAAGCTTCGGCGTCGTATTGTTGTTGTTTTTGTAATCAGATATGTTTTTTCCGATCTATAAATAATTTGTGTCCTTTTTTGTTGTTAGTGTATCTTGTGTTTGATGTGTACATACAGAGGGATTAGAAAGCAATATAATAGAGGAAATAATAAACACAAACAGGAAAACAAAACGAAGTGTGACAGTATTTTGTTGTTTTGGACGATAGTAGCAACAAAAAGAGCAGCAACGTACACATATTGATTGAAACTTAAAGCTTTTGTATTTTATTTGAATAATAAATTAATATACATTATATCCATATATATAGTTAAATAAAGAGGACACCAGTAAGATTTATTTAATTTGATTAAAAATTGAAACGGAAACAAAACGAAATTAATTTAAATTTGTGGTTTTTAATGATGTTTAATTTGATTTAAAATTAATTAAAATTTGTTTACGATTTTTAATCGCTTTCGATGGATTACCAATGATGGTTTTGACTATATTGATTTATTCATTGATAATATATAGTGATCGGTAGAATAGGTCGTGGTAGCAGACGAAATTAGAATAAGGATATCAAATATCGGATCGGTTCACTTTCGTTAAAGCTCATTATATTATTATTCTAACATTATATTAATTTGGTGAGATTGATCAAATCTTAATTGTTTGTATTTATTAATAATTTAACTAATGCATGTGATCTTGAACATGAGTTAGATTAGAGCATTATATATAAGATCACTATATAATACTATCGGGAGGAAGAATGGGATGAAAGCAGGTTATTTATTATGGTATAGTTGAACTTTTTTGGCACTGTCACACAATTTGATTTGTTATAAAAAACTGTATAATTCCTTAATCTATGCATTCATTTTTCTACATCACAACTCATTTTTGGAAACCTAGGTCACTTATACCCCATATCGTAAAAAAATAATCACGATAATATACAACCAAAAAGAGCGATTGCATATTAAACATTTCGTTAAACTCTTTCAAGGGTTCCAGAAGGTTTTCTATAGACAATGTTCTAATGAGCGATTCGTTTCTTCCAATATTCTAGAAAATATCTTACAGTGACTGCTGCTTGCACAAGCCCATAATTGATCAAATATATTTCAGCAGACCTCAGCAACGTGGAAAAGATAACAAGTTACTTTCTCAGAAAAACTACCTAAACGTGACTAAGGCAAAATATCCAAATGGTTTACCTGAATAATGAATTTTTTGGTAATTTCAGTATGTCCAATCAATCCAATCTTCTCAAAGGTGGATCGACTAAAATGTGAGAATATAGCTCTACTATTTTGGAAAGAATCACATTTCAGCTTTAGGAAAATATTCGAAATAATGACAGTAATGCAGTCACAATGGCGAGTCAAAGTTGAGAACTATAGCTATCATAACAATTTTTGCAGTTATGAATCACATTCGCTATCTTCATGAGATAATTGTGCCACTGAAACAGCGGATATTTATCCGGATAATTGACGGTTTTGAGGTGGATCAAAACAAGAAACAGCCAGAGTTTGGTCAAACTTAACTTTATTCAATTATTTGGTGGGGCTATGTCACTAATCTTGTCAACACAATTTATTATACTTTATAGATTCACTTCAAATTTAAAACTAGTTGCTTGCTACTGGTGGGGGCTATAACACTACTCTTCACTCTACTTTTGAACACTTTAACACTTCATTTGTTCAAATTCAACTTAACCAATAGGGCGATTTTGCAATTTTCGGTGTAGTAAAGAATAATTCGAGATGTTTCCAAGCGTCACTGTATAGTAGAATTTCCAACTGATTTTACTCATTCGCTGTATTCTCCTAATGTATATGGAGCTGCTATTAATACTGCTATTACATTGACTGCGTTACATATGCGTTACAGTATGAAGAGCTGACTCTTGATCTTAGCCGATGAAGTCTGATTTTTGACACGATGTAGAATGGCCTAACAAAAACCCGAAAGAATATTTAAAAAGCTATTTATTTTAACGTTAAACACATCATTAACTCGCGTTATTTATGATGACGCTGAATTTGTTATTAGTCAAAAGAACTGATATAGACCGGCCAGGTGTCGTAATGGTTAAAGCTGCGGCAGTTGGAGCGGGAGGTACCAGGTTCGAATACCGATAGGGGCAGGATGGTAAAGGGGGTTTTCACCATACGATTACGATCGGTGGTGTAAATGAACACATCTATGAACGCCTGTTTGAGTACCTAATTCATGGGCCAACCCATCTTCCATGTCAGTACTATAGGCTGGCATGGAGCTATGCAATGTGCAGATGGTTCTACGGAAATCGGACCTATAGCCGTACGTCCTCGATTTGGCTGTAATGCCGTAAGGTAAGGATGTAAATAAGCGAACCGCGAAAGAGTTGGAAGTGCCTCGAGTCCCGAAACAGATTGTAGAGATATAAACAAACAAACAAACAAGAACTGATATGAAATCTTAAGGATGGTAGTTTTTAATTAAAGGTTCTCTTTTTGTCCTTAAACTAATCCTTACTCTTTTTGTGTAGTCTACAAATGAAATATGTACACCGATTCCCTATTTTAATCAACCAAAAAGGCAAATAATTTAAAATCATTGAACCACCTAATTAAAACCTAATCGAAAAAAATAAAATTTAATTTAATATTTTACTGTACAGCATATATGTGAAATATTTAATTTGAGCTATATGTACAATGCGATGACATATATCTTTATCATAATCATTGTCTATTGTTCGAATATTTTATTATGAATGTCCATTTATATTTTTCACCCTATTTCGTACATGTTAAAACACACCAGCATATATATATATATATATATATATATATATATATATATATATATATATATATATATATATATATATATATATATATATATATATAAATTAATTATTATGTTATGTGCAATTTTGTGGCTATACCATGTATAGTCTATATGAGCATAAAAGTCAAAATCTCTAACCAAGAAAATTATGTTTTATTTTGAATATCCATCATCGATCCTATCTATCTACTGTGTGTGAAAACAACTATTATGTGTATATGGGGATAAAAGGGTACGTTTAGACGCTTCACCCACTGTAAATATTGTAATACCAACAATTCTACATGTGTATAACATTAATATGGTCATGTATGTATGTCAAAAGGGGTAAAAACTAAAAATTTACATATAACGAAGAGCTACTAGTGTGTTTACCCCGAATTACAACCCTAGATGTGTGTACACATATATGTATATAATTTATTATGATGGATAGATAAAATTACTTAATTAGGTGTGGCGAAGTATTTTATTTATAAAATTTAGCATACATATGTACGTATAATGTATATTGTGTTGTACGTACCATACATACTAGTATATAGCTGGAGTATATAAAATTATTTCGTCGGTCGGAAAAATGAAAATTAATTTGATTGAATTTTATAAACACAAATATACGTAGTGGACAAAAAATTAATATCAAACACTTGGTACGCATTTTTGTGGGCCTTTTTTGTTGTGTCTCGCCATTTAGATTGATGGCCGTTATCATCACTATAATTTCATTTTTATTATTTCATATAAATACTTTATGGCGTGCCGCACCATAATCACTCAACACACTTTTTATAGCTCTAATTTATATCAACAAATTCTGTGTTTTGTTTTCTTGTGTAATTTAATAAAATTAAAAAAATATATTTTAATTTATTGTGTTAATTATTTAAATCACACAATGTAATTATGTATACATAGTATATATACGCTCTCACATAACAAGCAAGTACTTCCCTTTTTATTTACACAGTAATTATTCTCAATTCAATAAAACATTATTTAATGTTTTATATATACGAGTATGTGTGTATCATATATTCGTATACCCCAAGTTTTTTGGTTCCCAAAATTAAATTAAATAAAAAAAAAATTAATTTAAAAAAAAATCTAATATTTCAATTTATATTTACTTGTTTGTAAAATGAACGGCACATAAATGGTACATAAAAAATCTTCTGTTCATACATATACATATATAATACTCGTGCACACCCCAAAAACACTCGACATCTTCTTCTTATAAATAAAATATTTTCTCTTCTCCATTTTACTTTTTGCACAAAAAAACAAAAAAAAAAAAAATTTTCATGAATAAATTAAAATAAAAAATCGTTTTCCACTTTGATATTTGTCTTTTGAATTTTTGTCGAAACAAAAGCTCTCTCTCTGTCTATATATATATGTATGTATATGTCTATGTACCAAATTATATAAAACAAACGAAAGCTTTACTGTTGACAGCTGTTTTGTTGTGATCAAAATGAAAATTTATTACATTTTATGTCTTTTCCATATACATATATACTCGTAGTATAGATCGAAAAAAGGCCGAAGAATTTCTCGAAATAATTTAAAATATGTCCTTTTATATTTCGCTTTATATTTCCTAAGCACAAAAAAACTAAAAAAAAAACAATAAAAAAAGTTTTTTCTCGATACTAAAAAGCTCGGTTGACTCAGAGTTTTGGTTGATTGAATTGTTGATTGAATTATAGATTTTAAGTTTGGGACCATCCTATGGATTTAATATGTATGTAGTGTATATTATACGGGGGACGGAAAAACGAAGGAAAATTAAATTTTCCTTATTTTTTGTTGTTGTTGTTGTTTGATTCTGTTCCGTTCGTTTTTCTATCATTGAAATGGAATTTATCTCAATTATAAAGTAATTTTTTTTTCATTCGTCTTATGTATTTCAAGACTATGTAGAAATGAAAAACTTTTTTTTTTTTATTTTTATACGAAGGCTTAAAAGTTTTGTGTATAACGATTGGTAGGTAAACGATTTTGTTGTTTTAAATTGATTTTTCATGAAATATTTGTTTTAATTTGATCTGTGTGCGGAAAGATTTTAGGTTGTGAACAAAATTATGTCTTGTGTGCTTTTAAAAGCTTTTTGAAAATATTTGAGGTTATTTTTAGATATTTAATGTTGGGAATTTTATATTATATTTGAATGAGTGATGTTTTTGATTTGTCCGTGAAGTTTATAATCTTATTAGACGTCTTAAAATCCTGAACACTAACATGTGATTTCACCTATGCCCTTCTCAACTGAAATCATAAAATGATAGAGGTTTAAAACCTCTTTATAACTGTATAGTAAAAGTTGGACATTTTTAGGAGTTTAGAGACTGGTTAAATAAATCTCGGTTTCTTAGTCACTTGATATGAGTTAATTGACAAAATGATTAGTAAGAATTAATTAAACAGGTGACATAATCAATTTACTACTATTTATATTACACCATGAAGTATGACACAAATGCAATAATTAAGCATTAGTACAATCTAAGTCTAGCTTACTTTCAATATTAATTATTTACTGCTTGAAAAAGGCATTAAGTAACTGACAGGCCATAAATGCAGTTAAATACAAAGAGCTTATAAATGCTCGTTTTAAATGCAATAAGATTGTCAAGACTGATTATTTTCAGAGAGTATATAAATATAGGTACATAATACTTACATAAGCAAAAACATTTGCTACAGATGTTTTCATTAATTAAAAACAAAAGACAGAGGTTCCAAGCTACTGAATAGCGAAAGTTAAAAGTTGGAAGACGATGAGATGTCACACTTGTTCTAATTATGAACAATCCCAGCTAGCAACGGATAAAGCTACATATATCAGTTACTTGCCAGGAAACTAACGCTTTCGAGCTTAAGAGTAGAGCTTACTGCTTAATATGATTCATCACGGGGAAATCTATAAAGTATATCTAGAATACTGATCTAGTATATCTGACAGTTGCAGTTTTCATTTAAAAGTAATTTAGTGCATTTTGATGCAGTGCAGTAAGAGCTAATTCTAAAAAACCTACACTCAGACACAATTAACCTATTATAGAATTCTTGAGTTATAGGTACATAATAGACAAAGCGACAAATTTTATAAATTAGAGTTGTTTACAAATAATATATAGATTTAAAGCAAGCCTTTATCGTACTCTTTAATTCTTAAGTTTATCCAAATATATATATATATATATATATATATATATATATATATATATATATATATATATATATATATATATATATATATATTTATATATAATATATAGTAGTTTTCGCTTATAACGACTTCGGTTATAACGACATATCGTTTATAACGTCGGAAAATCAAAATAATGAATGATTTGTTCAGTTTTCCTATTTAACAACATTCGCTTAAAACGACTCCGGGTATTACGACAATTTGGATATAACGACCTATATTGCACTACAATTGTTAATATTTTTCGTTTATTACGACTGAAAAATTGCGACATTGAAGAATCATTATTAAAATAGTTTATATAACAGAGAATTGAAATGTATATTGGTCCAATCCTAAAATCCAAGGCAGAAGAATTAGAAAGAATAATGAATAATGAATTCAAACGTACAGAAAGTTGATCATTTCGATCACGACAGCGACATCACCACAAAATTGTTTTAGGCAAAATTAGTGAAACAGCTAATGAAATTTAAAACATCGACGGAAGCCGTTTGTTTTATAAAATGACACCAGAAAAAACATTTAAGTTCAGAGGTGAAAGTGTGTAGGTGGCAAAATGTCGAAGGAGAGAATAACTTTGTTAGTAGGAGCTAACATGGCTGGTCCTGGTAGTGACAAAAAAACTGCTTGTTAGAGCAAAAACTAGATCACTCAGGTGCTTTAAAAACATTGCAGCTTTACCTGTCGAATATACAGGTAATAAAAAGGCTTGGATGATGTTCGAAATTTTCGAGCGGTATTTACGGAAATAGAACGCCGATCTGATTAAAAATAAAAACAAGATTTTATTACTAATCGACAATTGTTCTTTATACTTTAAGTAAGCATTTTTGCCACCAAACTCATCATCCGTTTACAACTGAAGAATCAAGGCGTTATAAAATGCTTAACAGGCCATTACAGACGAAGTCTCTCATTAAAATTGGTCAGAAATTTAGATAGCAGTCAAAACATTGTCGTAACAATACGGTCGTAAATGAAGGATGCGATTGAAATGGCTGCTACAGCGTGTAATCGGATTAGTAGCGAAACAGAAGCTAACTGCTTTAGACATGCCGGATCATGTTTAAAGAGTAATCCTCACACCGACACTCATTTATACAACGAAGATGATGAAATTCTACTTAATAAACTAACCCAATTGTCTGCTCTCATAGGAGCATATGTCCAAGATAAAAAAATTGGGATCATTTTGTAACCGTTGATAAATTATATTAACCGATGAAGAAGTAACATTAGAAGATATTGTAGGCGATGTGATTAGAATATCCATCAATGACACTTACAAGGAAAATGATGATGACGCTGATAATAGTACTGTGTTTATTCCTCCTTCTTATTCCTGCCTTTATTCCGTTACTGAAACATGCAAAGCACTTTCCACTTTCAAACGTTATCTGCAATTCTTGTCGCAAGCTCACTAAAAGTGTGCCTTTTACTGTCAGAAAATTGGAGCAGGAATATATACGAAACAAATGTATGAAGCAATCAATCATATCTGAATATTTTACAAAAATACAACAAAGTCAATAATATTCTTCTTTTAATAGTTTTAATATCTTAACAAAATCTTAGCTACATATGGTATGTACTATTTAGTTGAGACAATATTTTTTTTAAAGGGTTTTAATCGAATTTCGTTTATTGCGACGTTCGGTTATAACGACGGATTCTACTGACATTTTCAATGTCGTTATAAGCGAATTTCACTGTGAATATATATATATATATATATATATATATATATATATATATATATATATATATATATATATATATATATATATATATATATATATATATATATATATATATATATATATATATATATATATATATATATATATATATATATATATTTATTTAAAAGAAAGTTGTAGATGATAATCCTGCTGAGCTTTTTTTCAAATGCAATAAGCTTACGAGTGAATTTTGAGTTATATTTTGAACTGTAGGATTTCACTTTATTTTACTTCCTAGGAACATTTATAGTCTCGTGGTTATAATAATCAAAATTATAAATTTCTTATTTATGGACCATAAAATAAATTATACGTATTAAATTTGTCTTCAGGAAAGGCGTTCTGGCCGAAGCCTAAAAATATAATTTCATACTTATACGTATATAATAGTTAGTTGATGGAACACCAGTCTGAGTCTACCTCAACTTATAGGTATTTAATACAAATTATTGTACAGTAGACTAGCTGAAAATACAAACCTTAATTAAATCCAGTAATTTAGTTTTGAAAACTAGAGATAGTGGAACCTCATCGATACAACATAGTAACCTTATTTGTACATTACTAATCCAACATAAAAAGTGAAATTATCTATGACTCACAAACTGATTATATTTTAATGTAAATATTGGTAAACCACATATGATAAAAATATTAAAATATTTATCTACAAAAAGTATAAATTATTCCAATTAAGCACCACTAAACACAACAAATAATCATGATCCAACACTTGACCAGCAATCAAAAACTACTTCACTTTAATATGTTTTTCTAGTAAAATTTTCAAATTTTCCACACACAAAATACGAGAAACCACTACCCAACCACTCAATTTAATATTTAATTCGATGTATACACACAAATAAATTATTTAACAGTCGATGTGTTAAACCCAAACTATGTTTCAATGCACTTTAACTGGTTCAAATATTTTTGTTATCAGTGGCTGTCTATCATACGCAACTTTCCAAACCATAAACATTAAAAAACATATATGCGTATGTCGCGGTTAATTAACTTTTTTTATATTATAATTGTTTACTTTAATTTTTTATATAGACTATTATAATTATAATATTACAAAAAAAATAAAATTAAATAAATTAAAATATTATTTTTAAAATTAATATTCAATTTAAAACAAGCTTAAGGCTTTGTTTATAGAGATCGGTTGGTTTAGTCTATACTCGACATCATTCATTATTATTTTGTAGGTAAACAGTTTATAATTTTAACCACATAATTTGATTGACTATATGTATGTTTCGATATGATCGATTTTTAAACCTAAAATCAATAAATACTGTCAATTAGCACACCCCAAAAAACTCTGGCACGAAATTAAAACCATTAAACTTACACAAAAGTATATTCAATCGTTTGACCTTTTATATTTCACTTGTCTGACCTGAAAATTTCGAAAGTCAATATTAAATTATTCCATTCATTTCTGTGTATCTACGAAACACCCCCACCTTAAAAATTTCTATTATTTTCTCACTATTATTATTATTATTATTTATCTTTTTTATTTTTTGTGTATCAAGTGTCAAATAATGTATACAAATGGTGAATGGAATATGACATCAAGGGTCATGAAGAAGAAAAGCGAAGATCCGAGGAAGGAAAAAATAAAAATAATTTCAACAAAAGACGATGCCAAGATAATAATAGGAGCATGGAACAACACAAAATGTATCATAAATGTTGAAATTTAAGACGAAAATAATATTTAACGTGTATATAGTGTAACAGTACGAGCAGCTATCATCAACCATCTTCAGCAATAATTTAACGTGATAACTATGTACGAAGAAAAAGTTCAGATTCTTTCATATTTTATTACATTTTAAGTGGGGTGCGGTGTAAATTACTGAAATACTATATCTACCAATGTGATTTGTTTCTATATAGTACGTTACCACCTCCGTGTAATAAAATTAAAAGATTTTCGTTTTCACTAGATAATATAATGTAAATTACATTTGTTTTATCCGGATTATAACTATATATGTATTAGGTATACCGCAATATTTAATCAGTATTGTATACAAGAAAAAAAATAGCACAGCATCAGCATCAAAAACGAAACAAATAAAATTTCATAACACCATACACAACAATAACAAGAATATTAAATCTAATTTTCATTTCGTATCCCAGCGGCTAGACTATTACATTTATCACCTTTCTTAATCTACACACCGTGTACACAAAAATAACGAGTAAATTTCATCTCTTAAAATCACACATAAATAAAATTAAGCAAAAAAGCTCCCTATGTAAACACAGCAGCATTAAAAAAACAAAATTATCATCCGAACTATAGACTATATATGCAGCTTTAGTTTTTACCTTTATTTTTTAATTTGAGCTTTTTAACCGTTTCATTCCACCCCGTACTATTTTGTAAATATAAACGGAATGGAGGTAAGGAAATGACCGTAAGATATGTACGCGTTTTTATTTTCTGTCTTGCTTTTTCCGACTAAGACAGTGATGATAAAAGACGGTCTATATATACACAATCAACTACATGAAAAAGCTTTAAGTTTAATTAAAATAAACGTTATATATTAAACAAAGAATTGTAATACACTGTTAAATCATCCAGAGCTTTTATTCAATATATTTCTATACACTATGTTTATGTATATGTGTATGTACATCATCTCCAACACAAGTAATTTATCTTTATTTCGTATTAAATATACAACTTTTTGTGTCGTTGAGCTTTTTTATTGCTTCACAACTATCTTTTGATTTTTAAACGAATTGAGCTTTTTTACGTTGTTGCTACACTTATTTTGTGCTATACTGTTGCTATTTACTACTGATTTTTATAATAATGTGATGGAGTAAAGTATAAATGACATAACGTTCTGGTTTTTTATTCGTCTCCAACTCTTTGTGGTTTGATTTTATGTTTTTTCAACAGAAACGATGAAACTTGTGACTTTCAATGGATTGAATTGGTTAATATAATTGTTGAGAGATGTTTTTTTGTTTTGTGCTTTAATATTTTAACACATTTTTATGATCTTTTTGTGTAAAGCTGATAAACAATTTTCCCTTTAACTTTAAGTGGATTATGAATGAGTTGTTGTTGAGATGATGAGAACAGTTCAGATTGAATAAATTCTATTCAAATTTAATTGATTTAATCCAGTTTCATTTGATATTGCAAGAAATGGTATGTTTCATCATAACGACATACTGACTTATGGACATACTTCCTATTGATGACTAATTTATCGTTTCCTGAATACGTAAACATTTAATTATTTATAGGTCTCCGAGATAAAAATGAAGTTCATCTAACTAATATTAAAGAATAAATAGCGTAAATCACTGTCACCTGGGTTAAACTATTGAGTTGAAGGTATTTTAAAGAAAAGTTTCATTTTCTAATATACTGTCTTTTGTTAACAAGCACTACGAATATTCTTCTTTTTTATTTTTAACTTAACGTAAGTAGCTAGACTCTAACAACTTTTTTGTGGTTCGCTTACATTCGTCCTACTTTACGCCATTTCATAACCAAATTGTGGCTACATAGGTCTGATTTATGAAGAACATTGCATAGCTCCATGCCAGCCCATAGTACTAAAATGGACGATGGATTGGTCCATGGATCCCTGTTGGAGGATTATTTAGATTTTTATCAAAAACATAATGCATTTTGACTATTACGGTTTGGTTTGATAAAAATAATTCACAATTCACATGGTGCTACGGCAGTGCATGGTTGTACTGCAAAGTTTAAGGAAAATTCTTACAATATTAAGGTTCGATTATCATCGCTGGCCAAAACATGTTAAAGGACACAATAAACACGATGACTTAAAAGCATAACAGGTCATTCAATAAGTCCGTATAGGATAAGTAAGAAAAAACAAAAATTTTTGACAAATCTCGATTTTATTATTCAACATATAGTAGCCTTCGAGGGCGATACAACGAGTATAGTGATTTTCCAACTTTTCGATTCCACTTTTATAGAATGATTTCTCTTTCTCGTCAAAATAGGTCTCAGTTTCAGCGATTACTTCATGGTTGGACTTAAATTTCTTCCCAGCAAGCATTCTCTTGAGATCTGAAAACAGAAAAGGTCGCTGCGGGTTTAATCTGGAGAATACGGTGGATAGGTAAGCAAATAGAAGCCCAATTTATTAAATTTCTGTGGCAAATTGAATAAATTGGGATCTGTGGCACGGTATATTGTCTTGGTAAAATATCACTTTTTCCTTTTGCAAATGTGACCGTTTCTTTGCAATTTCAGCCTTAAATCGATCCAAAATGCACAGTAATAGTCACTGTTGATGGTGATTCCTTTTAGGTGACAGTCGATGAATACTATTACGTTGGCATCCTAAAGGACAGACGCCATTACCTTTGGATTCGGTTCATCGACTGCTGTCCACTCAACTGATTATTTTTCGATTATTTGTCACATTTTAGAATTCTGATAGAATCGACGATAGAATTCCATTTTATTGTGGTTTAACAGCGCAAAACATTTCTCTGAAACATCCATTCGTTGTTGTTTTTGGTCGACTGTAAGCTTATGCGGTACCCGCGTTAAATGGTACAACACTACCATTTGATATCTTTATAACGTCAGCTAGCTCGTGCACCTTCAGTTTGCGGTAGTTCATAACCAATTTGCGGAATTTTTTGATTTTTTCTGGAATAACAGCCTGATTTGGGCGTATCGTTTGAAGGTTAGTACTAATTAAAAAGAAAAAGCAAAAAGAAACCAGACTTATTGAATGACCCTGCATATGGATAAAATTGGTTTGAATTATGTTTTTATCCTTATAGCAGGGTTCTACTATATACATAGCTTGGTCTATTAGATATTGTGAGGCAAACCGCAACAAAGCTTTAATTGTGCTTTTCCAAACCAGTTCAGGTTATTTTAAGACGCGCTTTACAGATACAGTGAACATCTACTGTTACTGCTGCATCGCACTGATCAAACGACACCTTCCAATAGTTTCTTATATAAATTTGGTGGTAATTAATTTAATACGATATACTGTTATGAATATAAACTAACTGCCCTTTTACAAATGCCATCAAATTGAACAACTATAAATGTATGAGCATTTCAAATAAATTTTTAATCGATAAACGACATCAATTTATGAGACATACGACATGCGTCTATTAAATTTCACTTAATCACATTTATATGTCATAACTACATACATTATAAACGACTGCACACACCATAATGTTTATTATTTATGTATTTATACATAACAAAACCGAATTACAACTAAGCAGACATGTACGAGTATATGTACATAGTGTGTGATTACATCAAAATCAATAAATTTTCAATTGATTATCATTATTTTGGCGTTTTCGAATCATGATTTTCTAATTTACTATATTCTATATACTCGTACATATAGTTAGTATATAATATATATACATAAATTATACCAAGAGTACGTTCTCAATATATAAGACAAATTCCACCCTTATCGCCCTCCCTTACTTGTGTTTTGTTTCGCATTTTTAAACTCTCATAAAATTTTTAAATTCATTCATTTAACTTCTTCATTTTTGCCGTCTTGTATAATATGTTTACTTCCTCGACTTCTTCTTTCTATTATATTATTTAAATGTCTTAACATTTATGTTGATAGACGATGATGATGCTATGTGATGTTGAAAAATGATACGATATGCCATAAGATGACAAGCAACTGTAAATAATACCACGACGACGACAACGAACAAAAAAAATGTGTTTATACAGCATATAAAAAGCACACAGAACGGAAAACTAAACTACTGTACGGTGTGTGACTTTGTGCTTTTGTTGTATGTTTGTACCAAGTACATAACGATAGTTAGTTAAATTAACCAACTCTTGTTTAAATTTAATACCTCATTAACATTAGTTTTTTGTTGTATGATTTCACAATATCGATCATCGTCTATCGTACGTACGTAAAAGGATAATTAAACCTAACTTGCATCATCCACAATGGAACAATGTATGGTAGGAAAAATTAAAAGCTAACCATCCAATTGGAAAAAAAAGCTCTTGTAAATTAACTAACATTTTAAATGCTTTAAGCTAAATACCGAAAAAAGACAAAAAATCAACACTCTACCCTTAAAGCATTAAGAAAATGAAACTTACTTCTTCTTCGTTTGCATGTTTTACTGTTATTGTGTGTATATATATATGTATATGTATATGTATAATGAGAAGGGATGAATCTGTAGAACTAGAGATAAGTTTTGCTGTTGTAAAAGACAAAAAAGCAACAACAAAAATTATATACATATATATCTTTAATCTTAATTAATTAAAATTTATATTCTTTTGAAATGTGATGACAGTTAATATTTGTTAATTTAATGGTTTTGTTGTACGTAAATACGTATATTATATCCAAAGTCGAGCTTTTTTTTATTTAGTATATGTACTTTGCGTTTGGTTCATGTGTCCGTAACCTTTAGGGGATTAATTTATTTTGGTGCTCGTTTTTTTTTTGGTTGGTTGTATATAAATAGTTGGTTGGTTTGTATTTTTATTAAAATTACACAGTTAGACATGCTAGATGGATGGAATAATTACCGAGGGAAATATGTATAATTAGTTCAAATGGGCTTTCATTGTGATTAATTGTTAGAACTTTGTTTTGGTCACATCTCTGGAATATATATGCGGATAGATGGATATACATAATTCATTTGAATAGTTTTAGAGATGTTTATGAAGAAATATTATTGAATATTGATTTTTGTAGTGATAATTGATGTAGTCAAAGGTGTTTTGAGTTGGCCATAGTCAACTTCGGGCGTCAAATGTATTAGTAGTAGTTGTAGCTTTATGTTTGACTGACTACAAAATCATCAAGGACTTATGCACTACAATTGTGCTCTATGATATTATCAACATGAAGTTATTAACGATGCTTACTATAACGAGACCACGTGTAGCTACTATGAAAATGTATGAGAAGGATGAAACTATCCAGCACATGTCCGGCACACCAACATCGAATAACGCTATATAAATCACATGAGTGTGCAAGACAAAGCACTAAAAATATACTACTATTGTTTTATTGGTTAATTCTTTAAATTATTAAGCGCTATAAAATTAATAAAGCTTTTTATTTGTTTGATCTTATTAATTGGTATTGAACTGTGCAATCCGATTTGATCCACACTACTTCTCAATCAGGCGGGAGTTTTTCAATTCACTACCTGACTAGTTAGCATTGGCCTGCATTATGTAGATGCATTCTTTTCTATTTATGTTACATCATATGTAATGTCAACTAGATCTAGACTCCAGATGTTATAGACTTCTTTATACAATGGGATTTCAAATAACGATTTAAGGTGTAACGTGAATTTACCGAACTACAAATCCAATTGGGATTTCTTCCAAACACAGTTGACAGAAGAAATTAGTCTGCAGAAGACCAATGCATGGACCAGTCCAAATGGAAGACGAGCTAGATGAACTGATCCATAATATTCAAAGTGTTGCATAGGAAAGCACTCCAAATCATTGAAGCGTAAAGCAAAAGCTATTCAGAAGTGAGAGAACTTCTTAAAAATAAAAGAAATGCACGGAAGAAATTTAACTATTTGTGTAAAAAATTAAATGACATTAAAATCAGTCAGCTAATAAATAGCTTAGCACTCTAACTGGGGAAAATGATACTGGTTATTCATTATAGAAAGCAACTAAGAATCTTAAAAGACCTAAACTTCAAGTTCCAATAGTTAAAAATAAAAAAAATTAGTCACAAAATGCTAAGTAAACAGAAGATTTGTTTACGAATCACTTCGAAGAAACATTCCTGCTTTACCCCAAACAAACGTAAGAGGGTAATGTTGAATACTTCGATATATAAACCGGATGAAATAAAAAATAAAATACACCTATAAACATTGAAAGAAATAAAATGGGAAATCAAGAATATCTGAATGCACATATGGCTCCAGGATATGGTCTTATAACGGGTCAGATAATAAAAGCGTAACCGGACAAAGCATTGAGGAAGCTAGTGTATATAATTAATACTGCATTTCGACAAAGAAATACATTCCACGATAGAACAAGTACATCGAATTATTGATGTAATAGAGAAATCACTTGTAAGCAAACAAATATGCTCAACTATATTCCTTGATGTAGCGCAAGCATTTTTGCAAATTTTAATATCATATGTGTCCTTGAACAATCCTTTATCTCCTATATACTAGAGATATACAAAAGCAACAATGGCGACTTTTGCCGCTGACATGGCAATACTTGCAACAGTAAAGAACATCAATGACTCCACTAGCAAATAACAGGGGAATATTTAATTAAACGAAGCCAAAACAATCCAAGTGAACTTTACAAATCTCAAAGTTAATCATATACCAATAATGGTAAACTCGATAGCAGTACCGCATGGAAACAGTGCAAACAATTTCGGCATGATTTTAGATGCTTAACTTAGATAGAAGAAACACGTCAAAAGATAAGCGATGAATTAAGCATAAAATTCAGAAAAATGTATTGGCTCTTAGGAAGACTATCTGAACTAGCGATCCACTGCTCTGTATATACAAACAAATTTTGAAACCTGTATATACATGTGTGAGCCAATTCTGGGGCTGTGCAAAGAAGACAAATATCAAAATCATACATACAGTTCAAATCCTGCGATGTATTGTTAATGGCACCGTGGTACATTTGAAACGATAACCGCCATCGAGATCTAAAGATTGAGCTTGTCACGGATGAAATTAAGCATCATGCAACAAAACATCTACAACGTCTGCACTCAGCATGAAAATCTCGAGATCAGTAGACCTACTGTAGCAAAAAATGTGAGGTGGAGATAGACGAAACTAGGCATCATCGTGTGATAACTCCGACAAATACGTATTATGATATGTAAATTACTAAATGGGTACAAGACTCAGTTGTAATATAAAATATTAAAAAAACCTAGATTTACTACTACTGGGATTCGAATCCAGTAACTTGTCTATTAACTTTAACTATAGGCTGGAAGGAGCGTTATGCTTTATATTAAAACAAATGGACTGCTGCACAGGGTCTGTTCAACTGACGATGACCTCCATTCAGATATAATAGCTTTTTTTCAAAATTTTCACACAATGTACGACCAAATCAAAATTAATTTCTTTTTTTACAATTATTATACAGTACCAGAGATACACATTTGTTTTTGTAACCCAATAAATTTTCAATTATCTAAAATCTTAAATCTTGATTTTCCTGCGTTGTTTCCGCTATTCCATGTAACGTATATATATACAGTTACATACCCAAACCATGCTCATATTTATTTCGGTGTGCTTTCTTCATTATTACAGCAAAAAAACAAAAACAAAAAATTTTCGTCATTTTTCCTCATTTACGGACACAAACCCACAAAACCATAACAAACAAAAAAAACAAAGATACACAAGAAAAACGGTGGAAAACTTTTTGCTTGTTCTGGTTTATTCTGTGTGTTACGTTGTTCTCCGTTAACAAAGTAGAAAACTTATTCCAAATGAATTATGTTTTTTAATAAATGAAAAAGATTTTTTTTTTGTTTTATAATAATTTTCATTATTCGCGGAAGAAGATTCACAAAACAAAAATAAATTCACAAACAACAAAACAGAACAAACTTAACCATTTAACCAACCGTATCTTTATGAATTTTTCACCATTCCGTAAATTTGTTTATCTGACGACGGTGCCGAGTTATTGTTGTTGTTGTTGTTATTGGTGCTGTTCTTGTGTTGCCAATGAAGACCGCAAAATTATAAATATTTTTTTTTATGGGGTTTTGTTAGACTTTCGCGAAAAATAAAAATAATTAAATGAAGTTATCTTCTTATTAAAAAGACTTTTGTGTATTTTAAAATTAAAATTACGAAATTGTTTTGTAGTTTTTCGGTGTGTTTGTTTCTCCCATGTTTGCGCTATTCCACTAAAATATTTTTGTCGTTACATTGCCAGTAAATAATAAATTATTTTGCACGAGAGGAAGAGTTTCAAAATAAAATGAAAACAAATTAAATAAAATGACAGGATTTTTTTACATTTCCTGGCAATATTTCAAAATTTCGGGGACACACAATTTGGTAGGTCACAAACATCCTTTTTGTGTAATTTTTTTTATATAAAAGGATGCCTTATTTGTCGTGTGTCGGATTGTTTAATTTCAAGGTATTTTAATTGAAATAAAACTGTAATGGTGTTTTTAATTAAATCCAACTTGTTTATTATCAAGGAATTCGTTTGGTTGGTTTGGACGATATATTTTTCCTAACCCACTTTTAAATAAAACCCTAAGGTTATAATAAATGGGTTTCCACATCATTATCCTTAACAACAAATTTATAAAAATTCTCAAATTTTAAACTATAGCACTGCAAGTTATTGGTTTGTACCCCAGTTTGTATAAAAACTTTCTATAATTTCTGGAGTGTCGTAGCCTTAGTCAAAAAATGATTAGTTTATTGCAAATTGACGGCAAACATGAGTATGACGGTCATACTTTTTTAAGCAGTTCTGATATACAAACTTTGGAAATTCATCAAGGTTGAAAGTATGGGAAATAGCAAAGCTGCCCCCATTTCATCATTCGAGAGTACTATCTCTCGACGTAACCGTAAAAAAGTTATCTCCTGTAGGATATAACTTTGAAATATTAAATTAAACTAGATTTTCTTCATAAATCTCTATGAAAAGTGTTTCATAAGACTTTTATATTAAAAAAATTAACAGGTAGAACCAAACCCCTAAAATTTAAATCCCACTGGATATATGTAATTCGGACGCTACTGAACTCTACTGAGTAAAAAAGCTACCAGTATTTTTAAAATCGCTGCCAAACTTACAACCAACGAATTTTGAACAGTCATTTGTTTTTATTGTAGAAACAAATTTCAAAGTGGTAACTGAATCCATTTCCCTGCTGTTGCAAGCGATTCACAATTTAAGCTGGATATAGTTAAAATCGATTATACAGTAGATTTATCGAGCCTAAATAAGCGCGTTCCAATTTTATTTCCCAATTGTCGTTATGCTCGCTTAATCTTAAATTTTAATTTACGCGTTCGAAAATTTAATGATCAATCCACTAAATTATTTAATTACAATAAACATTGACATACAAATCTCTAATCTAATAAATTTTCTTTATCTTTTCAGATGAGATTTACACTTTGCTGATAAAATTAACCAAATCAATTTGTAAGTAAATTGAATGAAATCAAAAAATTACAATATCATTCGTAAAACGTGACTGGATAAAATCAAATAAACAATTCGGACTCACGTTTCACTATATTGTGTATCGCACAGCATGGGAGAGTTGCAATAAAACATTTATTCATTCCTTCGAAGTTTCTACCCCACTTAAAATTTTAATCTCTTTCTAATTTAAATTTTATTTATTTTTATTTTTCCAATAAAACAAAACGGAAACTTTTTCTCTTATACAATTATATAGATGTATGTATGTATGTAGATACGAAGGTATACAACAAGTAAAGACAAACATCACCTTTAATCTTTTTCAATATCTTAACTCGTACATATGTACGTATACCGTACTTACACAAATAAAAACAAAAATAAAAATTCATTGAAATTTTTCCATTTGGAAAATAACAAAAAACAGTAGAAATAAATAAATAAAGTTGCAAAGTATCATCCCCACCCTAACATGTATATATACTAAACAACAACAAAAAAACTAAAAGCTTTATTAAATAAATGAAATACAAGGAAACTTTTAATTTTCCTTAATTTTTATTTTAATTCATTTTCATTTCAAATTTTATTCCCAAAAATCAACCCTCTTACCTATATAGCTTGTTCAATTTTCTATATACATATAGGTTTTTACTACAACCCATCACATCTAAAATACACCACCTCCCAAAAGTACAGAGAAAACAAAAGTGACACAAAAAAGCTTAATATACATTTTCATTTCGAAAACAAAATAGAAATGTACAGTACGTATGTACAAAACGAATTTTCCGTTATTTTTTTTCTACTGTTCTGTTTTATATATTTTCATTTTTATTGATGTGAACATTAATTTTCCGGAAATTATATTAAATTAATTTCAATTAAAAATACAAAAAAAAAATTAAGGAAAAAATTTTCAAAAAAAAACAAAATTCAAAGTTTGGAAAAAGTTTTTGTTTTTGTATTGTGTTGTTTATTTACTTGTTGATGTTTTAACTATATTGTTGTTGTTGAGGTTCTTATGTAATGTGTATACATAATACATAATTGTATGCTATTTATATTAATTAGGGTTTTGTTTTATTGTGTTATCTGTAAATTGTTTTTGTATTTCTGAGTACTCAAGGGTTATTTATTAGTGCTTAGGAAAATTTATGTAAAAAACAAATGATGGATGTGGTAGAAAGGTGAGGTCGAAAACCACAAAAACAATTTTATTCGGTTATTTTTGTTGTAAATTAAATATTGTATTGAGTGTAAATTAAATGAATTTTTAATGAAATCAATTATGAGTGTTAATTGTTTATGCTAACAACATAAAAAAAACATTATTTTTGTTTAACAAAAATATACGTAAATATTTAACTCTTGATTCGGTTTTTGGTTATGTTGGGACGAATTATTTAGATAAATATATATTATGTATGGGTTGCGATGCGGGAAGGTTATAATGAAAAAGGTGATCCCAAGTTAATTAAATTATTTATATTGGATACAATTGTGTTATATTATTATATTTATTAGGAGGTATACAATAATTTATAATTTAAATCTAATTAAACGGTTTTGGTTATTTTTTTGGAAAATATTTATATTTAAAATTACCTTTAATTATCGTTTACTAAACCAGCTGAATGATTTTTTTGATGATTCGATCCCAATAACAAGGGATTAAAATGAGTTGTCAAAAAAGACGTGGAATTATTAAAGAAGCTTTCAATAAGGAGTTTGTGTCAAATATTCAACTTGAAGAATAGATTATTGATGGTTTTTCCAAAATATATTTTAAGATTCTTAAATTCCAAGGCATCAGTCATTGCATTCTGTTAACACTACAGGTCATACAGTCAATAGTATTTGAAATACAGATTTGATGGATGATTATAATTTCACAAAAAGTGTAAATGTTTTGTTGGCCACCAAAAAGTTATTTGTGTGTGCTTATATGATAGATCCCATGACAATATTGAATTGTGAAGTAGTACTTTAATAATTGACTGTACTTCGACAGATCTGATCCTAATCGGTTCGTGGTATGATACGTTTACTCTCAGTAGGTTTCGTACTGAGTAAATAAAAGTTGGTATAAATTGCTGAAATATGTCTTCATACATGTTTCAAACTCAATCTGTTTCGTTAGATTGTTTTGGTCTCAGTTTGAATTTTAAGAAGCAGTTTAAAGTTGGGTTAAGAAAATGATACAAATATAATTCGATCCTAGGTACAATCAGTACTTTTTAACGTTTCAGGTTTCCCGAAATCTAAGTAAACTACGTGGGTTAACACTCAAATTAAAAAAAAACCTAAACTAATGGAATGTCGTATGATGTAATGAGTACTTGTTCTCAGATCCTCAACCCTTAACATTATTTTTTTCTAAAAAGTACCATATGTTGTCATTCAATAGTAAAAAAACTTCAGTAAAGTAAAACAACGTCTTCTTAATAATTCTGAAGAAAGTACTTACTTCAAATGATAGTAATATTATTATGAATTCATTTATTCGTTGAGGGTAAATACCTTATTAAAATAATACGCCATTTCGTCTGAACTGGTACGTACCATGTTTTTAATAGGCCATGATGAGAAAAATAAATTATGAAAATCTTTTGTTGGGTTTCATTGATCACATGGGATTCATTGATCACAATTTATCTCTACAAATTAAACTATAAAAAATTCTTGTCGGCTTACTTACAGAACTCTATAACAAATTTTTAAAATTCTGTGATTTAATAATCAATGATAACATGAAAACGTTTATCATTTCATCTACTCCAGAGAATTTATATGTGAACGTGCATGATTGAGATTACGAGCTGTGTCAAATTAAAAAATTCAATCATCTATAACACTGTACGAGCCGGCTCCACAATTATACATACCGATGTGGCTCTGGTGAAAATTAGTGTAATAGTCCATCGATCGCCTAAAACAGATTGAGACTTTTAAACAACTAAAGGAAATAATCTGATGCAGTGGTAAGTTAACTAAATATGAACTTTGTGTTAAAGACTTACGTGAAAACAATATTTAAAAACTGTGGAAATTTATTTCAAAAATCAGTGTTTAGTGAAAAATTGTTTTCGGCGATGATGCTCATTTTTGGCTAAATGGATACGCCAACAAACAAAGTTATCGTATTTGGGCTGATAACTAAACAGCATGAAGAGTTTCAAAAGTTGCCAATGCATCCTGAAAAAACTACTGTATTTCTTTAAAATTGTTGAAGGACAACAATTTGAATTGAAGGCGTGTAAACATTAATCGCGTAAATTACAGAGCAATGATCAATAAAATTTAATTGCGAAAAATTCAAGATATTGATGTAGCCGACTTTGATTTTAACAGGGTGGTGCAACATGCCACACAGTAGGTCAAACCATCGATTTATTGAAAGAAAATTTCAATGTGAACAATATATCAAGCATAGAGCCTTCAAAATTTGTGATCTAACGCCGTTAGCCTACGTTTTATGGAGGTACTTAAAATCAATAATTTATGGTCAATAATGTCTTCCATATGGCTAGCACTACTATTGATTTTTCAAATATTGCAAATCCGGTATATTTTTATTAATTATTTTCTGGTTTCTTCCAATTCTTTAACCCTTTAAAACTCTACTTTTGAAAAGAAACACGAAAAGCAATATAACGTTAATCAGTAATTAAAGTAATCATTCCAGCCAATTTTAAAATTACATTCTTTGCTCCACGAAACATTGTTTTGAAGGTTGATTGTTTACATTATAACCAAATCACTGTATCGAGCATATTGTTAAAACCAACGTCATTAAAACATAAATTCTAATTATCATTGAATGATTTTAGCGATTTCCCATCTTTCACCTAAATCCTCGATAAAACCGTAGACAATTATCCCAACCATTCTGTTTTGTTGAAATAATTTAAACTTTAGCAATTAAAATAATTTCAAATTAATCAAATTTCATTTCAGTCGTCAACTAACAAAAAAATATTCAACACTAATTAGTCAACAAAATATAAAATCAACTTTGTCGCCCCCTCGAGCAACCTATAAATGACTCTCTCAGTATAAAGAAACGATAAAGGAGAAAATCTACTCCATTTGACATTTTATGTAATGTCTTTCTGTATTAGAGGCAAAATACAAACCAACAACAACAAAAACCTAAAATTTCCGGTCCATTTTTTATTATATTTTTATTCCTTTCGTATCCTCCTAATATATTTTCTTTTAGGATTTTTTTTTATTACAACTTCCTTGTCTCAATTTAATCACATTAAGACTATTATTAGAAAATAGGGATAATTTGTTATCCCTTTTTATAGTACTGTTGGTAAGATGAGGGATTTTATTTTATTAAAAAATAGGATTTTGCTCCTAAACAATTTTAAACTATATTATATATACTATATAGAGGACATTTAAACGACTTAAAGCATTAAAAAGCTCTATACCTCTCGTATAAGTATGTGTGACTGTTACAAACGGTATAATGAATCCTTACATGATTATGATTAAAATAAAAGTTTTGCTATCTTATGATTATTGAATAACAAATAAGTTTCGTGTGTGTGTGTGTGTGTGTGCTGAGACGACACAGCAGTAGACGAGACAAATTTTATGAGAACACCTTTTTTTCTGTACTGTACATAAGTATGTTTATCTATATGAAAAAATACCTGAAAACGTTTTAAGTTTTTCCAAACTTTTCATTTTCATTATTGTTGTTGGTTTTGGTTGGGAAAAAAAACACACAAATTGTATTTAATTTTGTGAAATGCTTTGCGACGAACTATAAACGACGATATGGTGTATACGGTGATGATGAAAATGTGAAAATTTTTATTTTGTGGCAAGGGGTTGCGGATTCCAAATATTGTAACGTATATACTTCGTATCCAGCATACAAATATGTTTATAAAAAAAAAATTATTAAATGTTGTTTTGGGTTTTGTTTTTGTTGTTTTTTGGTCACAAATGAGAATGATTTGTTTTTTGTACCATTGTTGTTGCTGCTGTTTTGGGGAAAGCACACAACGAGTTTTATTGTTGTTTGTCTGGAAAATAAAATTTAATGAATGAGATGAAACCAAAAGCTAAGGGTTGAACGGATTCAAAAAGATTAAAATCACGGCTTGTGGCATAAACAATTATGTAGTGATATTTGTATAAACTGTGAGCACAGAGTGCAGTAGAAAGGTTAAACTTTTGATTTATTATTGGGTATTCTGGTGCGTTTAATTGTTCCCCCGTAATTCTAAGATATATCAATCAATTGTCGCTGCACCTATACCGTTATATCTATACTATATTTACAGTAACAACATATTTTTATTATAAGATAATAGCTCAATAACAAAAGTTTTAAATTAGTTTCTTAAATATATAGTTTTATATATTTAACTGTAATTGCATCATTAAAGCTTTTCTTTAAGTTTGTGCTGTACGAGCGAAACATTTCCAATTAATTTTCTTTATTTTTTGTTACTGTACCCAAACATAATCAAAAGATGGTTTTTGCGATCATTGAAATCAATTATTAATTAGTTTTCAACTTTTTTTTGTATTTTTTAGGTAGATGGATTCGATTGGATACGATCCATAGTAAAGTTTTTCAAAGTTTTGGCATTTAGTGGTTTGTTGTATGTTATAATTGATTTATTTGTATCATTGAATTTGTTCAGTAAATCTACAATGTTATATTGAACTTTCCGATTTTATACAGATACTAATCTTATAACACATTTAAAACAAATCGACCAATTCCGATTGTTAGTTGTGGGTTATAAACCTGAAAATTTATCCATTATTTAGATTTTATCCGTTATTCTTCATAGCCTTAAGGTAATCGAAAGATTCGGTCTTACAATTATATTGTGTTATATTGTGACAAGATTGAGAACACTGATTCTGTTATTTAGTACTGATTAAGGATATTTAAGCTTCAGTTTTTAACTATTCGAATCTCCGTGCCTTAAAAAACATGAAAGCTTTTAAAGTTTCCAACTCTAACTTACCTATTGGTATGAATGTAGTGGGTTGTATCCAACTTGACTTAACTTATACTACAACTGAACAATCATGAGATGATATGAGCCTGCATATGGTAGAGTTAAAAATAATGGATTTTACTATTGGTTCCGAGTGAAGAAAGAATCCTTAATATTGAAAGTCCTCTATTTTTTATAATAATCTGGAACTTTTATCTATAGGAGATTAATATAGAGCGATTCTGTATATAGTGATTGAAGTTCAGTTTAGCTTCTTAAAAGAAACTTGGTAATATAGTTTCTCGAGAATAAGAGGATTGGCTTGTTTCGGATTACAAACGGTCACCATTCTTCAAAAGCGGTGTTACTCTTTCTATTTTTACAAAACGTGGCATTGTGTTTTATAAAAGCCAATTGATAATTGGTATAATCACAGTGGATTAACTTTATGATATAACGTAAAGCTTTAACATAATTCACCCTGCTATTAAATCGCTCAAAACACTACTAATAGTGTTTTTATTACTGATTACACGAGCTCTATAAATGTACAAACTTTCTCTCACGATTGGGCGTGTAAATAACATGATGTAGCAGCTGAATATCAATTACTTGTATAACTCAAATTGTTTGTCTTTCAATTAATATGACACAGTCCGATTTTACCTTGTAACTACCAGTAACTGACTTGGTATGTCTTACAGTCTTAAATTTTTGGCATACAATACAAATCAGCACAACAAGTAACATCCTTGTACATGTATGCCCCTATCCCTTGGAACCTCATTTAACTGTTGATTTAATGCCAGAAGATTTAATGCTAAGCAATGAAGTAATCTAAAAATACGTATATACATATTATATAATCTTCAGCATAAGTGTCTATAATTTAGTAAGATTATACGTTGGCAAGGTAATGCTGCCATATTATATTTGAAATAAGTATATAGAAAAGTGATAAGGCCGTCAAACGCGCCAGGTTTTCGAAGTGACATATGGCCCAAAACGCGCCGTTGATGGCACATACCGAGTTCGTTTCAACCACGAGATCAGGAATTAAATGCAAATTCCTGATATCGTGCATGACCTCAAAGGACAGCGAATACGCTGGCTCGGTCACGCACTGCGTGCTGATCCGAACCGAATGATACAGCGATCTTTGAAGGGAGAGCCGCCTTTTGGTAGGCGAAGAGGTCTCTGTCGGCGACGATGGGTCCACGGCGTAGAGAGCGATCTGGCATCTTCAAACTGTCTACAACGGTTTGAAGAGCTGGCTCGTGATCGAAACCGATGGAGTCAGATAGTTGACACGGTACGGGCCAATAATGACCTGTAAAAGCCGTCAAAAAAAATATATAGAAAAGTACTTAAAATGTTTAATATTTTTTATATGGTGTTACTAAATCCCGGTCATTTCTACTTTACCTTGTTGAATCAGCCTTTCTGAAATAATTTTTAAACACTTACGACCTAACTTGCATTGAAGGTGAAATTGTTAACAACTATATATGGTTAAAAACCTAACATTTTACCAAAACGAATGTATCTTCGTGAATGACCAAACCGAATTCCGACAACGTTACAAAATAATTCGAGAGGTTCAAATACTGATTAAAAGAAGTGGCTGTTATTCAGAAATTATTTAAACAAGCAAATCAAAATTATTGTTAGAACAATTGCCTTATATGCATTAATCACTATGACAAGTAGGCTATACTCAACTTGAGTCTAAATTTGATTCTGCAACTCAGAATGTCCTATTTTTAGAATGTTATATTCAACTAGGACATTCCGTAGCTTATAAACTTGGTATTCATATTCTTTTATCCCTTAAACACATATCGCACACTTAGACCGATCACCGGTCAACCTAAGCCACAACAACCTAACATAACCTAATCTAAACTCATAAAGTAGCCTTTTGAAATACTACCGCTCATAAATCGTTTCTGTGGCAATACTCTGGTAATTCCCCGGAAATTGGGGAAAGATTTTATATGTAATTTCTGTCCAAATATTTTTATCCGGCCTACTGACGAAAAAAGTTCGATTTGAATATTTATAAATTGGGAATAATTTTTTCATACTAATGTAACACTAGCGTCCTACCTCAGTATGCCAGAAAATAATATTTAACCTCAAAAATTACATATAAAATCATTACCCAATTCCCTATTTCCGAGTAATTAACAGAAAAGTGCCATTGTGGCAAATTTTACTAGAAACAGGGTAAGCCACGAGTTTTTAATGTATATTTAATATCTAGAGAGTGGATTTATTTTACATTTATTAACAACTTTAGAATATCTGAGTAAGTATTGATTTTATCCACACAACTGGATCAATAATTCGTGTACATCCATATCTCTTAACAAGCATGTATATATATATATATATATATATATATATATATATATATATATATATATATATATATATATATATATATATATATATATCTGCAGATGTCGTTAAGCCAAACCGATTTCGAATTTTTAGATGCTCCACATTTTAAAATAAAGGGCACTGCAAATAGTGTTGCCAACGTGTTTTTTTTTACAGTTAATGTAATTTACACTACTTTTTACATTATTTACATAAACAACATTTCTGACATGTAAAATCTCAACTGTGCTTTCTCTGACAATAACTACTAGAACCGATCCGGCTTAACTTTCTCTATTATATATGTTTCGTTTCACATAATACCCCAATTTTTTACCAAGTGTGACTAAAAGAGACATAATGTTTACTGTCGGCATTCATCAGGTTTCAAAAATATTTTTCCATCACCCATTGAGATATAGTTTGAGCACTACACTGAACCACTATATATATATATATATATATATATATATATATATATATATATATATATATATATATATATATATATATATATATATATATATATATATATGCCTGTACTGTAGTCTATACATTACCATGTGCATGTGATACGACGACAGGTATTTTTCGAAATAAATTTAATTTTTATTTCAATGTTTAGCCATCAATTTTCCAAATATTTATTTAGTTTTAATTGATAAGAAAGACAAACAACACAGGTTGATATATTGATTTTGTTGATAGAAACAATATATGAAATACAATATATTTAAGAGTCGGTGGTTATATATGGGTTTATTGCTATTATTTTCTAAACACAAACTGTATCTCTATGAAAATAATATAGACAACAAAAAACTAATATGTGGTTATAATTATTTATTTTAATAATTTAGTTATTTTTAGGTATATACATGTAGTAGAATACCTTTCGGTGTTATATGTATGTACATACTCGTAATTGAGACGAAAATAAAATTTAAAATTTTTAGGGGAGTGTTATAATAAAGGGAAAGGTTTTATGTGGGTGACTGATTAAAGATGTTGTGTTTTGATATTATTAAGCTTATTAAGCATTATGGTGTAGGATAATTAACTTTAATTTGCATAATTAAAATTAATTGGTTGGATATGTACAACTCTTCAGTATATGAGCAATCAAATTTTATGGATTTATAACCATTTAAGTTTGAGCTTTCTTTCTACCTTTTATAAAGCTCAATAATGTTGATAAATCCAATATACTCATGTATCCAAGTCCCATATTTCTTTTTACGTGTATATAGATAGACAAAAAAAAACTTGTGAAATTTATTCCATTTCTTTTGGACATAAATTTCAATTAATGTCTCAATATTTCTTATTGTCTCCAACTCCAACACACTCACACAAACATCCACACAAGAAAATAAGGTTAGGTATGCTATCTCAAATAAATAAAAATATATCACAAAAGTAAAAATAAAGAAAATTTATTTTTTTTTTGTGTGTGTGCTCTGGATTGTTTTGTACCTGTCATGGGAAATGTAAAGGTATACACACACACATATACATAGGTACACAAAACTGTTGGAACGATGTCTCGATTTGGCTCTGTTTGTTAGTTGGTTACTTAGTATAGCTTTAAGATAGATTGAATTTGGCTTTTTGTTTAATGTATGTCATAGTGATTTAATCGCCAGGAGAGTTGTACTATGTAAACTGAACTGTTTAAATTCTCAAACATATTACACAAAGAGTCCAGGTAACCAAAAACAATAATTGAGTTGCAATTGTTCTAATAAACTCTTGTCGTTTCAATGTTCTTTTTTTTTGTTGATAATTTAAAATTTTATTGGATTTATTTGTTTAGGCAATGGTTAGTCTTCCATTAGTCGAACAGGTACAAAAGGAAAATGTAAATATTTGGGTCAGGGAGATGAAAAACACAATATAAATAAAACCCCAAAAATTGCATTGATATACCAATGTATATGTTCATTCAAATTGTTTAGTTAGGTTTGTGTTTGGAGTATTTGCAATATTTAAAATTTTTAGAACTCTCTTTTTTATTTGTGGGTATAGGTCATTTCCCGCCGTTGGCCAAAAACTTAATATATGCTCCGTACGACACAAAAAGCGATTATTGGTAAAAGCTTTCGTTGGGCGAACCGCCAACAATGTATACAATATAGTTCGTAAGGTTTCAGTTGAGACGCGGTTTTGGCCTCGCGATTATGGTACAAAATGAGTACAATATACAAATTGATCAGGAAGTTCCAGGGATTTATTCAGAAAATTAGAAATACAAGTTTCTTAATCCAAATCTATATTATCCCCTTCAAAGTAATCCTCATTGACTACAACACACTTATGCCAGCGCTTGATCCAATCCTCGAAACATTTTTTAAATTCGGTTTTCGGTATATCCATCATTGCTTCCTGCGGTTTTTCCTTTATTTCCAGCTGCTGAAATGCGTTCTCGTAATAGTTTTTTAACTCGATTAAACAGAAACAAGTCACCGAGAGCCAAATCAGATGAATTCGGTGGCTGTTGGATGGTATTTGTTGCATTGTTCTTCAACTAATAACAAATAATGATGGAACTGCGCGACGGTTCGTTATCATGGTGCAAAATCCACAATTTTTCTGCCCAAATAATACTCTTTGTTTATGGTCTGACCTGACAAAATTTCATGATGCACTACACCGTTGTAATCCATACAAATCGTGAGCATTGCCTTGGTTTTTGACTGAAAACGACGTGGTTTTTTTGTTCTCGGCTCATTTGTTGAACACCATTCACTTGCCTGATGTCTGGATTGCGTGTCATACTCATAACCCCACGTTTTGCCTCCAGTAATGATCCTTTTGATGAATGTTTGTTTGGATTCAGCCTCGCAAATCATGTCTTTTGCGACTTCAACACGGTCTCTTTTTTGCATGAAATTGAGGTCTTTTGGCACGAACTAGGCTGCTACACGACGGAAACCCAAATCATTAACCAAAATGTATTGGACGGATCCATTGGCAATGTTTAAGTCCTCCGCTATCTCTCTGATGGTTAATTTACGGGTATTGACCAACATTTCATCTACTTCATCAATGTTTTTGTCGGGTTTCGATATCGATGGTCTGCCACTGCGTTCATCATTTTCGATTGATTCACGATCACTATTAAACCGCTCGTGCCACTGGTAAAAGACCGCATTCGTTCACGGTGGTTATTCCACGAACTTTTTAATCAAGGTAATATATGTAGATATTGATAGCGATTTGTTGCTTATATCCATTGAAGTGAGTTAACATTTCGAAAAAGAGAAAAAACTCAGATGTCTCCTAAATCGATTATTACTTCACTCTGTGGTTCTTTCTAAATTTAAGCTAAAATTATTTGAGTTATTTAGATTAATTCCAGCTGGTACTTTAAACCCCGAAATATAATATACAAAATGTGATATATTTAATCTATCGATCTCGAATTACGTTAGAAAAAATATTCCAACCGCATTTGGTTCATGTGATTGGGATTGTTGCCCTTTAAATTATGATGATTAAGGTTTTAAATTTCGGATGGACCAAAAGCCAAACATAAGTTCAATATAACTTTAATAAGCACATTCAACTTAAAAATTTTCGTTTCTAGTGGCAAGATACACTCAAAATATTTGTGATAAACTAATAACACCTCAGTTGAGAGCTCTGATATCTACAATAAACTACCACTATATCTACCATAAACACCAGCTAGTGAAATGGGATAATCACTTAATTACTATGTCGTTATTGAATATTTTGATTGCAGAGTGAATATGTATCATCACAGGAAGCTGGAAGATAGCTCAAAATCCACTGGCTGATAATTAAGTTATCGTTTAACAGACAGTTTTACTTACATGTTAAATGTTATGTTTGCTACAAAAATTATTCATTTTCCTTAAAGAGTTCTTGGTTGATCGCTTACGGCGATACTTTAAAGAATAAATATTGATTCGTTTTTAGACTAAGGTGTTTATGTTATGGTACAATGTTATATTAATGGACTATTGGTTGGGGAGTTAAACGCTTGCTAACTAAAAATAAGTGCATCGATTGAATTACAACGCAGCTTTTTATATTCTTAGTGTTTAAAAAAGCTACAATTTGTCTTAAGTATACCAATTTTTCTTATTTTGAACCATAACAGTACGCATTTCTGAATATAAATGAAACAGAAACTTAAAGCTCAATAACAATTAGTCATTAACAATAATCTTATAATTGCTTGGTGTAATGAGTATTTTTGGAAGTAAAATATACTACAGCTATTGTAAGGTTTTCTGTTTCTGTGAATTTGCCATGCTCTTAATAAAACTCTACTGGTTCGATTCTCAATGAGGAAGCCAATTTTCCAAGGTCAGAAATATATTTCTTACTTTTCAATATGATTACAAGCTTTACCATACATCTCGACAGTACCGTTGAAAATAGCTGGCATATATCCAACTTGGAAGATGTACAAAACTCCAGACAAGCTAGTGTCTTAAATCAATCTTTGTTATTGTCTTAAATCAGTCATATTATTAAACGTTCAGACAGTTTATAAGCACTCATACGCTATCACATTTACAAACTTTAAAGACGTTTTAAAACTTAAATTAGTTATTGTTGTATTTCGGTAAACAATTGTTTCGCAAAAAAAAAAAACAACACAAATACAGAAAAGTAAATTGCATTCACACATTAAAAATTGTTTAACAGCAACACAAGCACAACAAACAAACAACACTAATAAAAAGTAACAAAACAAACTTTTCTTCTTGCTGTCATAAGAACACTACTTTGTAAAAACTTTTAACTTTCTTGTGTTGTTTTTTGTTTTATTTTGTGTAGTTTTTCATTAAGCTTTTCGGTAAATTAAAAAAAATATATTTTTTGTCGTTACATACACATTTGATAAATGCATCGGTTCGTATACAGTGGATTTTATTCTTCTCACTTGCATGTCGCATCTTTTATTATCTTAAGTAAACACAGACACACACACGCAAACAAATGAAAAACCTAATGAAATATACGATATAATAAATAAATAAGATGAAGGGAAAATTTTGTGCTATGCTTTTGTTTATTTTTTGAGTGATTAATTTTAATTAAGAAAATTAGTTTTCCACTTTGTTGTTGGTATTATTTTTACACAGTGTTTTTCTCGAGGTTTCTCATTTTATTTAAAAACAAAGTATTTTTAGTAGTGTCTATATACATATTATATATTATATATGTACTATATTTATATATAAAATGTATTTTTGTGTCTTATGTAAATAAAATAGAAAAACAAAAATAATAATTTCCCCGTTCTTATTTAATTGTGCGGTTGTTGTTGCTGTTATTTTTCGTTTTAATATAATTTTCCTCATTAACTTTTCGTTTTTGTTTTTATTTTCATCACCGTACAACAAGCATTTTATCCATTTAGTATACTTCATTTAGTACATCTGTATATAGATATGTATGTATATGCGTATGTATGCGGAGAAGATTGTGATTCTGACAAAAATATAGAATAAAAAACCGAAAATTGCCTAGAGGTGAAAAGCGTGTATATATATATACAATACAAACAACATTATATACACAGATCGTTTATAACACAAAAAATTTACCAAGAAAAACTCAAATGTTAGAAAGCTTAAAAGTTATATGTAGTTTGAGTTCTATAAATATAGTTAAGAAATCAATGAGTGTTCCTGTGGTATCATTAATTAATTTATAATTTCTATATACTGTTTGGTTTTTATTTAATTTTTCCATTCTCTCGAAAGCTGATAACGTTAAGTTATTTTCAATGCACAAAATGTGTATAGTAAAAAAAGTTTCTTTGATCCTGATGAAATTATCCCTTACGGCAAAATTCGCATTTTATACCAATGTGTACGAATATAAATACAAGGGGATTTTTTTTTTTAAATACATAACGAGAAATGCGCGGAATATAATACATACTTACATATATCACTATAGAGATTGTAAAAGGAAATTTGCTTTAATGTTAATAAGGTGTTTAGCAGTAATTTAGATTTAAACGCGGGATTAAATTGTTCGCTAGAATTTAATAAAATTCTTTTGTTTCGTTTCATCCGGTATTCTTCTCATATAATATATGTATGAATAATATAGTATACTGATCCCGGGAAGTCTTTATTCAGTGTTGTACTAAATATCTGTTTAAACATCGGATAAAAGCCCAAATATGCATTAACATTTCTTTTCTCTAATTTGATCTTATACAGATTCTCTCTAGAATCGATATCCTGATTTCGGATAGGCTGATTACGTAATATATTACGGTTGTTTGGTTCAAATAGACATTTTGTAGTTTAAAAGCAGTTCACCTCTCTTTTAAACTGATTTACTAATGTTCAACGGTAGAATATTAATAATATATAAAAGCGATGTCATATCTTGAAGTCAATGTTTTCAATACCCATATAATCTGTATAAAGGAATAGAAGAACGACGAAACCAAGATCAAATTGTGTCTTCTTACTTTAAATACTTTTGAAGACTAGGCTTAAACTATTTAATAAATCAACAACCCGCTGACTTTATCTAAATTACCAAAACGAAAAGTTAACTTCAGGCGGTATATTTTATTCGCGATGCAACTGAAGTCATAAATTTTAAAACTTTTATTTTTATTGGTGTCAAAAGCTCAATACCACCTTAAATTATATTTCAACAAAAAATACCAAACACTAAAACACACCACTTGACCAAAAAAAATAAAAATCTTTTTGACGACACCCCACTAAACAAAAAAACCACAGAGACACACCAAAGAACAAACAAAATATTTACCACACTGACCGCATACATACAATAATATTTATTAAAAGCTTCATGAATACGCTTACAATGCACGGGTAATTTTCTAAACAATGAAAACTCATGACTTTATTGTATGTATATCGTATACAAACATAACCACACTTTGTGTAAAAAGAAGAAAAGCAATAAAAATGACAAAAAATGAAAATGATAATAAAAAGCAAAAAAAAAAATAATCTAAATATTTTCGAGACATGAGCTTTCCTCTCATTGTTTATTGTTTTGTTGATTATATAGCAGTATATATAGAAAAAAGCTCAAGTAATATTTTTTCGTCTGACTTTTGTCGTTTAATTTTCCGTTTTTCTTTCAACTCTATACTGTACAGATGTATATACGTACTACGTATACGAGGATAGTACAGTAGGTTGTGTATGATTATGACATAAGAAGAAGGAAAATTATTATTATTCTTTTTGTTGTTGTTTCACTGGTGAATTTTGGTTAAGCTTTGTCGTCTTTTTTTTTCAATAAAATTTCGTCTTTCGTCGAATAAATTTTTTAATATATGAAATTCTTTTGGTTGGATATCAACATTTGAATTTAATTTTTTTGGTTGTTTAAAAATATTGGTTTCATATATGATGATGATAGGGGTGAAATTGCACATGTTCTATGGATATATAATATATTCGTTTGATTAGTGCTATTCTGTCGAATGCCAAAAGTCTAATAACGCAAAATATATTAAAAACTATAATATTCGAAACGTTTTATATTTTGTGGTTGTGGTACTTAAACAATATTCCGTCTCGTGTTGCATTTATAAACGCTATGATAATGAAACGTATCTGGATTATTATTTTGGGTGGGAAATTTAACAAACTCCATTAGTAAAATTCAATACCTGAAATATAATAATTTAATAAATAATTAATATTTTATTAATTTATTATAATTTTTTTTTGTTTTAGGAATTTGATCTCAACATCATATAATGGTAAGCTGATATTATTCAAAATTTGGTTTTGTACATAGCTTGATATTGATTGGGATATGCATCAAATACTCATCAGAAAGACATGTAAGAGGAAAAATAAAATCAAAACTAATTAAAATGACAAAATTCATTCATCTTAGTTGTTAATTTTTTCTCAAGATGTGGTTAAATTTGATTCTTTTCGACAGACTAAACGTTTTTCCACTTAAATTCCAGTTGTTTTTTCAATTTTTACTACTGTCAAAAACTTAGTAGTTTTCACCAACCAAAAGCCTTAGTCAAATAAATGACTAAATTCTTGCTTAAAATAATTTTTAATTTCAAATAACCCAATTTTGGTAATTAAAATAAAAAACTTACATATTTTAACCAAAATTACATGTTTACTTTTTAAACATAATTACCAAAAAGTAATGTTAGTAAACAATCAAAATTAACCAAAAGAAAAGTAAATTTCACTTATAACTTAGTTACTTTGAACTACATTTAATCAATATTTGAGATCATTTTGGTTATTTAGAGCAATTACTTATTTAACTTTGACTAAGTTTTAGTGTACTTCATCAAAAGGCTAGGATAACCACAACTTTGATAACCATAACTTTGTTATTTTAAATGTTTTCTTGGGTTATTTAACTAGTTTTTTTTGGTTAATTTAACTAATAACAGATAGCAAAATTTATATTTTTATATTAAAGTAGAAAATTGGTGAGTTTAACCAAAAAACATATGTTAAAGTAACCAAAATATGTTACTTAAACTTTGGTCACATTATTTTTAGCATTTTTCTGGTAGATCCGAAATTCTATCATTGTAAAATTCAAGTTTTATTAATCATCGAAATAATGAGGTCAATATTAAACTATTAAGAGAGTTGTGAAGTGAATCAAACAAACGATAGTCAGATAGTTCAAGAACAAAATAATGATAACAATAAAATTTTCCAACCAAGCTCACACATGTTTTTCCAAATTACCAAAAATCTGTGATAATAGAGAACAAAATCAATCATTCCACTTGGTTGATACCTTAATTGACATCGGATGACATCGGCTAACCTTATGTGGTATCCATGGTTTTGGCTTAAATATGGTTTATTTGTGACTTAAATCGAATTTGGTCTCACACTCTTTAATGGTAAACATAGAGTGCTTTAGCGTTGTGTTGGCTGCATATATACCTGACTATATTGATGGATGGTGAAATGCAAAGTATATCCTTTCTCTTCTGAAACAGCCATCTCTTTAAAGAATTTTCATTAAAACGGCCCTATAGTTCGGGTTATTACTAACCAAACTTAAAATGAATACACTAATTGGAACAACTTATAATTTCATTAAAACACTACAATGCACTAGTACCAATAAACCAACGTCAGAGTACACAGACAAACATAGCTAATATTAACTTCTAATCCATGACTAATTCGTTATAACAACACAACAGTGAGTGGAATATACGAGTATTTTTCTCTTTTGCGTTTTTATTTAATTTTTATTTTTTCGTTGAATCTCGATTTTCCAGGTTTAGAGCTTTTTACCTTGTTTGTTATAATCTAAATTTGTAACATTTTCTAACTAGTATATAGAGAGTATGTGTACGTATAAAATACAATAACAAAATGTGTGTACTCATTGTACCCGAAAAAAAAAGAAAAATGAACTGATTTTCGATTTTTTGTTAGAATTGAACAAAAAGCTTTAAAAATATTTACAAAAAAGCTTTTAAAAAATATTTAAAACTTTTGTAATAGTATATAGATTTTTTTTGTTAAAAGCTACATGGATGTTGTTGTATACTGTGGATATATAATATTATATCTTGAATATTTAGTTTTTATGCTGTTGTTGTTGCTTTATATATTAAAGGGATGCTTTCTTGTTTGTGCTGGTGTTGTTGTTTTTACCATTGTTATATAATAATTTTTAGTTGTTGTTGAAGTTGTCCTGGGAGGTTTTGTTCCCCAATTTTATGTTTTTTTTTCTACAAAACAAAAAAATTTACTTTTAGCTGTTGCTAGTATTATTGGGTGGATAGTAGGTATAAATACAGAGGTATTCTTTCTCAATGTGTATATGCATAAGCTTTTATAGACAATAAATGAACAAACAAAAGTATTATAATTTTTAATCCAAGCATACAAAAAAATTGGAAAAAAAAGTTTGTTGTGGATGGTGATGAGGATGGTCGACGAGGATACCGCCTGCACCTTCATAGATACAAGCATATGCTATATAGATTGGTTATGTTGATGACAATTAAGTAGTCTTTATATACAGAACATTTTAAAGTTTTACCTGTTTTTTTTTTAAACAATATAGCTTATGGAAGCTATTTAATTAAGCTTTTACATTGGTTTTTATGTGTATATGTATTCAAATTTGCTTTCAAACCTTGGTTATTAATTTTAGTATTTTTACCTGCCAATAATGAAAAGGAATTTATTTTTTTTGTTTTAGTTTGGAATTAACGATGTTAACATCTTTTACGGAGGTTTAATTAGTTTATGGTAGACGAGTCTTGATAAATAAATTAAAAGATGCTTAGTGTAATTCTTTTGTGAATAATTATTACTATTTCGAAGTTTTTATTATGAGTGTAGGTAATATCAGTGTTGAAAACTTTCCATTTTATGATGAAAAAATAGTTTGTAGACTACGCACCTCCTCCTTTGAAGCACTGATTTGTAAATTTGACACTCATTCATACCGTCACTAAGTTGACGACCTGTACACTATTCTACTCCTGCTGGTATTATAACGTAACATTATGGCTCTTTCTGATATTTGGGTTTATCGACGACAAGATTACCAAAAGACTAAGTAAAAGTGGGCGTTCTACCATATAAAAGGCTTTAAAAGGCTCAGATTAAAGTTGTGCCATTAACCAATTCATACTTTTACTGTCGTTTGTTCCATATGATCATTACGTAGTTAATATGTAGCAGAACAGTATATCCCACAGTTGTGAAACATCTTAAATAAATGGGTTAATACTCTCTCGTATACTATCACTATTAAATATATACCGACATATTTACTCACTCACTTGTGTATCCAACTACTTTAAATGATAATGCATATTGTATTTTACGTATACAGAGACAATTGGAAATTTCTAAACCATCTGCTTATTATTTACACAAACAACAATTTTTTTTTATTGATTGTAGATTTGATTAGATAACATTTATGCGTATTCGATAAACAACATATATAGTAGTGTAACTATGTGTCTGGCCCTAAATTAGTCTTTAACCTCTAAATAGACATGCACACATATATATCTATTATGCATACCGAGCACATAAACAGTTTAGAAATCCATTATCTCGTTCATTTGAATATCATATAACTTTCACATAAAATCATCAACCCGTCGCCACATTTTTTTTTTGTTGCTCAAAAGCAAAACCGAAAAAGCAATTCAACCGTAAAACGAAAAGTTTATGAAATGCAATGGAAAAACTTTCACAACACAAAAAAAAAAATAAAAGTTTTGTGTTTGACTTTCAATTGACATTTTTTATACAACAATATGTGTATGTAGTTGCATTGTGCATGAACTTTTCAATAAAATATTCATTATATGGTTTTTGAGCTTTTAAAGTGTTTTTAAACAATTTCTTATTTACACTTGGTCGTATATTCAAATGCTTAAACGATTTCATCAAATTTTATAAGGTATTTCCGGTTCCTGTTACATTTTTCCTTTCGTGCTTTTTTTTTCGTACAATTTTTTATTTTGTTAATTAAGAAATCGGAAAAAATCCCGTTTTATTTTTTCCAGTTGGTTGAGTTTATGATATAATTAAGAATTTCACGTTTTTTTTTGAGCTTTTTCTGTATTTTATATTTTCGTCTGAACCTTAAAGGTGAGATAATTTTGTTTTAAATTAATTTCGTTGTATTTTTTTTTATATTTCTTCGCTGATGATTTACGAGCATATACAAAAAATGTAGGTAACCAAGGTAAAATTGATGTGTATATTCATTTCTTCCGATGTCTTAACACAGTATATGAAACGAATACGTGTTTGTGTGTGTGTGTGTGTGTGTGTGTGTGTGTGTGTGTGTGTGTTTATACGAGGATTTTTGTGTATTATATCGCATTGTAAGACTTTCTGATGCTTTACGCGCTTTAATAATTGTCTCCCCTATATATTATTCATATATTCGCATGTAGATATACACATAAAAGTTTGACATATTTTTTATCAACAGAATTCTGTGTGTCTATAAGGCGTGTGTGTAATTGATTTTTAAATTAGAACAAGCAAATTATTCAAATACGGTTATTCACTTGCGTCTTATGTACTTGTTATACTTATGAGTTGCTATAGAACATATATTTATTATAAGGGTTGTGGTTGTAACGTACGAAATTGTATACATGTTTGAAATTGTATACACGGTTGAAAAAGCTTGTCACAAAGCTATCAGAAATACATACTTATAAACAAGAGAAACAGTTTTTGATTTTTCTAAATGCTCAACAATAACGTTTGAAGTTATTTTATGTCTCCGGTTGAACGTGGATCATGTTTTACTGAAATTGGAGTAAACTTTCTATAGTAAGTAAGTAACACTTATTTCATTATACTCGTTTATTGTTGTAAAATAATGAGTTGTGAAGTTGCCTATAGTGTAAGGTCCAGATTGCCCCTCAATACCTATTTACTATGTATATAGGTTAATATTATTATCTTAACTAGACTGGTATATACACGAGTACGAGTTTTTTTACAAAACAAAGTGGCTTAAAGCTTGCAGACTTACAATTAATTCTCAAATGTCTCGAATGGTTATACTCAACTATTATATTAGCGATATTTCTTAAATTTGGTTACCTATAATGACTTAACTCCTAATAGTAGACAACACTTTTCGTTTTATCAGTTTGATGCAAAATCATAATGACTATGGCAATTATATGCTAGTATACATTACATCTAGTCAATAAGAAGTGGATTCAACCATATCTAAGAAAAGGTCTGTCGTGGTTTGATGTGGCAAAATGTACTATCAAAGTTGAATAATATTTTATAGCCTATAATCGTTACATTTTGCGTCCATATTTTCAATCGCATAAAAGAATTCTATAAGTTGTAGACAGTTGGCGTCACTCCAATACCTATTGTAACTGGAAAAATTATGGCTGCTACGAATTACTTGATTTATTATTCTGTACTAGACCACTTTGGACTGAAGTGGATCTAACTACATATTCAGAATCATTTAGAACCATACATTTTACTGGAGTTGGATTTTACTAAAGCATTTAATTGAAATAGTCAAGCTTAATATAAGCAAATCATGGTCAATAGCTATTTCATCTGGAATATCACACAGCTCCCAAATGGAGCCTCCATTATCTACATTTAATTTGAAGGTTTCTCCTACCCCTTATGTTGAATTATTTTGTGTCTCATATTTGGATGATCCTATAATTGTTTACATTTAATTCAATTATAATTATCTGATTATATTCAAGGTCTGTTCACAATAAATACTAATTTTTAATTTTTCACATCCATTCAATGATATTGGTAATTGAGGTAGTAGAATACCACAAATTATATAAAGATATTCCCCCAATGCTTCAACTTCCATTGGACTCAACGTTTATAAGCCCATTTCATTGGATGTCAATACGATCAATGCTGATCACTTTACCGGATCAAGTTTTCAGTATCACTCCTGTACAAAATTTGTTTCGTTGCGTAACATGTCTTTCGGTCAAAATCCACATGGGCTAATAGGTGTCATATAGCAAGTTTTTTCTAAAAATTTGAACATACAATTGTAGTGGGCCTCAGAACATTATATTGATACAGTATTAAAGGTAATGTTAACGAGGCCAAATTACCAATCAGGAACTAAAGGACTAACGACAGTCAAAATTATCAATATGATTAAGAATCAAAGAAATTCTTGTTATTGATTCAGATAACCAAAAAAAGCCACCACCTGATCAAACACTCCTAGATTTCTCTTACTGAGGTGTTGAAGGTTAAATCGAAACTAATTATGACCTAAAGGAGAATATTATTAATTGTATTCCAGAAATTGAATTTCTCAAGCAGTTTGAAACTGCTAAAAACGTACAAGCATATTAGAATTGTTGGAGTGAATTATCTTATATGTAAAAGCTTGTATCGTTATCTAGAACTAAATGTGGTTCTATTATACGTTTGTGTTTCACTATTTCTCGCTTATGCTAAAAAATTTCATGCCATAACCACTAAGCTACATTCAGTAAAACTAAGCTACATTCTTTAAATCGTCTGCAAAATTTAAAGATTATGAAATTTTAAAATTTAGATGATCCATAACACCCATAGAGATCATCATTTCAACTGGATTATCTATATCCACTCGCACCCATCCAAAAACTATTAAAAATCCTATAAAAATTCCTTCGTTGTTTTAGGTTGAACTTAACTTTATTAAAACCAATAAAAATCACATTTTTTGTCTGTAGTTCGAAACACACATACACACACACATTCATAGTGTAAATAACTATTAATGTCACTACATATAAAGTAAGAGGAATTTTCATCTCATCCAGAAAGAACAGCGCACAAAAAATTTACTGTTTGATCGGAATACATAAACATGAAAATCCTATGCCATTTTATTATGTTCAGATGATGATGATGATGATGATGAGGATGACGATGGTTGTTGGTGGTGTGTTGGGTATATATGATGTTGGGAAATTGCAAATAAAAAAAATGTTTTTTATTTTCTGCATTTCGTTCGACTCATCTCTATATACTCGTATATGTGGATTTTTGTGGTGTAATGCGATGACGATGACGATAGTAGATAGTGATTATTATTATTTAAATTAGATGAATAATTTACACTATGATTTTGGATAAAATTTAATATGCTAATAAATTTTGCTCGTTTACGTTTTTCATCGGTCGATTGCAGAGATGAATGTAATTTGATGTGATTTAGCTTTTTATTGTTTCGATGAATATTCTATATACCCATATATACAATTGGAACGTATATATATACAATATTGCAATATCGTATATCATAATCAAATGGCATATAAACCAATTAAAATATTCATATGGACATAATTGATATATTGTACTGTCTATTCGGGACCGGGTGCAAACAACTAAACGATACATCTTGTGAAATTCAACAAGTGCAACCATATATCGACAATTAACGTAAATCTCACTTAATTTTTAGTTACCTGGCTATTAAAACGAAAGCTTGCCACGGAAAACTTTCGAAATTTATGCAAACAAACTGGATGTTACCTACCTGTTCATTCAAATATAAACGATTTTGTTGTCCTTGTTTTAATGCAATAGTTTCTTCGTTGAATACTATTGTGTTGTTTATAAAATAAAATTCCAAACTGTGCTCGGTTGTTGGTTCATGTTTATGCTGCTGTTTTTCGTATTTTGCAATTTAAAAATATATATAAATAAATAAATATTTGAAAATAAATATTTGAAAAAATATTTTATTTATTTTTCATGTTTTTTTCATTTAAAATTTTTGTTTTTGCTCTAAAACTATCCTTGTTTTATTTATTTAAGGATACAAATACTGTACATCTATTTATAAATATAAAAAAAAGCTCTGTGAATTGCATATGCGGATACGGCTGTATACATATGCATATGTACAGAACTCTAGGTAGACAATACGATTGAATTTCCACTTTTATTTTTGTTACAGTTGAATGGTATTTGATTTCGGGTAAAGTGTTTTCTATTTATTGTACAAAGTTTATGTTTACAAAATATGTGTTGTGTTCTGTGTTTCCGGTTTCAAAGTAGTGTACGTAAACATTTTATTAATATTTGATTCAGGTTAGTTACACATCTATTAGATTGTTCAATTTTATATTGTTCGTTATATACCTTACCTCGTGCTGATTATTGAACTGGTTACATAAGGCTAAAACAGTATCACATAAATAAAAGCCATAACGTATATTAAAACACAAGAGTTTTGGACAAGTGATACTGCAAACTGGACTCGATAAACAGAAAAATTGTCAAGAGCGACATGCGCCCAGATTTCATATGTTTTTTTAAATCCGTCGAATGACAATTACTTATATTCACTAGCTATATTAACACGATCACATCAAAGGCTCCTCGAGGTTATACTTTTGTGTGGTCAGATTAGAGACTAGAAACCATCCGATGACAAAGCACGTTATCCGATATTGTGGATCAGTAGATTTCCAAAATTGAATTCTATAGCTTTCGTCGGACAACTAACAACATCATTAGAACACCTGATTCCCGAACAACAACTTGTTGGGAAATCTGACATGGATACCATAAGCTGACAATAACCACGAAATCAATATAATAACGTTCATTCACAATATAGTCAACAAGACAATGGTGTCACACAATGCCTTGTGAGAGTTCACTCTGCGTATCTTTTAACAAACTGCGAAAGACCCACTGGATTGGAGTGTGAAATGCACCAACCCATTAACATTCCGATAATCAACTATTAGACTTATGGAAGTTAATCCAAAAAACTAATTAGCAACACCGTCGAGATGCCTTTGATTTTGCCAGCATCGAAAATCTTGTTGTCTCAATTTATATGATTGCTATAACCTGACTTTTCCTATTGACACGGAATCTGACCTTTCGGACTAGCACTGTCACGACACTATTGAACACTATACATATACGAATCACATAATACATACATCAAGTCCGGTTCCATATCCCTTATGAGATGGATTTAATCCTTTCGATCAAGTGTTTATTAAATAACGTAATCATCAGATCGAAAATGGTCATAGCCGAATTATACCAACATCAACGTACGATCACAACACAATTTTAAATAAAAACCATAAAGGCAGCATCATCATGCTTTGATAGTTTCTTTTATGGATAGTTGAAATACTATACCTAATTGAACTACGATTAGACTTTACACAGCCTCTTTCGAGTAAAAGGGAAACCATTCAGAAATGCAATTTAAAAAGTGTGTTAGAAACATGGGTTGGAAAGTAATCATCTTCAAGTAGCTTGGATAATTTTATAAATCACAATAATGGTAGTAGTGGTTAAAGCTGTGGCAAATGGAGACAGTGGTACCGGGTGTGAGTCTCAATAGGGGCAGGATGTAACAAGAGATTTTTCACCATCTGATTACGATCGGTGGTGCGAATGAACACATCTTTGAACCCCTGTTGGAGTGCAGAATTCATGGGCCAACCCAGTACTACACACTGACAGAGAGCTATAAATTGTGCAGTCCGCTATATGTATATCGGACCTATAGCCGTACGTCTTCGATTTGGCTATGTAATGGCGTATAGTAGGACATAAGCGGACCACGAAAAAGTAGGGAGAGCCTTGAGCCCCAAAATAGATTACAAAGATAGAAACAAACAAACGAAAGTGTTCCTATATCCTTAAACCGTATTAGTATACACAAAAAGTATTTGCAGATTCCAGAGAAAAATTTAATGTATATGATACATGCTCCCTCTTATCTCGTTAAAAAGAAAAATTATTTTGAAAATATAACTAAATTTCCAGGAGTGTCCGTTGCGCAACATTTGAAGGAAAAGTTTATATTGGACAGTCTGGGAAATTTAAATTAATACTACCCTCTTACGATGTCGATAGCAGATACCAAGAGTTTAATAAGAATTTCTTCAATGTGTATATTCTCAACGCCAGTAAGATCACTAAGTTTGTTTGAATCGTAGTTTATTCGGAACTGGTAGTTCTATTATTTAAACGTTATTAGAGTGCTGATACCCTTTTTTATTGCTGAGAGGATATTTGGCGCTACTGACTTTATAGCATCAAATACGACTTGAGACTGGCTAGTAAACTATATAAATGACTTATAAATATAAGTACTTTGATCTTCTAAATGGCAGTCGTGTAACTTTGTAATCACCAAACTACAAACTATCAGAAAAGATAGTCTCTGTAGAGTGAGTAAATCCACACCTCCTTTTTGTCGGTGTTGAACAATATATTGCAACCCGTTACCCGAACGTTGTTCCATGTCAGAATTAGAATGTTTTGTTAGGAGTAAAGCTAATCGGAGTAGGTTGGTTTTAAACCAGATGAAAATCACAGACCTGGATCCCAGACATCCCGCCATGAATAAAATATTCGAATACACATGTGGCTGAAAAATTGTCGATTTCCCTCCCACTACAAATTGCAAAATCGACATAAAACCAAAATTCGTTTATATCAAACAAAGTTAATTTTCAATATTGACTTTAGCGCTGATAATGATAAAAATAGATTTTCATTATAACACACAAAAGATTTAATAGTTCTAAGGGGGTGTAACATATAACATATATATGTATAGCACACAAATGAAATAAAAATTTTCCAAATCATAGCTCGTATATGTGTACATAGAGCATAAATAGCTCGCGTGTATTTCCCCATTCTAATTTTTACGATTCCCATATATAGATGAGTTGATACCCGACAAAGCGATATTATGCCATTTAGGATGTACCGACACACATGTATATACATATGTGCATACATACCACATTTGTAACAATCAGACAACAACTGTTACTATATATATAGAGATAAGCACGCATCTATATAATTTTATGAGATGATTCACGATGTGTGTCATGAGTACATTTCTTAAATTTTAATTCATTTTGAGTTAATTAGTGCCAACCTCCTTTCGTTGTATTTATTTTACGATCTAACACTGGAGTTACTCTTAATTTGTTATGCACTTTAAATTTTGTGGTTGGGATTCCACTCAAAACTTTATATATACATCTTTATGATATTTTGTTGAAAAATTATCTTAAATTTCAGAGATTGAGGTAAGAAAATTGAATTTTATTTTTGTACTCGTGTATATACATCTCGTATATGGAAAAGTATATGCTAGAAAGCTTATTGGTGGTAAAAGTTTGAGGTTGCTGATTGTAAATGTTTATGTGATAAAATATAATATTTTTGGGGGGTTTTTGTGGTTTATCGGATGAAAACAGAATATACATATAATGGAAAAGTATTTTTGCGGTGTAAATTCACTTTTCAATCGCTCTGTGTGTTATATATGTACGCGTATATGTCTATCGATAACATACATATATTTCCTTCATTATACACTGTGTATATACACGACGTAAGATTAAATATCAAATTAATTGATTGGTTTTATAATATATACGAGGCTTCCTTATACATATATACACACACAGTTAAAATGATATATGTATAATATACCGTGCATATGATTAATTTTTTTTTATCTGTACCAATGTACACACATCGAAAACAAGAGCTCGAGCAAAAAAGCTCGGAGGCAATAGAAAAATAAAATTAAAATAATTTTCATTTTATCCAAACAATAATAATAAACATTTTTAAGGGTTGGAGGTAGAATAAACAGAACAACAAAAACATGACAAAACACAACAACAGTGAAAAAGCTTCAAATGAAAAAGTTTGTGTTGTGTTAATGTGTGTGTGTGTGTATGTATTAAATTTGATATGAAGAAGATGGATTGATAATTTAAATGAAAATTGGTGAAAATCAAGCAAAAACATCTTCTTGTTTATATCTCTACCCAACATATATGTACGTATATACGATGTACTCGGATTTGATCGAATTGATTTAATTTCATTACTTGTTGTTGCTGTTCCGTTTAGATTTGAAGTTGGAGGAATGGCTGATGTATATACTTTATATATGAGGTTAAATTGGTTATTTGTATCGATATACTCATCTAATCAATCCTGGTTGAATATATACTTGCGATATGTGGAAGACGTGGTTGTCATGTATATAGATAATGAATAAATATCTCGACAAGCAGAACACAAAGATCTTTTAAATTTATCGAGCTTTTTAAGGGGTATAGATTTTGATATTTTCCATAAGACATATATGGAAATCAAATGAAAATACAATATATATTATTTTAATAGTTATGATAAAAATAAAAACGTTTTGATTTATTTAATTTTTATACATGTATATGTTATAATGGGTTCTAAATGCCGTATACATCGAGATCAATGACGTATGAACTACGAAAAAGAAACCGATACTTCAAATGTTGGATAATAGATGGCACTTAATAACTTTATTGATATTTTAAAGCATATTTTTAATGCTATAATACGAAATACACAATTAAAATACCCAAACATGTAAATGAAACTGAGTACTTGATTAATTATTTGATTTTTTTTATTTCCATTTATTTGTTATACTTCTCATGTGCTACATAAACGATGGCATCATAAAAGTCGTTACGATTTTTAACAGTGTGAATATTCAAAAAAAATTTATGTATTTGAATTGTTTTTGAATAAAATACTTTTATTTAGATTCTATTTAACAACAAAACGGTACCTATAGCTTCGTCTACTAAGATTAATATTTCAATTTTGTTTCATCAGATGAATTACCGAAAAAGTTCTAAAGCACATCTAAACATCAAACCGATTTTTACCTGCTATTTTAATTGCTATTTGCACATGTATAAGCCCGACAGAGTTTTAGGCCGAAAAATAATAATTCTAATAATAAAGAATCAACATAAGTTTTAAAATCCAATGTGTTAAGACAGTGGATTTAAACACTTATTTTGGTTCTAATACTTCTATGAAAAAATATTTTGCTCGATGACAAAAATTATTCTGAGATTTTCCATTTTTATATAGAAATAATATTTATGTAACATCACAACACTTTGGTTGAAAATAAAAATAAAGGCCCACCACCAAGCTAATCCAAAGCTATCTACGAGCGAATAATTGCATTGGTTTTCATACAGAAAATCCTACATAGCATTTTCGGCCGAAAAACTAAATTTCCATAACACTGAAAATTAAATTCAACAGTGGACATTCAAAACATACGACTTCCTCGACGTACTATAAACCATATCTCAGAATCACATTAGGTTTTGCCGAAGCTTTCCACATACCATTATAGCCGCATTGATTCTGTTACACAACATATGAAAGTTCCCGGCGAAGTCAAAGTACTGTTTAACGAACTAAATTTGTAATAGATTAGAGAAGGCGCTCTATTTGTAGCAGATAGGGCTCAACAAGGACCACATCTACGAACGGACATTTTTATTGGTTTACAAACAGAAATTCCTACATAGCAATTCAACTGAATGCCTGTCAAAACATATGATTTCCTCGACATATACCAATATCCTACAAGGAAGTAAGGTTCGAATAAATGAGCTGAACGATTGTTGAAACACTAAAAGAGAACAAAAATAATAAATATGTAGAGAACAAACAAGTATATAGTAATCTGATTCTTTCATGAATCAGTACTTATATAGAAATCAAAACTCCAACAAACTAAATCACAACAGCAGAATTATTTGTCGGTTATCCAATCCACAAGGAACTTCAACTAGTTTAATTTAATTTAGAATCGTTTAGCTCACTGGACGATTCAGCAATGTAGATCTCGAGTAATGATGTTTCCACAATTCTAAATTCAGTACAATCACAATTCTAAAATCGTATTTGAACCAATCACATTCACATATGACATCATTTATCATATTTATGCATAGGCCAAAATAGGTACAGTATTAATTATTACTTATAACATAAATGCTTTATTATAATAAATAATGTATTATTGTCTACGGACGGGTATAACCTATAAACAGTTTGTTAACAATTTTTGACAGTAAAGAAAAAACAAAAACAAAATTTTTTTTTTTAATTTTTTTGTTGACTGTACACTGTAAGATTTTCTAGTAATAGTGCTGAAATGTAGCGCGATTTTCTTCTTTTTTTAATGACGTCATAACTTATTGATGTGTGGGTAAATAAAGGGTATAAACTTTTTACTCTTAATTTTGATGTGTGCGGCTTGTATATTTAGGAGCTTTGATAATATACAAGGATTGAAAATTAAAGAAACGCGTTCTCTATTTCAGTTTTTTTATTTTAATTTATGAGTACTAAATTTTTCAATTATGCGTATATAAATATAAAATAATTAATTTATAATTATCAAAAATTGTATGTTTAATTTCATTTATGTATTGTGGCTATATTTGTTACACTTTAGAATCAAATGTTGAATGTCCTCTACACCATACCAGAATCACAGATACGTTCTTCACTCAAATGACGTTTATGCAGACATTCCCTACAATTTCTGTGATTCAATCTCACTCGCTCTATTGTTTAAATCATTGTAGTGTGTCTTTCAAAGAGACGCTACACCATTCAAAGTACTTCTGGCCTTTTATTTGACATCACTCCACAGATTCATCTCGAACATACAAAGCACATATTTTGCATCCATAAAATCATATTCATTTACTTCCTCAATCATATCGGCTTATTCATTACTTGAATCTGTCGATGTGAAGGTATCCATTGAAGAACCACTTCCCTTCCACACGATCGAAGGTATTCAAACATCTTATTCACATAAACATTGCCCTGATTATCCCCTCCCTTACTTATTAGTTCTAAACCAGTAAAAGAGCTCATCACTCACACTAGCATTTGTATACACAGTCAAATGAGCGAAATATTTCAGTTGCATCTTGTGATGTTTTCTGTTAACTGATAACACATTCATCAAATCTTTTGTCGTGTCTCCAAAATTCAAATATACCACCAGATTTGCAGGAGGAACAGTTTGCACCACTTTTTTGGACCTTGCCAAATATGTTCATATTCTCCAAAATCAAGGAGGTTATTGATTTTGGCGAATATGATTTGGAGTGTATATCAAACAGTTGATTACCTGATCCACACGTTCCTGATCACATGCTGTTTCAATGTTTGGACCTTTACCCACTTTAATACAGTCACATACAAATTATAGAATGACTTGGTCTTCTAAGTTTAATCCATGAATCGAGCTAGTGTACAGTTTGCATAGAGTTGGTTTAATTTTACTCCCTTGCGGAGGTCCAATACCCACCTCCCCCTCCAATCTTTAATCCCTTGCACACACAAATAATTTCCATCCATTCATAGAATCATACTCCCATTCACAAATTTTCCTAAGACTACCCAAGTTCAAAAGAACATGATAATGTTTCCCTGTCATTTCTAATGTCGCTACAATTTTCTTAGTTTCCTTTCGTACTTCCCACACAAACTGTTTCATACATTGATTGGCGGAGTGGTTGGGACGAAACCTAAAGGTATACAAGTTAGTGGCAGTTAAACGCATATTTTCTTTGTGCTTTTGTACAGTATATTTCCGAAAAATTAAGAATAAGCAGACCGATTGTAGCTTAGAGGTTAAGAGTGTTTCCTATTACAGCATGGTTTTCAGTTCGATTCTCGCCGTTCAGAGAAACATTTAGGCTGACCAGATCAATGTGACGTATTACAGTCTCACATGTGGTTTGGATCGTTTACAGACTTTTAAGCTACAGATCATTATTTTTTACAAGTAAATCAAACTGACAGAATGAACATTCAAATAAAAATATTATGGCAAACAAAATCCTATTTCAATTCACGATTCATGTGACCTATCTTTTCTTAAATTTATTGTGTAATATATACACAATATTATGATCATGGGGTCAATACGTCTAACAAGACTTAACTCACAGCCCGGAAATCATATCACAAACTGTGTGGTCTACATATTCCACTTGTAATATTAAACCGAACCCGTATAACTTATCTGTTAACACATCAGCATATCACTATATGTGAAACACATATGTATTCATTTTCATCATAGTCCAGCGAGTATAAATGTTTTGAACTGGTTCACATGATGGGGAATCTACAGTCGATATTGCAATATATATAAACATTCAGACGGTAACAATGGTTAGAATCAGTGTCAATGGTCAAGAATGGCACTGGTTTCCCACCCATTTATTATCAAGATGGTGGAATAGTACAACTTTCACATGAGCCTCAGGACCAGCGTGGCAAGGTCCAACCGTTCAGTTAAGAAGTGGATGCCTTGATGAATGAAAAGTAGGAGAAAAACCATTACGTGTGATGAAGCAGCACGAGTCTTGTCTGGATAAGAGTTGAAGTGCTCTGAAAAACTTACTAATTACGAAGATCCTAGAAGGACGGGTCTGGATTCTAATGACTTCTAGCTATTTCCATATGATAGTGGTATCATTGTTTAAATGTACCCAATAAAATTTTAAGATAAATAGAATCACTTCAATATGATAGTGTGTAAACGGAAATTACATTCCACTACAAGAATCCACACAGGCGTCCTGAGAAAAAAGAGCACACACGTCAAACCTCAAAAATAGAGATTCGAAACAGTATTATTTTGTTGTATTAAGCTAAAAATTTAGGACTTTTTAGAGGGCTACCCAAAGTTGGGTCAACTTTTTATGTGACGGCTTTATCATTTGCTCTGAAAAATACTTAAAAGAATGCATTCAAGACAGCGAACTGGTAAACATTTTTTTTGGTTCGTGATATCAATATCGTGGGACGTCTATCAATAAAATTGATGAAGCTCATAAATCTTAATCAATCACTTAATAGAATACACAGAAAGTAAGGTGATTTGTATCTTAATCGCAAGACTAGAATCCAATCATATCATTCTTTTCATGTAGTCAAGCAAGCTTTCTTAATTTATAGAGCGAACTGTTGCGTTCATATGGTTTAAACCGTGTCACACATATCTAGAGAATTACATAATCTCGTTACACGAACTACGTCTTGTGTTGGCAGGAGGTATACTGTATCGAACTACTGATGAAACTTGGTTAGCACCAGTTTTTAAAGAATAGAGGGCTTCCTGTAGCGAAAGCTCGTCTGTTTTACCAGCACACACTGTGACATAAACATAACATGTAGATTGCACGATGATGTATTGTGCTGTGAAAATCAATATTTACATTTCAGTTTCATACAAATGCCAGCGAAATTCTCAAGCTTATATATATTATCAAATCGCATATGATAACGTACATCATAATTCATAATCCAGAACTATGCAAAAATGATAAAACAGAAATTGTATCAATTTTTTTGTTATCTATGTACATTTGTTGTGCACATATATATGTATACAATTTGTGTTATCAAAGATATACAAGACAATAAATAAAACCACCCGTGCCATCCGCACATATCATATAAATATACCGAGAGAGAGAGAGAGAGTCTCGTACAAATACCAGACAAAATAATAATTGTCACGAATCATAAATAATAAATTTCGTGATTTTTATTTCATTTCGGGTATTATTAAATATTGTTATCATTTCTATCTCGCTATACATTGGATATCTATATACATATAAACAAGTGTCGAGAATAACAATATCGTATGCCATAAGCTGGTGTCGTCAAGTGATCAAAAATTCGTTGATAACACACAGATTTTTATAAATCAACAAAATATTATTAATAATTGTACTTTGTTTTTTTTTTTTTTTTTTTTTTTTAAACAAGAACTTTTATATAACAATAATTAAATTAAATAAATAACAAAACAAATAAAATAAAATAAATGTTGTATTTCGATTCAATTCGAAAGTATATCGTGTTGTGTTATTTAATTAAATGAACCCTTGTGGGCGTACAGATACGGTATCCAATTATTTACCGAATAACGACTTGCACAATATGCGATGGTACAATCCGCCAAGATACAGAGGTTAAATATTTATGATGTTTGTACGAGTATATACACATCCCATTCACATCATATCCATCATTTATATATGTACAAGCACACAACAATGACAAAGTACATTTATGCTTCGTTTCCAATAATTAATGATTTATTCGTAATTAATTATAATTTTACTGAGTATTTCGAAGTTATTATATTAATTATATCAATTATAAATGTTTATATTTTTATGTAAATAATTAACTTCGATAATTTGTTTGCAGCGTTGAGATTTCGACTATACGGTTCAATGGTGACTTTAGTGTTAATCAGTGTAATTTTTTTTTGTAACTTCCGACCATTGAGGTTAATGTTATGGCACAATGTCACTTCAAATTCGGGTATAATTTAACATCATTATTGCGGTGAAGCCCAAAAATGTAGTGACCTAATTTGTAATATAATACAAGATGTAGAATAGTTCGAATCCATTTAATTCACTTTAGAAAAGGCATCGTTCTGTTTAATTATCCAAGAAAATCGTGAATCAAACTTGCTTCTCGTCCTGTGCCTTCGCAATAGTATAAGTAATTCAATGTACAGTGGTTAATGCTGTAGTAGTTGGGGAGTGGAAGGTATTGGGTCCAAATCCCGATAGAGACTTAGGCATGAGTCAAAAAAAATTTTTGCCATTCGATTACGATCGATGGGTTGACCTGGTCTATCCATGTTAGTACTATCATCTGGTATCGAGATATGCAATTTTGAAATGCTTATACGTATCGTAATCGGACGTTCAAACTCACATTGAGAGGGATCACACAGTGGGACCATTGAGCCTGCGATCGACGGACGACAGAAAAGGACTTTTTCTTCATTATTTCTTACAAAATATCAAAAAACAATCAAGTTAATTGGTATCTCTTTCGGAAACTGATTGATGGCAACATGAACACTTAAAGGACCACAGATGCACACACCTCTCATCAAATGCGATTAAAGTTCAAAGGTCAAAAGAAGTAAACGAATACTTATTAGAAAATCGATCTGAACAACATGCAACTGGTAAAGTTATCAGAATTAAAGGCAGTAAATAAAATTAGCCACATAACCAATATATTTGGTCCCACCGATTTCAAAGCTGTTCGAAGAATTACTTCATAAAATGTTGACTGCAAAGAAGTAGACGAAATAAAGCTTATTTTATTCCAGTAGCAGGTATACAATCTACCTTGGTCGTAGATAACGACGATTGGTCTTAAAATTCTATATCGCCGATTTAATTTTCCATTTACATTAGGATGTGTGCTGGGGCCAAAACTATATAATCTAGATACGGGGATGTGTCAAAGCCACTAAAGTTAAATTTGTTGATGATTGATACATTTTGTCGCACAAAAAATTGATACATTTTGTCGAATGAAAAAATGGAGAATTTAGCTGAATCAAACATCAGCTCATCAGAAAATTGTGCTAAATAGCTCGGAATACCACCATCTAAATCGCTTACCTCATAATAAATTGCTTTATATACCGCATCAAATATTAAAACCAGTTGGAATCTATGGCATCCAACTCTTTATTAGAATGACAGGGATTTAACTCAACTCAAAAGGAGTAACTTAATCCGCTTGAATTTTCTGGTGGGCGAGTCATAAGATCTGTAAATTACTTATAAGAACCCTCACCTTAATTTCACCATGTTCATCTACACAACGGTACGAATTTTAAATGAAGATTAAAGTCAGCATCAGACTTATTATCGAGTATAGCAAATTGTTTCTACATATTTCAGAAGCAGTAATTTTAAAAAAGCTCTTAACATAAACTTTCATGCTTCCATCCAAAATTAATTTATTAACAAGTCATTTTTTTTTATTTCAGAATAATTCTTCAACTCTGCACTATTAACAACATATTCTAGTGGTAAGCAGAAGACTAACTGATAAATTAGCTAACGTTTTTTATCAATAGGTCGTAATTTAGGACTGGACTACAATACCTATTTCTCTTCTATGGCGCTAAATGTGTACAAACATTTATTGTTCTGCTCAAGGATTTACACAGTGCGATTATGAACCATAACCTGGATTGCGGCTTACATTAAAGCTTCCATGAGCTTTTGCTGAGTACATGAACAACCAATACAATATTTGGGTTAAACTTGTTAGCTACAGTACAAATAATCATTATTAGGTCACATGATTTTGTCATCATCATTTTTTAACTTGCTCGTATACAAAACGATAGATCTTTTCTAAGAAGTATTTCTAAAACTTTTTCCACATGACAATTTCAGATACATTGTATGTACTCGTATACGATATACGAGTAGATATACCATTCAATTTGTTTCAGAACATGTCAAAGTTTTTCCAAACTTATCGTAATGTTCATTTGTGTGTACAACACAATTTTCCATATTAATTGCTTGTTACGTCATCAACCTAGCATATACACGAGCATGTATGTTTTGAGGTCAAATCACAAGAGTTTTCGACACAAAATTAACCTACAAGGGAACGAAGCATGGTATATACACAAATAGGGTAGATAAAGTTTATCAATTTTTTGATAAAATTAATTACATAAATTTTTAAATCGATAAATCACTCATTATATTTGAGACGTTACATTAAATTTGTATCTTAAATTTCAGGACATCACAAAAAAAACACTTTACGATCTATATAGTGTTCTGTAAATAGTGGTCTCGATTCGTGTATAGACAGACGATGAAACACTCGCCTCAATATTCAATTTGTTCTCGTGTATATACTCGTTTGTTAAATTTGCTCGCTATTATTAAACAGAAAAGTCAATCGACTTGTTGTTTCTCGCATAAATAGTCAATATTTAATAACCATACAGCACCAAGAATATACAACAACACCACACCGATCCATAATATAAAAAAAATTATGATTTGTTTTGTTGAGTCTGCGGGTGTACATTGTGGGGTGGTATTGTGTTGAACGCTTTATTTGATGCGCGATTCAAAATCAAAATAAACTAGATGACGACGATGGAGAGAAGGCAAAAAGAAAACCTCATCAAATTTTTTAAGTAAATTGAACAGCAAGCAGTACATAGAAATACTAAACAAAACAACAACAACAATTTAAAATTAACTTTAAAGTGAAAAAGCTCATTCGTGCAGAAGGTAAGATAAGAGCAGATTTTTTTTTCGGTTTTCTTTTATGTTTATCCAATATATTTCTTAACTTTCTAGATGTATATGTATGTATGCTTGTAGTGTATCATAAAAACCGAAACCAATATATTTATTTGTAAAATGATAAGAAAAGCCACAAGTATGATATTGAACACGAACACCAAGACCTGTAATATTTACAAGTTTAAAAGACTATTAATTTTGCATTTCGTTTCCAAAAATATACTTTGTTTTCTTATTTTGGTAATGGTCTGAGATTCATTGGCACACAAAAATTGTTTGTCCTATTTATACGGCAAGTCAATGAATCATTAAATTCATCTGCATTCGATTTCTTACCAAAGAGGTTATTATATGGGTGAGTGTTTCAATAAGCTGGCATATTGTTGGATCCTCGACCAGAATTCAACTGTATCCTGGATCAAATGTAAAACTCCATCTTTTCAAATATAGGATTGGATGTGTAAAACTTTGATTTAATTTTGCCTAATTGATTTTAAATGTACTAGTGAAGAATTAAGTATGCTACAAATCGATCGATTACAGATATGTAGCGCCGCCGTATTGTTGGAAGACTTTGTGAATTATTATTTGAAGTTGTGCATGTGTTATGTTGTTGCTGGCCGGTTGCGATCTGATGATGACGTTATTGAATGATTGTGTGAAATGATCAATCCATCTCATCAGGCATATGTACCGGAAATGATGTTCGTACTGTGCGCGATTCGTATATGTAGTGTTTAATCGTAACGCAACAGTGCTCGTAATGACGTTAATTGTACGAATGAATTATTTTTTGGTACTTACTTAACGCCACACAGACATCTAAACGAAACAACAGAGAATTATCAACATTTTGTGAAACTCGTATAGCTTTAAAAAAAAAGAGGATATCTTTGGATCATGGATGAATGGGAGTACTTTGACGTTTATCGAAGTACTCCCATTTCTTTTGCATTTTATTGCATCACAGCGAGATATAGTCGCTGCCAACATCCAATTTACGTAAATCATCTGTTATTGATTAAGGATTCACAGTAAAGTTACAACCAGAAACCGAAAAAGATTTGACTTTCAATCCGCATTGTCGGGCTTTGAAACTTGCGCTATCTGATAGAGTTTTAATTAAGTGCCACTGTGACAATATCGAAATATTAGTGAAATGTTATCACCAATGATTATGTATGGAACAAAAATTTAGAGATTAAATCTATTCCGGCTGATTCAATCCATTCCAGAGGATCAAAGTCTTATGTCTCGGTTATTAAATGATACGGTCAGCGAAACGGCAATATAAAAACCAGGCTTGGGAGTATAATTATTAATATTTTTTATGGAACTAAGGGAACTAGTACAGATAACAATGAAGAGCAGACAAAATATGATGAAATAGACTCGTCGCAAGACAAAACTAAAAATAAAGGGTGTTTTTTTAAGAGGTTGCCGATTTTTTTTTTGAATAAAACACATATAAAATTATGAAATGACCAAAATTTTGTTTTTATTTGGTAGATAATTTTTTGGCATTTAACATTTAAACACAATTTCTGGCATATGGCTACCACGACTATTTTTCACAAATGTCATTCTGGAGGTCCAATTTTCCAGCACTTTTTCAAGCATTTGAGGGCGTATGTCAGCAATGACACGTTGAATATTGGTTTCCAAAGCGTCAATCGATTGAGGTTTATCCACATAAACCAATGACTTCACGTATCCCCACAAAAAGTAATCGAGTGGCGTCAAATCGCACGAACGCGGAGGCCAATTCACCGGACCATTTCTCGAAATAATGTTGTCGTTGAAAGTTTCTTTCAATAAGTCGATTGTTTCACGTGCTGTATGGCAAGTGGCACCATCTTGTTGAAACCACATTTCATCCATATCCATATCTTCAAGATTTGACAACAAAAACTCATTTAACATGGTTCTGTATCGATTTCCATTCACGGTAACGCGTCGTCCTTCCTCATTTTTAAAGAAATATGGACCGATGATCCCACCAGCCCATAGACCGCACCAAACAGTACATTTATCAGGATGCATTGGTAATTCTTGAACGGCGTGTGGATTATCTTTGCTCCAAATGCGACAATTTTGTTTGTTGACGTATCCATTTAACCAAAAATGCGCCTCATCACTGAAGAGAATTTTACGGTAAAAAATGGATCTTCGTTCAATTGATTTAACGACCAATCACTGAATTCACGGCGCAAACGATGGTCGTGTGGCTTTAATTCTTGCACCAATTGAATTTTGTATGGCACCAAACCCAAATCTTTACGTAAAATTTTCCATAAAGTCGATGGACAAAGTCCAATATGCTGAGCACGTCGACGAATCGATAAATTGTCGTTTTCTTCGACACTGGCCTCAACGACAGCAATATTTTCTTCTGTACGAACTCTTCTCATTCTTGTCGGTGGCTTGGCATCCAAAAGAGTGAATGTAGACCGAAATTTGGTAATTACGTTCTTTATGGTGGTCTCTGACGGACGATTATGTGCACCATAAAATTCACGAAGTGATCTATAAACATTTTTAATTGAACACTGATTTTGAAAATAAATTTCCACGATTTGAAAACGTTGTTCTGGAGTTAACCTATTCATAATGATTTGCCAAACAATACTGAGTAGAAATGCCACTTTGAGCTGTCAAAACAACTGTCATAAAATAAAACGACATCTATCGGAAAAACAAACCTCCTAAAAAAACACCCGTTAGATGTAAAACTGAAGAAATGGGAATATTTATAACTACTTTAACGGGAAGTAAGGAGTGAGTCCCACTCTAGCTCACGAAAGCAAATAAAACGAACAAAACATCAAACTCACTATTCAAAACAAACAATGCGAAATGGGCGATAAGTGCTATGGAGAAAACTTATCTCCTGTACACCTCGAAGAGATTTCCTAACCTTTATCTAACCAAACAAACAGACGATAAAAATGCTTCTAATAAACCCACGCAAAAATAACTTTAAATCAACAATCTCCAATTTATAAAAATCTTCAGGTTATACTTTTAATCAAAACACTGGCCTTAAATGACCACCTTATCAATGAAGCTTTAAGGAAAACATGTACCCAATGGACAATGGAAAGTAGTAGAGATAATCATGATTCATAAATCGAGCGTTCTAACTTCTTCAAAAAATAATCTATATAGCTTTTAAGACTGTAAACAACCCTAACCACGTCTCAACTGAGACCTTAGAAACAAACCATTTATTCATATATTGGTGCGCATTGTATTATAGATGTTCACAGATCAGACCAACGAATGATTTTTACACACAATCGCTTATTATGTCATCCGGAGCATGTTAATTTTTAGTCAACGATAAGAATAGAACTCGAGTCCGCGGCGTGGTGAGAAACTCTCTTAACTCTCTCTCTTACGACTTGCCCAATTTGTTCAGTGGTTAAAGCTGCGGCAGTTTAAGTCGGGGGTTATGGGTTCAAATTATGATAGGGACAGGATGCAAAGGACATTTTTCACTATCTGGGCCGGCCCAATCTTCCATTTCAGTACTATAGGCTGGCATGGAGCTGTTTGCAATGTGCAGATGACACGTAAATGGGACCTATATAGTCGAATGTCGAAGGAATATCACAATAGGCCAATTGAGCTTAAGTGACGGAGGACACAAGAAAAAACTCTCTTAACCATTAAGCTACAAACCGTGACTTCTTCAATGATGCAATCAAAAGTCTATCATTTCTTTTTTTTATTTTATCTCTACGATCTGTTTCGGGGCTCGAGGCACTTCCAACTCTTTCACGGTTCTCTTTCGAGGACGTATGGCTATAGGTCCGATTTACGTCTGCACATTGCATGGAAGATGGGTTGGCCCATGAATTCTGCACTCCAATAGGGTGTCATAGATGTGTTAATTTACACCACATATCGTAATCGTATAGTGAAAAATTCCTTTTGCATCCTGTCCCTATCGGGATTCGAACCCGGTACCTCTCGCTCCAATTCTATAGGATTTTAACATCATATATTGCAAGCCAAAATTTGAATGAAATGTAAGAAGAGTACTTTGAGCTAAGAAAATCATAGCAGGGATCTCGTAAGATGGTGATTTTACTCCAATACTCTACCTGCTTTATACCAGAAGCACAACTTGCATGAACAGCACTGCTATTCCAAAATTTGATGATAATACGGTGATTCTGGTGATTGATGTCCTTTTTAGAGAATCTACAACTGAACTGCAAAGAGTACTGTACTGACTTGCTGGATTAATTTCATTCAAATTTTAATTTTCTTCAAATCTACGTATTAATCCCTCATGTCCCAGGACTTTTTCTCTCTCGCCTGATCGTAACATTGAAAATTTGTTGTCAAAGCTTCATGTTGTGAAATCACAACCTATAACTGTTTTAGTTAATCGATCGATGCGTCCTAGCATGAGTTTTGCACGAAGACTATATAAAGTATATTGTGGATATGAAATATTTTAGTCGTCTAGCATTAGAATAAGCCGGCACTATCCTCACACTTACTGTTTCAAGTTTTGGGCGTAAAATAAAAAACATTTCTACAAATACATAATTTATTGTACATTTTGCAGTGTCATTTTGGCGTTGTGTAGTTGTATTAAGGTGTGACTCTATACATCACTCGCACATAATAACAAACGGCAACGCAACACGAATAGACAAATACTCTAACGATTTTTCTTCGAATATCTCATCAAAAATACGAAATCCAACATTTGTTATGTACTCTATGCGCGTATCATGATATTTTTGAAAATGAAAATTCGAAATTTCCCTGTGCTTATTTATTTATTTTTCCGACTTATCATCAACCTTGTCTATATGTGTATGTACATAATTTCACTGACTACTTGGTATCTGTGTGCATACAGTGATGGAAAAAATAATTGGCGCCCTCATTAAAAGTGCTAGACTTGGTCGACCCGGAATCCGCATCATAAACTAGAAAGTATATATTATATGTGCCACCACTGTAGAGATGGGACACAAATCTTTACTGTGTATCTATTCAGGATGTATATCCTTTTTTTTTGATAATAATTCCTCGTAACAGTTGTTTTTGTTGTTATCAGTGTTGTTGTCTCTAGAGAATATAAGGATATCAGATTAATATTTTGTTTTTGTACACCATTTTTTTGCTATAGAATGCTAATTAAATGAAAATTATATTTTCTTTGCTGGGGAAAACAAAATTTGTGTTTTTGAATTGGATTTTTTGTGGCGCGCTAGGTATTATTTTTGTGTTGCGAGAGGGAGGAGGGGGTGAGTGGCGTAAAACTTGGGGTAAAGGTGTGTGTATAGAGAAATTATTTGTTTGGTTTTGATTTCTATACTCTTTGTATTTAATTAAAAATAAAAATTGGATCGAATGTTGAAGGGGTCCCATCCTCCTGCCCTATAGTAGGGCGACGACACCAAATAAAACAAACGATGATTTTAATCAAATATCATTCCAAATAATTACCATATAAATACGAAATATCATCAAGATTCACAAAACAGAAACGGAAGATGTTCTGTTTCCTTAAATTACATCCTACACAAACATTATATGTATATATATATATAAACGAATAGAGTGATAAACAATACTGTAATGTCTTAATTACCCTATTCATTACTTTTATTATTGTCTTAACATCCTCTTATATACAATATACTCGTATATACAAATTTCACAGGATAATAAACATTTTTCGTAGATCAGATAACATTCATAGAATGTGTAACCCTTTCATTTCATTCGATTATGTTTTATGTACAGTATCATCATCACACATACATACATACATAAAATTCGTTTGTTAAGGAGACGAACGACTTAAAATTATACATCTAACATTTCAAGTTTAATTAATTAAATTTTATTGCTCAATTAAGTCACTGAACATGATGAATAATTAAAATGTATGTAAATAACCATACTACATCTCGTATGGAGCTTTGTCTGGAACTTTTGCAGACAAACTATACAAATTAAGCCTTTTATCTCCAACCGCTACTAACCATAAACAATAAACGAATTCCGCACAACAGCATATGATGGTGCACGCAAATTGGTTTCAATAAAAAGTTTCAAATCCGGCGCACAAAAAATGTAATAATTTAACCACAGGATATGTAATTTGATTCCCAATAAAAGCTTGCACTAAAAACAATTCTTGCCCTTGTATTGTATTTTATATAGATAGCTTTGTATATATAGGATCCACCTTACCAATTTAATTTAATTTATTAATAAAAAAAATTGTAGGATAGTAAAATATCAGTGCTGGCGATATGATATAAACAAGCACACACACACACACAATAATAGAAAGGTAATTTAATTCCAAACTCAATATTATTAAATATTCCAGGATACAAACACAAACTATACCCAACTATATGTATGGGATTGATAATATATATATATATTTGGGAGGTGGTGAAATATATACGCAGACAATGTAATATAGGAAATTGTTCTATTCCACAGTCTACCACACCAAATAATAACAAAAAGCTGTAAAATTGTCAATTTGGTGCAACAGATGGTACCAATTCCAAAGCGCTTTCTCTCTCCGTCTCTATGTCGATTTGATTTTATTTGTGTGGTAGCAACATTTTTTTTATACATCGTCTTCCATCCATTGCTCCTCCACAAATTGAAAATCGATATCGAATATTGAAAATTATTTTTCAATTTTAATGAAAACTATATACATTCCTTAATTTATTTGTTTTAATATCATCTCGAATTGATTCGATATAGGAGTATACTTCAGGGCGACTGAGGTATAGTTGAAAGCATATACCTGCATCATATAGTCATTTAAATTGATACACTTAGACGGTATACATTAATTGGATCATTCATCCAGCATCCTTGTTAAAGTGATTTTTTATTTATATTTTTACCGGAAATTGATTTTTATACTAAATACATAAGACACAACGATGATGAACTCTTTGAACTTGAGATAAATACAGGTATATATGTATATATATAGAAGACGTGACGTTGTGCAAAAGATTTATAGATACAGACACCAGATTGTGGAAAAATTGGTGTATGCTGGTAAACCCTCACCGCGCTAGGGTAGGCGAAAAATACACACATCACAATAGAAAACATAAACAAGGCTCTGAAAACATTTGAAGTTCTGATTACACCAGTTTGGAGCTCCATCTTTGCATGGAGTTCAATCAGTCGCTGAGTTTGGGAGATTTCTATTAAAAAATGCATGTTAGTCAGAATAATTTAATTACATACTACATGGATATTGGAAACAGGAGGTCCAAGTCAATTCAAGCTATATCAGATTTTTCTCAATGTTCCCATCTTGGTCTTTGGATTGGCAACAAAGCGAATTGGTGTGAGTCAAATCTTCTTTACCTGAAGATCATCATTCCACCGGAAATTAAATCCAGTTTTGAAACATTACGAAACTAACGATATGCCGCTACTGAGAGTACCTGAGACCAAAGACGTAGGTGTAATTTTCGTGGAAAATATAAGCAGTAACACACACATAGAACAATGCGTTGCTAGATCTAGTTCCATGTCGGGTTTTATTAAACGATGGATGGGAGATATTTATGACGGTCGCAATAGGATTATGCATTTCCCGTTTCGTGTTCGTTTTATGGTACACACGTCTTACTAGTAGGTATGTAAAATAAATATTTCGTTCTTTAACTGAGAAAGGTGGTTAGGAGTATGATCACGAATTACCCTACCATCAAAACCTGCATCTGGAAAACTAAACGCGAGCTTTAAAAGTGTTCGTTTGTAGGTAACATTTTATTGCGTACATTCAATACTGAAAAATTTAAAATAATAAAAGTCCCCAGTAGACACCTATAAAATGAGTTCTGGCAAGTTGATGAACATGGAATGGTTCTAACGAAACAATTAACATATGTCAAAAGCTTTAACAAGGAAAATCACCTGTTCGATTTTATTTTAAGCAAAGATAACTTAAGACATATGTTGAACCAACACTTTGCTTCTTCCTAATTTTAATTGTTATTTATTACTGTTTTATGTGTGTAAAATAAACCAACCAAACACTTGATTACGATAAACTTGGTCAAGGTAAAGATTTTGGCTCAGCTAATCCTTGTCTAATCCTCAGTGATATCCTTGCTAAGTTACAGTAGTTTACTCCATCTGCAATTCAGCCCATATTTCAAAACCAAAATTGTGTGACTTGAATCGCCCTTGGATTCTGCATGGTATTAAGGAGTCATTGTTTTACTTATAGTATACCTCTGATTGTTTTGCTAGACAGAAGATAGAAGCACTTGTAAACGTACCCGTACCCGTACAACCAGTACCGCCCACGTGAAAGCCAATATTTTTTTGAACATAATATATTGACTGCCTGACACCTTTGTCATAAATAACAACCACCTGTAAGTTAAATAAAACATGGAGTTAGCTTTGCTTAGTGTGTTTTGTCAAGCACACATGTTTTTCAACTAAACTAATATTTAGAACTTTATAGGTTGTGGAGAAGAATACAATTTATTTTATTAACAAACAATGACTGACTGATACTTTAACAAAGTCTATTCCTATAAGAATAGTGCTGGTGAACTTCACAAGGTTTATATATCTCTAAAGGCTAAGAGTTGTTCATCCAGCTGTGGTCTCCAGTTCGATTCTCGCCGTTGACCAAAAGTAACATGCACCGGATGACATAGAAGGCAATTGCTTATAAAAACATTCGTTTTGCTAACCACCCATAATGTGCATCAATTGTTATAACTGGATCGTAAGGTCTCAGTGAGACGCGGTAAGTCTCTTAGTTATTATTAAGCAGGTCGCATTATGCCAATCTTAATCATTTTTTTGTTAGAGGTATTTCTCTATGTAATTCTGTTCCATTCAGTATTAGGAGTTTGCGTACTGCCAATACTTTTAAAATTAATCAAAACTCCTTGAATGGCGTGCTAGAATGATAATAGAATTAGTTTAAAATTAATTGTAAAGTTTTTTTTTTAATATTGTTTGATCCTTGCTGCTCATCCCATGAGTAAATGAGCTTGTACTCATAATGGGATGTGCGTGCATGGCGTTGACTTTTTCAGTAAAAAATTTAAAAGGTTTTTATGTCTAATGGAGGTGATAATTTTTTATAGGTTGCTTCCATGTGAACTTTTCCTTCTTATTAAAAATTATACGCAATATACAAATAAATATTATTTATTAATACCTCTAAAACCAATATTATATTTTGTTCCAGTATTGGATATTGATGTCACTCAAAAGGCTCTATCCCATGGGATAAATTGACCTTTGACTATAAAATTGGTTGTGTGCGAAAATAATTTCTTGTCTTACACACATTTTATGTAGAAGGCTGAGTGTGATTGCAATAAAAAGTATTCAATTTTATACTTTTTGTGGCAGTCACACTACCACAAACATAAATATTTTTCCAGGCAAGTTTGATGAAATGGTTTTTTGTTTCGTTTGCACTACTATTTAATATATATTTTTGTCTCGTTTTAATTTTTACTGACAGTCAATTTTTCTCATGGAATAGAACCTTAAGACAAGATATTATTTTCGCACACAACCATTTTTATAGTCAAGAAAAAGAGAATAAATATAAAGAGGAACATCTTATATGAACCACGGTTGCGTATAAACTAAAAATATTACTGAGTTTTTTGGTGATGGCAAACGAAATAGGATAAACATATACTTTTAATATCGTTTCCTCTTTCGAACATCAGCAAAGAAAATTTTTAGTTTATATGCAACCGCGGTTCATGTAAGATGTTCCTCTGTAAATTTATTCTCTTTGGTCAAGCGTCAAATAGTCCATATATTATTTTGGTAAAATTTTAATTGAATTGAAATAAAAATCATATATGTTTAGCATTGTGATATTTAATATTTTAATTTTAATTCACATTTGTTATTTTAATTCACATTTAAAATAACCTCCAACAATGATAAAATTAATGATTTTTTTGGTTATGATTTCTTAAACAGCGGTCAAAGTTCTGCTATAATTCGCTTTAAATAAATAAATAAACAATAACGTTGTCTTTGTCTTTTAGGTGGGGTTTTTTTTTCTTTTCGTCTTTTTTGACTGTCAGTCAATTTTTCCCATGGAATAGAGCCTATAATTTTCTGTTTCACTTACACTACTGTAAAATCTATATTATTGTCCTTTTTTAATATTTTCTAACAGTCAATTTTTCTCATGGAATAGGGCCTTAATTTATCCGAAAATTTCTTAGTTTCAGCGAATAAATTAAAGACGATGGTATGCCATCTAGACTACATCAATTTCCTAACGTTTTCAGAGTAAGATAAATGTTCTCAGCTATAATAATATTTAAATGGATTAGCTTGGCGTTACATATTTATCAACATCTGGGTTTGATTGTAAAAATCGAGCAAAAATGTTTAACATGACCGCTTATTAAACTAGAATAAACTGGGCATCCGATAATTTAACCTATTAGCAAAACTGCAGAAGAGTTAAGTGTTGTTTCTCACATACCATGAATGTAAAACTTTTATATTTATTAATAGTGCAGATTAATAAATTCATTTTTTGTCATATCAGATAGGTGAACCTTGTAGACATGCTGCGTGGTTTGATCGCAACTACAATGTTATGTGAGGGTTATTTATGTAGATAAGACTCGAAACTAATATAAAAAAGTTTTAATTTTAGTTTTGATGTTTTCAGTGAGTCAACAATAATTTCTCATCCTGATCGATCATGCCTCATAGAGTTCAGACTGATGAAAGTATTTGCAATTGTAATGTCACTCACTGAATGCATAACTTTTACATTCTTGTTTGTCCAATCATACAATAACTTCATAAATAAGAAATATTTTACATCGCACATTAGATCCAGAGTATATTTTACCAAATACAAAGTTATCTTGATTCATATAAAAATTAATTCAATAGTCAATGGTGTTGAGTTACCAGAGTTCCTATCACTTTTATTTGGTCAGCAGCTCACATGTAATGGCAAAATTAGTTTTAACAGGGACTTCGTTAACATCACAGCCATAAACACTCTGGTTTTAACTAAACAAATTGATGAAATTATAAAATACCTTTCATGGATGTATCTTGTCGGCAGCAGATTTTATTGTTCATGTTCTTCTTCGTTATATATATCGCAGATTCAAACACATCTGATTGAACGACTATTTGATTGAGATGGCATATTTATCATAACTACATATGTAGGAATCGTTCAACAAGCACAAAGCTAACTCAATACGTATCTTACTAACAACAACTTTGTTGGTTAATTATAATACTGTGAGTATATAATACTGTGGGTATAGCTTCCTCCACATCCTTGCCACAGTCTGATTATTTATCACTAAAAATAAGTCCTGTTAATTTGTAAACCTCTTTCTTCAAATTTATAAAGTTGTCACCTTATCACCTTATAACTAAAAACATCCGTAGAAGTTGTTTTCAGTGAAAGGGTGACAAGGTGACAACTTTATAATTTTTTAAAAATAATTAGCGATTGATCCACGAGTGTTAATTAATATACAATCTGGACAAATAACTGACGCTAGTAATGCTGTTGGACATAATCGAAAATAAAAATTACATCACTCAAAACACTAGCGCGCCACCTTAATATTATACGGAAAGGATACGACCAATGTGAAATTATGTTTTTCGAAATTAAAAATATTTTTTAATTAATTTTATATAAATATTATTAATATATCAAAAACAAAACTAAAAGTTTATTTAAATTAATTGAACAATGTCATAACATTTGACATGCGAAAAGCGTTGATTGTGATATGGCGTTCTGGTACGAGCATAAAAAACATGTACATGCATCATACTCGTATATATGTATCGAATGGAGTCTGTGAAATGTGATTTTCAATTTTTATTTTTCCAATTAATATTTTAAATATAATTAAATAAAAATAATATCGAAAAATATTATTTTTTTATGAATACCGAATTAATTAAGTGAGAATGTGTGTATATACGAGTACTCGTATCACATATACGGTCGCAAACACCGATATCAATTATTCAAATCAAAATTGATTATGCGGAAAATCTGTAATGAATGTTCCAAAAATAAATTAAATAAATAATATTGTTGATGTGGTTTAGTGGACCAATGATTAATTTTTGTTTTTCTTGCTCTCTCGCACTATGTGTGATATTGTTGCAGGTTGGATCAACAGGCGATGTTGCAGCATATCATGTTCCAGTCAATTGAACTTGGTTGGCCACGCGTATTCTTGGGTTACTAACACACTGTTTATGTTGTTATTGCTTGAGAATACACGTAGTTGACAAGTTGTAAACAACTTTAACCGATGATTAACCTCAAATTATTATATTTAAATTTTTGTTATTTCCAAATATTTTCTCCTCTATTTTTGTTAGATCGATTGACCAATAGGTTGAACTTGCGACAGGTGAGTATATAAATTAAATATTTGTTTTAATTTGTTATTACAGATATAGTTTTCACAAAGTTTGGAGCTAATCAGAATATTGGCAAACTCTTATTTTGTAAGGTAGGTTCAGCTTTTTCAAAGTGGAACAGCATGAGTAAGTAGACAAACGGATTATTTCCTTAAACTTCATTTTCATAACTTTAACTTTGACAGGTCATTAAATTTAAATTAAAACCAGTCAACTACCTTTTGCAATTTTGTTTTATACTGTCATTGTAGATGAACACATTGATGACCTTCTGTTGGAGTGCACTGCAGATATCAGGGGTTGACCCATCTTTGTTGCCAGTAATAAAGACTGTGCTGATGGTCTAAGCCAATTGGAAGTTTAGTCGTACGTGCTCGATTACATAAAACGGACGTTAAAACAAAACTAGGTATGGCAGTGCTTCGAGCCAAAAAAAACTATAAGTGATACATCAAAAACAATTTCGTATTTCAACTGAAGAAATCAACTGCAAGTAAAATATGGAAAACTTATGGTCAATATTCGAACAAAACCGCATGATAAACCAGCAATAACGGTGATGACATTTTCAAAATATTTTCAAAAATCACCATACTAAGTACTAAGCGGTTATCCTATACACTACAACTAACATAGAGGAAATGCTAAAACAACAAGACAAATAACAGATATTCGGACTAAATTAGCAGCACATTTATCAACTAATTAAAGGCAGTGTCATTAATCTGTCCTCTTGGACTAATAGAAGTTAACTATGAAGGTGCGTGAGAAATTTTAAACGGCAAGTGTAAGAACAAGACTCTCAAGACATACCTTAGTACCACTATTGTTCCTCTTCGCGTAATTATCAAATGTCCACACTTAAATTAAGATAATGATGTAGACAAACCAATTTCGTGTAGACAATGTAAACAATGTCAACAATGATGTCAACCATGTAAACAATATGAATTATAAAATAATGGTGACTGATTTTTAATCATTTATAATATTTCCAAACACTTATCAGTGATCTCTTCAGTGATTTCAATAAAATTTGTGACCTCCTTACACCACTTTAACGTATACAAATCGATATGACACAAATCCTCCAAATCACTTCGAATTTATATTTATACCAAGGTAACACGACAAAAGCATTTTTGTGAATGTCAAATTTTGATACTACAAATAAGCACCGCTATATATATAAATGGGATTATGGATCGTATGCTAATGAAAATTGTCGACATTTGTCTTTATACTTTGCACATAATTGACAAAAGACTGTTTTGAAATATTTAAACGATATTCATCTGATTCACTCAGACGTCATGGGAAACTGCTGGGCGGACGAACTAGTGAGGCACGGTACAACTCTCCAACTGCTAACGGAAAGGGCAAAGTTGGGGAGACCCATTAAGGCACTCAAGACTGAGCCAAAGAAAGAGGAAGTAGCCTCAGTGAACGATAGGTGGAACACTCTCTCATGCAGAGAAGCAAGGCATTTCTAGCCAAAGCTGGAGTTGAAACACTCAAAGACACTAATCTCTCTTACGAAGACGTGAACTAAAAACGATCGTGGGGATACTCACAAGACACTGCCTTCTTGGAGAACATGTGAGAAGGCTAGGTCTAGAAGTTAATCACTTTTGCAGAAGCTGTATGGGGACTAAGAGGAGTAAAAGACGGTAGTCCACCTCCTATGCTCATATCCGGCTTTGGCACACAAAAGACATGAATATTTGGTGAAGTTCTTAATGGACTGCCTCTCTGATCTCGTAAACTTAAGGTGCGGGACTTATCATGACACGTAAGTAGCTTAAAATGGTTTTCATAAGGGAAATAGAGGAGTAAGATCCTGTGGTATCACAACGGACCGTCGCTGGTCTAAGTGTGGTGTAGCAGCCCTCAACCTAAGGTAACCTAACCATCATTGTGTCCATTTAAATGGCGAATTAAAATTCTGTGCAACATTAAGGCCATGATATTTAAATTAAGTGATGTTTTGGCAGTATAAACGTAAACTTTCACAGTACTGTACTCTGGAATACCAATAGTTTGCGTTCATAAACCTTTCAAAAAGCGTTTGCATTAAGAACATTTACAGAATCAAGACATATGTTTCTCGTCATTGCTCGTCACGTTCACATATCTATCAATAAATTTTGTGTTGCTACCTTGAAACCTGTTACGGAGAACACAAAAATTTTCATATCTCTACATTGCTATACAGTCGTTCATGATTTAATGCATTGGTCAATGGCAGCCACAGTTCGAGAATAATTTTTGGCCCATCGAAGATGATTTGGTTGAATACAATTTTATAAATTGTTTAGTTCGTTCGTACTCGAGTAGATAATTGTTTAAAGACGCCATATAGCTACATTCCACAACATTGCTTGTCACAATTTTTAGTCTATAACAAACATAAATGTTAAATTTACCGCAGCACTGAAGAATCTTTAAAAAAAAATCAGATGTAGTGGTGAATATTGGATTATGGAACTTGTTTATCGTTATCATCTGTACTTTGTGCAAAGTGACGTCGATTCTGAGCCCTTATTGGGAAATCTAATAGAATTTTTAACTTTTAAAATTATTCAATGAAAGATTCATGTCATTATTAGAAAGGTCAAAAAATTTTAAAGACTTATCTAACTACCACTAAATTCTTTGTCTATTAATACAATTAATGAAGGCGAATAATTTGACAAACCTGCCTTTAGCGGCAGAACTAGTTTCTTTTAAGAAATGGACAGCATATCAATGATACTCGTAGACTGATGGGTGACCAAAAACACTCGTGAAATACTTATTAGGACTGGTAATACAATAATACTAACAGCTACGTCTTAATAAAATATAGTTTGAGGCAACGGTGGCTATGAAACTAACCGGCAAGATTTCATAGATTGACGTTGGTTTTAACGCAATAGACACATTCAAAGCATATAGAGCATAAGAACCCTCATTGATTTGAGAATTTAAAACTAGGTTAACGCAAGTGTTTTGCATCATTATCTGTTATTAACATATTTAAGAGATTCTTCTAAAATTAAAATGTTCAAGGAGAAGTCAGAGTAGGTTTCCACGATACATGTAATCAACTGGAATGATGCAGTCGGAACATAACTTAAAGTCTGCCGTGGCAATCTGTCTAAAACGAACCTGAGTAAATGACTAGTAGATTGTTCCCACAAGAGTCTCACTTTACATTTAGGCTTCGCAATTATCAAGCAAAACACGTATCTGGTTCAGAAATCTATAACTACCGATACAGTTATTTGCAAATGTGTCCATGTTACAAAGTGAATGTTTTTGTTGGTGTTTACAACTTTTCGATGGTAAATAATCATTTTTGATGGTTGCATTCAAGCAAAGATTATTTTACATAAAGATGACTCAACCAAAGCAAAAATTTACAATATGAACGATTTTATTTTGTTTTGTTTTACTATAGAACAGGGGAACCCATCATTATGTAGCGGAACCCAGAATAATAATTTTTGTATTTTAAAATGTTACTCTGATTGAACTATCTTTTTAGTATATAATAATCTTTGATTCAAGTTAGTTAACTTACTTTAAGCCAAGTCCTAACAATAATCAAATAATTTGAATAGTCTGATGGTATATATTCTAAAGGACGATTTCATAGTTCAAACTAAAATGAATGCAACCGATAAAAATGAATATTTATCATCGGAAAGTATTAATTCTCAGATGCTTCTTCCTACATATTGTGTTGCAGTTGACCATCATTTGTTTCGTGACTCTCACAATGTTTGTTTTTGGTGTGATTTACGATAGGTTAGATTGTCATAACATGATAAATTCTTTAAATTTACCAGTGACCTTTAGTGAGCACTCGGTACTAGAAATATCCAAATTTCGGTTTATTATTGTCGTCTTTTATACTTAGTATTAAACGAGCAATAATTGTATGTATATTTGTTTATTTTTTCTCGAAAACGGCACTATTATTTGTTCTGAAAATTGGCATACTACCATTTTCCGGTGTGAAAAAACGATCTAGATAGGTCAGGACTTTAAGAAAATTCGTTTATGGCCTTAATTTTGGAAAAACGTTTTTCATATGAATAACGTCACAAATACTTTGAATACATTTTTTCGATCAAAGTAACCACTTTTCGTTATTGAATTTTTGATTGAATTTTTTAATTTTGTTTTCTTTTTACCCTATATCGCATAAAACGCAATGCACACTCGATTAATAAATATAATGATATAAAAATAAATAATATTCTGCAAGGAAAACAGGTTGAAATTGTGGACAGTATTTTACGTGCAGCCAATGACTCTAACTATGTTGAAACAAAATGTTTTTTCATAGATGGACCAGGCGGTACCGGTAAAACCTTCGTGTATAAGGCCTTATATCACTTACTTTGTGGCCAAAATCGCAAAGTAAAATGTATGGCATTTACTGGAATCGCTTCAACTCTATTGCCTGCTGGACAAACATCACACAAGACATTTGGTCTGAAAGTTCCGCTTTCGTCAGATTCAATTTCCAGCATTAAACCTGGTTTAGTCAAAGCTACAGAACTCGCTCAAGTTGATGTTTTCCTTATGGATGAGGCACCGCTGTTACCAAAGTATGGTTTACAAAATATGGATCAGTTGTTGCGGTCTATTGGAAATCCAAACTTGCCATTTGGAGGGAAAATTTTAGTCGCTGGAGGTGATTTCCGTCAGTGCTTATCTGTTTATCTCCGAAGCAATCGTAGTGAAACACTCGATTTGTCTACAAAAAAAAAGTCATCTCTGGAAGCATTTCAAAAATTTTTCGTTAAAAAAAATATGCGTGTCGATCCGGAACAGAAAGCATTCGCAAAGTACATCCTGAAACTGGGAAATGGAAATCTTCCAAAAAATGATTTCAATGAAATCGAATTACCTGAGGATATAATTTCCAGTGGTAATTTAATCGAAGAAGTATTTGGAAATAGCCTTGCGAATCTAAATTACGAAGGAATGAAGGAACGTGTTATTCTCGCGCCGCTGAACAAAGAAGTCAGTAATATTAATGCTGAGATCGTCGGTCGTCTTCCAGGAGAATAGAAATCGTATAAAAGTTTTGATTCTGTAAAGGATAAACAGGAAGGAGGTATTGCATTCACGCCAGAATTTCTTAATTAGATTGAAATTGCTTATTTGCCACCCCATGAATTTAAACTAAAGTAAAATACGATAATTATGCTAATGCATAATTTAGATATTTCGGAGAGCATGTGCAATGGACCACGCCTGATTGTTACCGAATTATGTAACAACGTAGTTAAAACAAAAATAATTACTGGGGAAAAAGCTGGACAAGAAGTAGACATTCCTCGAGTTACGCTCGACTCCAGTAAAGGTCAACTTGGATGTACAATACAACGACATCAATTTCCGCTTCGACCAGCGTTTGCTATTACCGTGCATAAATCTCAAGGACAAACGTTCGAATTTGTTGGCGTCGACTTGCGTACACCTGTCTTTAATCACGGTATGTTGTACGTAGCATTTTCCCGTGTTAAACGACAAAATAGCTTGATAGTTCTGTTACCACCTGAAAATGAATGTCACACGTATCATGTTGTGTGGAAAGAAGCATTGAACGCTCCTGATCTAAATTTTATAAGTCTTGATATTAACAGCGACGATTTCCCAGTCGAATAAAATAAATAAAATTAAATTAAATTAAAGTTGTTTTGCGAAAGTGTTTAAAAAAATTTTCAATCTTTTTCCGAGCAAAGCTCGGTCCCCGGAACTACTATTAAAACTGGTATCTGTGGTGTAATTCAATTGCTGAATCCATTCCGACTGACGAACATAACTCAAAGAGAGGTTTGTCAATTAGAGTTTATTATTTCGAATTTGATTATCACCTCTACTTTTTTTTGAGTTCAGAGTTTAAATTGGTTTTATTTTTTTACGTGGTCTCAAAATTAATAAATTTACTTATCGGCAATTGATCGTCAAAATGCTTGTTCGGCATCGTACGTTAGGGGATACAATGCCAGAGCACGGTGTAGAACTTGACTTTGGACTGATATTTTTCAGTTGAAAGTGATCACGTAACAAATTTTTTCACCTCATTGAATTTATATTCTGAAATATCTGCCACTTTGACTCATGGCTGAGATATCCATCCTGTTAGAAATTGACACAGATGACCGATTAAGTTCCGTTAGGATAAATAATACTTCTTAAGTACCATCATCATCACCGTAATCCTAGATCAATCGAGAAACATCACTACATTTTTAGATCAATCGAGACCGTATATGTTATGCTGTTAAATATCTGGGAATATCAGTAATGCACTCATATCTGGTGTTCAAGAATTATATCTCGGCAGATTTTCAAAGATGATGTGGTTTTTCCTCAACTCGTTACTACCACTACTTCAATGCTGAAAGCGACTATTATTATATTTTATCATCATCTTACTAGAGCAAAATATTTTGCTCACTTACACTTAAATACAACATAAAACACTGCATATAGTCTCCTGTTTGAATCAAACCAACCAGCATCTCTAACATTGACTCTTACGACGCTTACTGCATCCCTTAATAGGCATATTCGCTACAAGATTGATTGTAACTATATAAAATTATAATTTATGTCAGTAATGTGTAGATGTACTGGTTGGAAGCACAATAATGTAACTCCTCGATGTTAATACAATCACGGATGTATTTTGCTTTAAAAGCTTATATTTTTTTACGGCTATTCGCATTAAAATCCTGATCTCTTGATTGAAAGGAACTCGGTAGGTGCGATTACCGTCGTGTTTTTGGGCAATATATCACACGCATGATTCTTCTCTCGAATGTTATAAGCCATTTTTCGTACTCATCCGTCAAAGTGCAACTCTCACATCCATACATAATAACGGTTCTGATCAACACTCTGTACAACTTCAGCTTATCCGTACTTGAAAGATATTTTAATTTCAGAAGTGAACGTAGAGGATATAAAGCACGATTGCCAGATGCAAGGCAAATTTTGATATTATCTTAAGTAATGAGAGATCCAAGATACTTAAATCACATCACTCCGTCAAATGTGTGGTTACCACTACTGATCAGATATTTTGTTTTGGATGCATTGATTTTGAGACCAACGGAAGCTGAACATTGGTCCAGTAAATCAAGTATCTGTTTCACTCAGATATCATCTGCATATGCAAAAAGTTGATTGGATTGTCGGAATATTTGTCACCATTGTGACTGCGTTCATTTAAAAAATTGTTGTTTTTTACGGATGTGGAGCGTTAACCCAGCGACCAATAAGATTTTGTCGCCTCCATAGGTCTTATATTTCGTTCGAAACATGGATGCCGTCACCCAACGACACAAACGAGTATATATAGTGTTATAATTATAATCATCACCTTAGCTGAAGTGATGATCATTATCATCATCATATTATGTACAATAGAAATTCCACACCAATTAATTTCACTTTCGAAGGTACGACAAAAATTTTCATATTATCATTTTTGTCGTTCAATTGGGAGGGGGAAAAATCAATTTCCGATATGTGATAGTAAAAAAATCTCTGGATTTTCCTCAATATCGAGTTGATGCTCGCGATTCATGAAAAGCACCATCGCACCAAAAAAAGCTTATTTACAATAATCAATACTAACAGGAAAAAAAGTTTCGTTTTGCCAAAGATTTTTCATTATCTCTGTTTGATAATAGGATAGAGAGATGCTAAATAAAAAAAAATTATCGTATTAAGTGGGAAGAAAATGATGTCCTGAATGTTGAGTAAAATGCAGCAAATTCGAAAAAAAGTCGTTGAAAAATAAACAGAAAATTAAATTTTGCCATCAAATCCCCCCTGTGTGTCTCACCCTCAATGGTATGGCGTTCGATGGTATGCTGTGCATGTGTACAGAGCGCTTATTTATAATAATCGGATGTTTTCTTAATAATTTTTTTATTGTACGACAAATTTACGGAAGACAAAATATGCAAAATTATTGAGGGTATTGATTTTATAATTTTTTTGAGCTTTTTAAGTTTTATGATTTTCGTATTATTTTTATTATGAATGTTTGGAAAATTGATTAAAAGTCTCAAGATGTAGTGAAAATGTATAGAAAACGGTTGATATTTTGATCTTGTACTTAACATTTTCAATTGAAAATTTTACGTCAATATAATATAGATGTTCGAGTATTTCCGAAGATTTTAAGTGGATTGTTAGTTATTCCTAAATATTATTTCAATAATTGTTAACCCAACAAACAGCACTTAATTACGTATGGTGGCTTAAGCTAAGTCATAATCTAATCACGATCACATTGTATGACCCTATATACGAAGTTCTGTTGAATTACAGAGCTCATGGAGCTAGACACTAAACTTTCTTTAGACACAACTTTAACACTAAGTTACTTATCTTTATACTTTGAAGACTTAACTTAAACTTTGTTAAAGTTATACTTCACAATATGGTGATTAGTTTATCGTTCTAGTTGTTATAATCAGAGTCAATTCAAACCAAACGTTGTATATATAATAGAATATTTCTACCAATCCATCTGACTTTATGGTTTCACAGTCGTTATCCAACTTTTCAGAATGTTGAGGGTCCGGTTCAACTCTGGAATCTACATCAACTGGCTCATAAATTTAACAAAGCTCATTTATCTGAGAGATATTTCTGGGTTCGGGAGTATCTTGCAAGGTACGAGATAGCACATCGCGGTCAAATGTGGCATAGTTAATTTGGCTGGTACTTTTTTGCGGATCTGTAACTTGTACCAATACCTTTTCTGGTGACTGAGAACTATGAATGATTTACGGTTTCATTGGAAGTGGATCCCTTTATTTCTATCGTCCATTTTTCAAAATAGTCGCCTTTAAGCTCAATACACTTACCGCCTCAATATGGTGGTGTGAATGAACACATCTGGATCCCCTGTCGAATTAAGAATCCATGGGCCATCCCGTTCATGCCAGTACTATAGGCTGACATGGAACTATGTAATGCGCAGATGATTCTACGAAAAATCGGACTTATAGCTGTACATAAAAGTGGTATCACGGACCAATCACCGGTATAAGTAGGCGTTAGCAGCCACAATAACATAACATAACATAGCATAGTTCAATACACTTAGTCCAACGTTTTACCAATTTTTTGATCCCTTCCGAATAATACGATTGCCCCAAGCCCTCTATAAAAGCCTTTTGTTTGCTGCATCGATGATCTCCTCATTAAGGCCGAATTTCTTTCCGGCGAGCCATTTTTTCAAGTTCGGAAAACAGAAAATATTCGCAAGGTGCTAGTTCTCGGAAATATGGAAATAATAGGATTTTGGCCATGGAATCTACACACTTTACCAAATTCGATCGTTTTTTTCAAAACGTCGTTGTTATGGTCCAATAAAATATTCGCCGTTCACTGTTCAACCCCTTTTGAAGATAATCGATGTGACTTATGCTGTGTGCATTCTAAAACATCTGTGGCAATGACCTTGTTGTCAAATAAAACCGCCTTAGCATGCTTTGGTGCGGAATCGCCAGTAGAAATCCACTATTTAGACTGTACATACTTTGCTCCCCGGTATATAGAGATGGTCCATGTTTCATCCACAGTTATGAAACGATTCAAAAATTCCTTTATTTTTCGTTTGAACATCGTCAAACCTACCTTTGAAATTCCCACACGTATGTAATTTTTTGGTCGATTGTAAGCAGGCGCGACACCGAACAGGCAGATAGCTTTTTTACATTCAAATGCTAGTGTAATATATTATGCATACGTTCATCTGAGATGCCTACTTCTTCTACTATCTCGCGCACTTTTACTCTGGGTTCTTGCAATACTGACTTCATTTTGGCGGCCTGAGTTTTCGGTATCAGTTGTGCTTGTACGATCACAACGAAAATCAGTAAACCACTTGTGCTATAATCATATCATAATTGTGAAGAGACCCCATAATATTATGCAAAATATCACTATGCAAAAAATAATGTTTGAGTAACACAACAAATTCACTTTTTTCCATGTTGCAAAAAAAACGATGAATGACAGAGCTGTCTTAAATTTTTAATTTGGTGTAGGTGACAGATTGTATTGACACATGCGGTTTTGATACCCTCTGTTGCAATTTTACCCAACTTCTTACTTGGCCTTCGTACTTTTGGTTCACTACAGTTTTGTGAACCAGTAATACTTATATTGAGCCCAGAGATTTTTACCCTCTATCGAAAATTACAATTTAAATTATTATTTTCCTATAAGGTAAAACTCTCTTAGCGCTCAAAGAGCATTTGACTTAATTTATTACGTAATCGAAATCATGAATTGGGGAACTTATCTCTGGAGGTATGAATAATACCTAGTATAGAATCCATAGACAACAAAAAAAAGTGTTTAATCAGAAAAATATAAGGAACGACACGAATAGAGGGCTACGAACATATGCGATACTTACATATGCGACTATGGCATCTTCTTCTAATAAAACTCCATTTATTGTTGTCTCAAAATTACGGCCAGTACAACTTTTTATCAATTCTACGAGAGTGACAGTCATAGTTGAAGCTATTATAATCTGCCCACACTTATGTTACATCGCTTGATGCAGTTAATTTGATATTAACTGGAGGTGTGTAAGGCTGACACTAAATCTTGATTTGGTTCATTTAAATGGAGGTTGTAGAATAGATGGTTTTAAAACGGCACATCGTCCACTGCTGACTAGTTAGAGGAAGGATGACAAAAGATATCTGATTGTAGAGACAACTGTGGTACTTGTGGTATAAATCTTATTTTAAAATTTTCAGCCATTGCGAATTAAACAAAATTACCTGGATGTTCTTGATATTATGTATATTACAAAGAGAATAATTCGACCCGAATATAAAGCCATGCATATAAATTCTTCGGCCAAGGATCTCAATCAAATGTGAAGGACGAACATTGCCAAAAGGTTGTATCAATATGAAATTCTGAATAAAAGCTTAATGGACGTTTGTGCACATCTCCGGCTACAGTCTGCTACATAATATAAATTGAAACAACATCAAGATTACAATTTTTTAATCTCTATATAATATTCAATTTATAAGAAAGCAACCAAATCTTAAACAACAACAACAACAACAAATAAATCATCAAACAAACAAACAAACCTAGAAATATGTTTGGGCACAAGCAACAGCAGCAACAAAAACAAAATATAAATAAATAAATAAAATGAATAAATAAGCGATTTTGGGAATGAGATAAATTCTTAACATATCTTACCTGTTTATCTTATTGAGCTTTTTATGAGCTTTTTCGTTTATATACACAGATATCTGTGTATACAGAAATGAGCAAAGCGAAAACAATAACATTAAAGGAATTTTGTTTGTTTCTCGTGTTTTTCTCGAGCTTATTTCTTATTAATAATCATTTTTTTTTTGTTTTTGTACAATAATAAACTGAAAGTATTTAATAAACTCAACAAAAACAACAACAACAACAACTAAAATAAAAATTCTTTGTAATTTATGAAAAATGTATAAACATACACATATATTTATGAAATAGAAAGTAAATTAAATAAAATATTTAATAATTTTTTTGTTTTTCTTATTACTTTGTTGTAATAAACTTAATCGTTTGATGTGAACGAGTATCCGGGAAATGAAAATCATACTTACAGGTAAGATATATGCGTTTTCCATAAACGGTAAGATGAAGTTTGATGTAAACAAAACTGTAAGATTCTTTTAAAGTAGTTCAATATATTTCCCCACCCCAAACTAAACTATTTGTGAGACGAATATGATGAAATCTGCTGTTTATGATTAAATTGTCAAAGAGTTGTAAAACGTACAAAAATTGGACATGTTCGCTTAAAATTTAAACTGAAGACTATATGTAAACGATTATGCAAACAATATTTAGGAATTACAACATAATATGCTGGCTATATACCAATCATGAAACAGAAATAAGTGTTTGACTACAAAGTGGTCGTCGATGGTGTGAAAACAAACAACAGGACGTGAATTTTGGTCGTATTTTGACTCATGAGACAAAACTTACTGGAAAGTTATTGTGTTAGTAAGCGTATTAGTCTGTCTGCGATGTTCCAATTTTATTTTAGAACAATCAGTAGATGTTTTTAAGAACCCGAGCATTCCAGTCAATACTAACCATTTTTTATCAGCAAAATTTAGTATTCCACCGCACAAGTCTTATTCGCCAACATAAACACCAAAACTTTTTGCCGATTCATTTTTCTCACGTGGTTCATTATTTTTTATGTTACTTTAAAAAAAAAATCTAACACATAGAAAATATACGACGATATACAGTCACAAAATGTATATTATACTACGTATATGTATACACAATTCTCATGGCTCATGAGTCAAATTACGACAAAAAATTCTGCCAAAAGATTGCCATACAATTGATTTTTTTTCATAAGTTAAGATCTCTATAGATCTATAATTTAACAATTATAGCAATCCAACATAAGACGAGGAAGGATATTTTATTTATTTTGTAACCAACTTTAAGTGAGAATGGTTAATGTCTAGCGGTTAGAATCTAAGGAGTTCATTTCGGGAAATAATTCCAGAACACAATGTCACTAGATTTAAAACATAAAATCGTGCTTGATGTTTGGTCACCACTCCGGAAATCGAACCCGAGACCCTCGTTGTAGTTGTAGATTAGTGGTTAAGACTTTCTCACGTCGGTTTTGAGTCTCGGTTTTTCCCGTTGTCCATAACTAAACACGCTCCGAATGACATGAAACTCGGTTGTGTGTAAAGGCATTCGTTGACACTGTCCATCATAAGTACTTAATGGTTCCTAAGGGTTCAATAATTCACCCTAACGTTTACTTATTTAGTTCTTAAGGAAAAAATACAGTTTCTAAAAATGAATAGTTATCTTAATCGAATTGTTAAAGAGGCAACAAGTTATGCTTTAACAGTAAGGTAATACCTTTATTAGGTAATTCAATCACGATAGATATATATTTCTAGATGGAGTAGATATCTCTTATGATCATTAAATTACATAATATAAATTAAACAATAAGTGTGTTGAAGAAAATTCATATACTACGAAGACAAAAACTAGTTAACTAACTCATTATCAATAGGTAAGCAACCGCAGCAAACAATTAATACGTATTGGTGCACATTGTTAAGTGTTAAAACAAGGTCAACCCAACGAATGTTTAACTATAACAACACACAATAGCTTTTAACTATTGAGACCGTATAATAAAAAGCTCTCTTAACAATTAAGCTACAATCGGCGACCGCAAACAAAAAAAGAAGCCGCCATCATCACCTTCAAATATCAACCATAATAGACGGTATAACAAACTGTTCGATCCTACATCTTACATCATATATTGAAGGCTTCTCTGAATTCTGAATATCTTCCAAATCGATGAAAATGAAACGGACGCTTTAACAATTCCTATATAATATGCAGAAAGTAAAAAAATGTAAATCTTTAGATTACAAAGTATACTAAACTAGATTCTCCTGAAAATCACATAATCTTGAAAAAACAACGGCTAGATGACAACCTTACGGCTCTTAATGGAATAATTCGGATTTTAAATAGAAATTTGAGGTACTATGATATAATTTGCCAATGATATAATCAGTCGCAGAAGAGTTTATAAAGAAATAACAACTGTTATTTGATATTTAGAAGGCAGTCTATAAAGTGTGGCATACAGGTTCAATTTTCTAGAACACCAAATACTATTAACCAATTGTGAAAGCTCAAATCAGAAACAGTAACACTTGGTGCATCTAATGTTGTTGTACCACTTCAATATCATACACGGCGCAGTTATTCTTATAAACTCCACAGATCAAGCGCACGACGATTGTGATAGGGTATTGATAAAAATAGAATAAACACTCTGATTACCCTTCCAGTTTTCATATGCACCCATTCATAATGTCAATACCACAAAAACCAAATGTTCTAGTCCGACAAGGAGAAACATCTTGTGATCACTAACAACTATTCAATATACTTACGAATACACATTATCAGTCACAATCAGATAACAAAAATATATTATTTCCTACTTTTATTGGGGTTCAAAAACTTAATACCATTGGGCGTTTAAGTCGAAGTCGAATTAAAAACACAAAAGTTTAAATCCTGCAGTGTTATAAAGGCAATTAAATGTATGACTTGTAGGGCTGTAAAGGCTCCAACCGCGTTTCAACTGAGAAGTTATGAACCATTTAATACGTTACACACTATCGTTGTTTTATATCATAAGGGTGCATGTTCATTTTGGTCAAAAGCGAGAATCTAACTGTTATCCATTAGGCTACAAAATCATCTATGCTCAATCCAATTTTGTTGTTTATATTTCGTACAAGTATTTTGATTCTGCGTACAGCCAACATTTTGATTCAAATTATTAAAGATCAATCCCTGTATTTTTTGCTATAATCCATTATCTGAAATATACTAAAGCGTCGAATATTAATTTAAGAGATTGGACAAACGATTTATTTTTTAATTTTTCCAGTCACTCAGGCTCGATTGACCAATTGTGAAATCGTTTTGTTCGTCTAATGAAGTCCAAAATATCTAGTATCCTCAAGGTGGTCAGTTTATCCTTGTTTGAAATAAAATAAAATTGTAAAGAGGAAAAAAAACTAATTTATTATGAATATTAATGTGCGTGTTGTTCGGTCAACGGTTGTTGAAAAAGAGAACGAGTTACATTCAAACAAGTTATTTATACATTCAAAAATGTTATTTATACCGGCCACGAGATGTCACATTATACTGATGGTTAGTGGGTGCGTTCACTATTGTCTCCAACATTGCCGGCCACCCTAAAGTATTTGAATAGTTTAGTCACTCATGTCGTTGTCTGGTATAGGCAGCAGGCACAGTTTCGTCACTGGTCGTTTGTAGACAGCATTCTGGCATTTGACCGTTGCAACTCGAACTCGTCCGTCGGATCCTGGATGCGTCTCGATGATCCTTCCGAGTAACCATTTCGAGGGCGGGATGTTTCCTTCCTTGATAATGACTAACTGACCGATGTTAAGGTTGTTGTGGACTCTCATCCATTTCGGCCGTTGCTGCAATCGAGATAGGTATTCTGTCGACCAAATGTTCCAAAACTGATGATACATTTTCTGCATTTGCTGGTAGCGATTGAGACGGTTTGTTCGCACATCGAGTAGGGTTGGTTCTGGTGTCGTGATTGGTGCCTCCCCGATTAATAAGTGCCCAGGAGTGATGATGGTATAGTCATCATGATCGTTCGTCATCGGGCACAGTGGTCGTGAGTTTAGACACGCCTCGATCTGACACAGCAGCGTCGTCAACTCTTCGAACGTGAGTAATGCATGGCCCATGATACGTCGCAAATGATGCTTTACCGATTTAACGCCTGCTTCCCACAAACCACCGAAATGCGGTGAAGCAGGTGGAATGAAATTCCAGGTTGTCCCATCCTCAGCCAACAGTGCAGCGATTTCCGGAGTAACTTCTCTCGTGCTCTTCTGATGCAGAAATGCTAGTTGGCGACTAGCTCCGATGAAATTGGTTGCACAATCGCTGTATAGATTACGGATTTTCCCTCTTCGCGCGGTGAACCTTTTGAACGACGCAATGAATGCACTTGTACTGAGTTCGGACACCAACTCCAAATGTAGTGCCTTCGTACATAGGCATACGAAAATGCAAATATAGCCCTTTGTTGATGCACCACCACGACCCTTACGTTGTTTTATAAGTATTGGACCTGCGTAGTCCACACCACTGTGTAGAAACGGCCTCGAAGGTGTAACACGATGTGATGGCAGGCTAGCCATCAGTTGCTGGCTCGTTGTTGCGCGCTGGCGAAAGCACACAACACACCTGTGTACGTATGAACGTACCAATGTTTTGATGCCTAGAATCCAGTAGTGTTTTCTCAAATGAGCCAGCATCAGCTGTGGTCCACCGTGTAGCGTTGTGCGATGTGCTCGCGAGATGAGCAGGTTGGTAAACTGATTGTCCTTGGGAAGAATGATCGGATGCTTCTGCGTGTGAGGCAGGTTCGAGTTGCTGAGCCGCCCTCCGACCCGGAGTATGCCATCGCTGTCAATAAAAGGGTTCAGAGATCGAAGTGGGCTCTTGTCCAATAAATGCTCTCCTGATTGATGTCTCGATATATCGTCTGCGAAATGTGATCCTTGAATCAGTTTAATCCAAAACTCAAATGCCCAATCGAGCTCGGGTACAGTGATGAAATTCCTCGAAAATGTTATGTTGAGGCGACGACCTTGGATGAAACGTCTGCAGTATGCTGTGACACGAAGTAATTTTCCAAGAGATGAGATTCGAGTGAGTAGGCGAAGTAAATCGTTGTGGGACGTCACGGCTTCTGCATGTGTTGCGATCATTGTTTTTATGATTCTTTCGTCGATGCTGATGTAAGCCTCGCTGGATCTCTGGCGTGGCCATTGACTTTGATCATCTCGCAACCAAGCTGGTCCTGTCCACCATAGTGGATGGCTGTGTAATAACGAAGGGTCGACACCACGAGAAGCGCAATCTGCAGGGTTTTGTTTGCTCTCGATATGATACCAATCGGTTGGTTGAGTGTAATCCAAGATTTGCGATACTCGATTAGCCACGAATGTCTTCCAGCGATTGGGCGAGCTGCGCAGCCAACCAAGTACCACCTGTGAGTCAGTCCACGCAAAGATTTGGACTTGAGGAACGTCAAGTGACTGAACGATAGTGTGTATTAGTTTGGTGAGAAGTACACTGGCACAAAGTTCCAAACGTGGTAAGCTGACTGTTTTTAGTGGTGCAACCTTGGTCTTGGATGCCAGCAAGGTGATTTTTGAGGATCCACCGGTTAACGTTGTGCGAGCATACACCACCGCCGCGTATGCTTTCTCAGAGGCGTCGCTGAACCCGTGAAGTTGAAGATTATTGTGAGTTGTTGAATGATGTATCCAGCGATCGATTCTTAGGGTCTCTAACGATTTCAGGCTATCTCGATAAGTGAGCCATCTTTTAGTAATAGATTTTGGGATGACTTCATCCCACGATATGCCAAGTACCCACAATTCCTGTAGTATGATTTTTGCAATGATTGTAGTAGGAGATACCCAGCCGAGCGGATCGAATATCTTTGATGCCTGCGATAATACTGTTCGTTTGGTTAGTACACAAACATCCGATGAGGCGATGATGTTGAATCCAAAACAATCGGCTGAAGGAGACCAATGTAGTCCGAGTGTTTTTACCGAATCATCCCAGTTTAGCTCAAGTTGACCTCGATGCTCACAGAACTCACTTGGTATCTCATTTAGAAGTTGCTGACTGTTCGAGGACCATTTCCGTAGTTCGAAGCCGCCACATCTGAGTAGATCTACCATTTGCCTCTGGATCTCGATTAACTCCATGATATTATCTGAGCCGGTCATCAGATCGTCGACGTAGAAGTCCTTAGATGCGACTTTCGCTGCAATTGGAAATTTTCCTTGCTCATCTTGAGCTAATTGCAAAATAGTGCGAATTGCGAGATACGGAGCGCTGGCAGTACCGTATGTGACAGTGCACAAACGATAATCTTGAACTGGTTCATTTGGAGAAAATCGCCATACGATTCTCTGATAATTCCTGTGTTCGGGCGCCATCAGAATTTGCCGATACATCTGCTTAATGTCTGAAATAAATACGAATTTATGTTTGCGAAATCGCGTTAGAATCTCAAAGACGTTCTGCTGAAGCTTGGGACCAACGCGAAGCTTCTGGTTAAGTGATGTGCCGGTTGATGTTTTGTGCGATGCATCGAATACCACGCGCAGTTTGCGTTGCATCACTCCGTGATGTGGAAGATAACACGTCTGACCCGGCGAGACATTGTGATTTTCGGTACTTCCTCCATGTGTCCTGATTCCAGATAATCACGCATGAACTTGGTGTACTCAGAACGTAGTTTTTCGTTTTTAGCGAACCGGCGTTCCATATGTTGTAGCCGCATAACTGCATTCTCTCGTGATCTCCCAAGGGGTGATGGGTTCTCATTCATTGGCAGAAATACAGTGTACCTTCCATCTCCATTGCGATAGTGTGTCGATTCGTAGTGTCGCTCGCATTCTGACTCGTCGCGCGTTAATTCTCGAGATGAATGAACATTTTCGATCTCCCAAAATGACCTCAGCGTGTTGTCGATTGCGTCATAGTCTTCGACAGTTGCCGTTAAACAGCTCTGGTGATTAGCCGTCCGACGCTCTACCTTGCCGAACAGGATGTAGCCAAGTTTCGTATTTTGTGCGAAAGGTGAGCCATTCACACTGCTGATGTAACCATCCTTCTGAAGCATTCCGATAACGTCGGCTCCGAGTAAAATGTCTATCTTATTTGGTCGATAATAATGAGGATCAGCCAATAATAGCGTGTGAAGTCCCAAGTGATTTAAATGCGGCCATTGATGCGTGTCAATTGGTTGCGATGGTAGCGTGCCTGTGATCTTCTCGACGACGAGGGCTGTGACTGAGATGGAAAATGTTGAATCGGTTCGAGAACGTAAGACAAATTCGGTAATTGAACGCGACGTGGGCGCTTCGTTCACGCATATTCCACTGATCGTAACTGCGGCTGGTCTTCTCGATAATCCGATGTGATTTGCTGTACTCTCCGAAATGAAGCTGACCTGAGATCCTGAATCCAACAGCGCTCGAATGGCGAAATTTTGGTTTGATTGCGATACAAAAGCGATTGCTGTTGCGAGCAGAACATCCGTGAATGGCGATGCCACGTGGTTCGTAGTCACCGAAGATGGTGATGATTCGGTGTTCAGATTCAAGGAGTTATGTAATAGCGTGTGATGTCTTTTGTTGCAAACCCGACACAAACTGGATTTGCAATTCGAACTGGTGTGACCTTTGCGAAGGCAGTTGAAGCACAATCCCTTTGTCCGCACGAGATTTGATCGTTCTTCGAATGTCAGTGGTTTAAATTGATCGCATTGAAACGCGCTGTGATTTCCAGCACAAACTTGACACGTGGTGTGAGAGTCCGATGTGACGACGAGTGAGCGAGTTGATTGCGTGGCAAGTATGCGAGGTGCTCGAGTGCGCGACGAATGCGAAGAAGACGGAACATTGCTGCGTGACTGTCGTAGATCCAATTGTTCTTTGGTCATGGAAATCATCTCCAATGATTGCCATCTGGTGTTGAGGAAACCGATTAGATCCTTGAATGATGGATATTGTGCTCGAGTTAGTGATATTTCCCAATGGCGATGGGTTTCAGGATCCAGTTTGTCTGCAATAATGTTGATCAATATTATATCCCATGTTGTGACTGGTACCCCTAAAACCTTCAGACTGCGAACGGTGTCGGTTGTAGTATCGATTATCTTGCGCAATCCCACAGCTGATTCAATTTGTAGTGCAGGCATATTTCTGAACTTTCGTAGATGGCTGTCGATTATGAACCGACGGTGGTTGTATCTGTCTCGTAACATGCGCCATGCCTCCTCGTAGTTGTCATTAGTGATACTCACTGATTTGAGCAACGATGCTGCATCTCCACTTAAGTTCGCTTTTAAATAATGCAGTTTTTGCGAATTGGTCAGCTGTTTATGATTATGGACGAGATCGACGAATAAATTCTCGAATTCAGTCCAATTTGTGTATTCGCCATCGAATGTTGGTATCGTGATTCGGGGCAGCTTTGTATCGAATGACTGTTGTATGAGAGCTGCCTTGGCGTCAACTTGTGGGTTCTCGTTCATGGTTGCTAACTGTCTCTTCAAGGTTTTTAAATTCGATGTTGCCACGAGGTAATAATCATCCGCTTGATCGCGGTTACCGTATTCTCCCTCGAGTTCCTCGTCACCACACACGGCCTCGATTTGATCTTGTATACCACAAAACTCATTGTATCGGGACGCCACGTGGTCGATCTGTGTTTGGATGGATTCGATGCTTATTCCCGGCGTATTGATCGAGAAATCCTTACTTTTTCTCACCGCTCGTTCAAGGACTCGTTGTAGCGAGGCTTGCTTAACGCGAGTTGACATTGAAACAACGAGTTTTGTTGGTTTACCACCAGAATATTACTGTACAGCAGCTTACTATAGTAACACGCCCTTTACAAAAATGTTGAAATTTCTTACCCACAAGAATACGGCACGAACAATCCGATAATGTCGATAGATGCGATATAAAAAAGGAATTCAATAGATGTGATCAGTCCGGTAAATACGACTAATCCGGCTCGAAGGACCAAAAAATGTTTGAAATAAAATAAAATTGTAAAGAGGAAAAAAAACTAATTTATTATGAATATTAATGTGCGTGTTGTTCGGTCAACGGTTGTTGAAAAAGAGAACGAGTTACATTCAAACAAGTTATTTATACATTCAAAAATGTTATTTATACCGGCCACGAGATGTCACATTATACTGATGGTTAGTGAGTGCGTTCACTATTGTCTCCAACAATCCTCAAATACGATTTGTGTACCAAAGCAGTGCAGTCTATGAGAAGTGTATGAAGAACAGAAGCACTAGATATGCTTAACAGTTTCTTCGGGGTATTGCCCCTTGAAATATGATAATTCAAGGAGCAATACCCCGTGAGAATGCCCAGCAACATTGGCATTATTATCAAAATAGATATAAAAGAAAAATAAGAGAATTTCTTTCCACACTCAGAAAAAACTTGGGTCACAAACACCAAAAAACTAGGCCAATTTAACCAACATCTAAGTATTTTTCAACCAACCAAATGCCTTAGTAAAATAAAAAACTAAAATCTTGGTTAAAATAATTTTAAATAACCAAACTTTGGTTATTAACATAAAACATTTAGTTACTTTCACCAAAAATATTTGCTTATTTTTAAAATAGAAAACAACAATTGTTTTCAATAAAATAATAACCAAATACAAAAGTTAAATTAACCAAAAACAGGGAAAATTCACATACGACTTAGTTAGTTTTAACAAGTTTTATTATTTGATATAATCCTAAATTTAGTCAATATTTGAGATTATTTTGGTGGTACAGATCAATTACTTGTTTAAATCTACCAAAAATTTAGTATATTTCAACAATTAGCTAGGATAATTTCAACATTAGATTAAACAACACATGTTAGTATATTTAATCTTTATTTAATAAAATAAATTTGTATTACATTCTTTTCATGTATTTAAATCCTTTCGAGTAATCCTACAGCTTTAGTGTATTGTTAAGTGTACTTGTGTCAAGTGTATAAAATATATATACTTTCCATTTGGCGAAAATTAAACATACGAACCCGGTAAATACAGAATCTGAATGGGTCGGAAGTGTGTTTAAACATTAAGCCGTTCGTATATCCCATATTCGTACCGACTCGTCGAAACTGCCCGTAACAGTTGCCGACTGCCACTTACCCAACCATTCGCCGTTGGGTCTTAATTCAACCGCAGAAACGTTGTTAATTTGAGTGTATAGTTTTTAAAAATAAATTCGTAAATTAATTCTAATTGATATTGACAATTTTATGGTGGTACCTCAAAACTGACGATGATGCAGCTGTGAGTGATGAATATGTTGATAAAGTATTCGGGCCAGATGTTTTGCATTTGATTTGGCCCTTTTTGAACAGGTGGTTCCAGTTTGTTTAAATAAATTATTTTTGATCAGTTACAATTGAACAATATTTTCAAAAGGTGGGTAAAGCCCAATCTTATTAAAACCAAACGATTGCTCACCAAATAAAAAATCAAATCCAACTGATAATTATTTGATTCATTATAAAATTGGTAATTTATTTTTGGAGTATCGTCCAAAATTGGGAGGCAAAAACATGTTTTCTCTAAGGAAAAACAACACAATCTGACATGTAAAATTGCATTTCTAATAAAATTCCGTTTTCTAGTAACCAAGAATTTTGTTAATTTGAATACACTCTTCATTTGGTTGAACTAATTATTTGTTCAAAACAAACAATTTTTGGTGAAAAACATACTGTTACTTTAATGAAGGTATATTTTACCAAAATTATTTTAAACAATTTCTGACAAATAATTATTGTTTGATCAATGTTACTAAAATCTTAGTTTACACTGCTAAATTGTTTGGTCAAAACTACTGATTAATGACTTAACTTTGTTATTTTAAATATAGTCTTAGGTTCTTTAACTATTGTTTTTATATATAATTTAACCAAATCCACGTACCGATATTTTGGTTAACTAAATTTTGATCAATTATTGCTTTAACCAAGTAGCAAAATTTTAATTTTTATTTTAAAGTAGAGAATTGGTGAGTATAACCAAAAAAACTGGTGTTAAAGTAACCGAATTGTATTACTAAGACTTTGTTCATAATATTTTTTCTGAGTGCATATTTAGCATTACGAATGTTCAGATTATCCATATTGCGTTTTAACTGCTTATGAATGCTTATATTCTTGAAGTTACCGCCTTAGTTAGATTCTATTTTACCATTTCTGTAGAAGAAAGATCTGTATAATTAATGACGTTGAACTGTGATGACAAGTTTATCACTCCCCATGACTCTCCTACATCATATTACATCGGGTGTATAAAACACTCGATTGAGATTATAAAAGTTGATCCAATAAGGGCTTCCGGAAAATTTTGTTAAATATGACACATTCAAATCAATTAAAGAATGAAAAATTGTATTTGTGACGTACGTTCGGTTTATGACATTTAATGTTTGAAAATAATTTATTTTAAATATTGTCCGCCACTGGTTCTAAGATGATCCTTTCGGCAGATACGCTTCTAATGCAGAGTTCGATTGTGGTTATCGATATAAACAAGTGATTTCAGATACCCGATATTCTCGGAGGCCTATTCATGAGTCCTTTTCTTGATATGATGATCTCGGCTACACCAATATCTTAAATTTTTGGCAATTAAATTTCATTGATCATTGTTTTCTAGTTTGAGCCATTGACGTTACACGTTGTTTTCCACCTATTTAAAGAAATACGATCCGATGGTGCTACATTTTCAGGATGCGTTCAAAACTCTTAAATCTTTTCTGACTACTCATCTGCCCAAATACGACAATTTTTTTTGTTTATAAATATATCCATTCAACCAAAAATGAGCTTAATCGCTGAACACAGTTTTTCGATAAAAAACGGATCAATTTGGAGTTTGTTCCAACGCACATGTACCAAATCGATGACGGATAGGAAGGTTTCAATTTTGTTTGCCTTCAAACCCAGTTATCTTTTCAAAACGCGCCACAAGGTTCCATATGAGACCCAGAGCTGGACAACGACGAATAATTGATTGATTGTGGTCTTCACGTACACTTTCACCTACAGTAGCAATATTCACATTAGATCGATCTGTACGCACTATATAGTCGAATGAAGAATATCCAATAATGAAAAAGTCGTTCAAAATTTATTGATTGTTTCGCGAATAGTGCGTTCAGTTGGACGATTATAAACTTCATAAATGGTTGAAAAGCACGAAAAAACATTTTCATTGAACATTGGTTTTTGAAATTAATTTAAAGCTTAATAATTTAAAGCTAAATGTCATAAATACTGACCACAAATGTCATATGAACATGACAGTTGTCAGGCATGAATCCTAATTGGAAAAAGTACCTCCTGTTGAGCTTATTTACACTTAGGTAACTTTTCTATCCGTAACTTTTTTTTTACACCCTTCAAGTTCACACACATTTTATTTTTACCCGGTAACTTTTATAATTTTATACCAACACAAGTAAGGCTCAATTTTGGTTGAAAAAAACCTATTTTGAAGGTAAAGGGGGTAAAACGAAGTAGTTACCGGCTAAAAGTTACCATAGGGTGAAGATGCACATTGAATCACTTTACCATGCATAAACAACCAACTTCAGGAAATAATTCAACACCGCCAACTTGTGGCGAAATTTATAATTTTGTCTCGATTTTTAAAATCAATAGTTGATTTTTCCTTCTCTTCGATACTCAGATCAGGAACAACACCAGTTCCATTATATCCAATTATGGTCTAGCGTTTACCGGGTTACGTGATTAATTTTTATCTTTATTTTTCAATTTTCCTCCAACATATAATACCTACATATTTTTAAAACAAATACTTCACAAAAACACCTGTTGTTTTTCACAACTAACCTTATACTACTGACTTAATTCAAAATCCAACAACTAAACAAAAACGTTATTAAATTTGTTTAATTTTTTTCATTTATTATTTAATTATATTTACATAAATAATAATTAAAATAAAAAATATATTTTCTTGAAAGCTTAACCATTTTCTTAAAAAAACCTATTTTTCTGCTCAATTTATAATTAAATTTTTTTACCGGAACTCAGTAAAATTCTTCTTCATGATCATGACAAATTATTAATCATAATTTCCAACTGAAAAATGTTTTTTTTTATCAAAATTTTAAAAATTAAAATTTAAAATATAATTCACTATAATAATAATAATAAAAATAATAATAATAATATTATTATTAATAATTATAATAATAAACAATAAATAATTAATGTTGTATATTTTGATTATATAAAATATCAACAAATTTTTAATCAAAAAATAATTTATTTCTGTTTCTGATTTTTTTTTTGTGTGTGGTGGCCCAAAATGTTTGATTTTGAATGTTTCACACAACGAACATGTACACAACACAACGAATTTTTAATGCTTGTTGTCGCGTCTGCTAATATTTAGTTCAAAGGCTATTTAAGTTTTTTCGACGATGACGATGTTGATGTTGTTGGTGGCTGTGATATTGATGACACGTCATTGGGAGTGTTCGAACTCGATCTTACTGATATATCGATTAGATCATGCACCATATGATCATTACTAGTTATTTTTTTATCATTACTATCGTTATGATTATTATTACTAGTTTTATTTATAACTAAATGACTACTATCACTATTATCACTAGTATGTTTAAATGGATTTTCTTCTATTTGATAAAAATCCGATTTAATCTTTTCATCGTCGATCACATGATCGGCCGAATTTCTCGGCTGATCCTCTACGATCGGTGATGGTACTGGGGTTGCGGTTATATCACCAGCCGCCGCCATTATAGTTGATGGAAAAATAAAATTATTTTCTTCATAGTTCCGTTGATAATTACTACGCGTATCCATCAATCGATCGCGTTCGCTCGCACCACCATTATCCAGTACTAAATTAGGCACGGCATTTGCTAAATTGGTCGGACTATCAGCCGCTGTGGTCAAGGATAACGATTGTTCCGATACAACTCCAGTTCCAGATATTATTGTTGGTGTTGCGGTCGGTGTTATGTGTATTCGATCGAGATTAATCCGCTGTAAATTATTCAAATTAATCATTCGAACACGACGTATAGTATTTAAATTGTTATTAATAAGATTATTATTGTTGTTATTAATGTTGTTGTTGTTGTTATTATTAAGAACACCGACACCAAAGATTATGTTTGATAGAATATTACGAAAATTAGTCATCATATTGTATGTGCTATTAATTACGTCGGTATACGATGGTAGATCACCTATTCCACCACCAGCGATACCACCTTCAATTCCACCATCAGCACCACCGCCACGTTGATTAAGTAAGTACCGGACCAATACAAATATATTATTATTAGGTGGTTGTGGTCGATTGCCCTGTTGTTGATTTGTAGAATTGTTTTGAGGTTGTTGCGCTTGTACATTTTCACCCTCCGTACTATTTGCATTGCCACCATCTCGATTATTACTATCATTGTTTGCCGCATCTCCGGCATTTACATTATTATTGGTGTTATTATTGTTCATGTTATTGTTATTATTATTGTTATTGTTGTTATTATTGTTATTGGCCCCTTGAGCGGTTTGTTGTTGTCTGGTGTGTAAAAGTTGGCGCAAATGTGCTTGCTGCATTATCACTGGTAGCTCATAGTGATGAAAGAAGTAAATCATCGAATGCTGAAATAGACAAAAAATTGCTTATTAGCGATTTGGGTTAGTTATAAGATAAATTGACCGACCAAAATATCGAAGCAATAGAATATTAAAAGTATTCAAAATGGTATGTCACTGCACTTAATAGGAGCAATTTCTAAGTGAGCCAAATGCTGTATATTTAACAATTTTTCTGTATAAGAGATTATTGTTGGAATAAAGTGCATGTAGTAAGCATGACACATGTAACAACAAACAGTGTTAAAAAAAGTGTTAATTCAGTAGGAACAAGTTAATTGACCATCGTTTGTCAGATGATACCTCTAGTGAATTGCATGACACAAATAAAATTTTTGAACTGATGATCTTATCAAATCAATTCTCCATATATTGATCCTTAAAACTCTAGTTTATTTCTGATGGTAACATAAAATGTTGATAAAAAGTATCGTTGGTGAGGTTCAGGTTTGTAACTCAATTCAGAGTTCATTAGAAAGAATCTTATGGAATTAAATGAATAGTAGTTCTATTCTTTGACTCCCTAACTGGATTAGACTCAGGGAAATGTGTGTGTAGAAAATCTGCATGATTACTTTTTGTGGGAAGGAGGTTATTCTTCAATGGACATCTTCACACTTACAATTTGAAGGTAATGAAAGAGCAGATATAATTGCGAAAAAAGAGATGTTTGATTGAAGAAATAAATGAATATGAGTTTATGGATGTAAGAGATGTACTTTGTATGTTTAAGGTGAATCTGTGGACAAGAGAGCTAGGTAAAAGGAAAGAAGAACTTTGAGGCGACACAATAATTATTCGAACAATGCGAGAATAAATCATAGTTATTGGAAGGAATATCTTTATAAACGTCAACTGAGTGATAATAATCTATGTGAAAGTTGTTTGGTTTGGTGTTCTGCATAGTACTAATATTAGTCAAAAGAAAGCAATGTTCGATGTCTTCACGACTGGAAGGAATCTGAGCTTTTGCGAATGGATAACGGTATGAAAGTGGTTCACTGCGTACATATGGCTATATTGATCAATATAAATCTATTATTAGGAGGTATACATACCAGTCAATACCTGGGTTGTAGTGCTAAATACTTATCTAAGAAGATCACGTATTTGTAATTTCACCAATAAGATTTAATTTTGACCGATTTTGCCTCACATGCTTAGTAAAACCAACTAAAATTTAATCTGATATTTGGAAAATTACTGTAAGACTACTTTTGTTACCTTGATTTAGCTTTAAGGGATACATTCAATGTTATAGTAATAACGATGGCCAGTTTTATTTAAAAGAGATTTATGCAACCTCAACAAATGAGCTAAGCTATCATAACCTATAGCTCAAAAGTTTTGATAAGGCAAGTTCATAAGTGCTATCAAATCTAATGTACGCAATTTACTTTTAAAGAACTATTAATTTCGCAAAGGTCGAATTTACATAATTAAATTAACATTATTGTCGCCCTAAAAACGACACCCTTATATCAAGTATTTTGTTATCTAAATATATTACCATTAAGGTGCCTCTACAGTTATAGAGTGTTGAAAATGTTCTTGTTTGAAAATAGAACATTTTCAACACTCTATAAATAAATAATCATAAATAAATATTTTCTTTGAAGACCAATTTAAAAATCATCGCCTGTGACATCCATTAAGAACAAAAAATATCAATTACGAACTCATCGTCCGCATCCGCATTATAAATTTATAAAATACAAAAACGATGGGTGTTGCTATTGTTTCCCATTTAGTAACTGTCGTAAAAGTCAATGGTCGGTGGTTATAGTACGTGGTATATGTAGTAGTGGCCGATAGAGAAGCGGGTTCGAATCCAACCGTATAGACCTCACAATTTTTTAGGTTATGATAGTTGCTTTCAGTTTAAGAAGTAAAAATGATGCAGGTGGGGGATCTAAAATGATTATGTTACGGTATCAACTATCTGACTCCATCGATTTCGATCACGAGCGAACTTTTCATACTGTTGTCAACAATTAGAAGATGCAAGATCGCTCTCTACGCCGTGGAGCCCACGTCGCCGACTACGACCTCCTCGCTTACCAAAGGCGGCTCCCCCCTTAAAGATCACTGTTTCGTTCGGTTCGGATCAGCACGCAGAACGTGACCGAGCTATTTAATTTCATGTACGATATCAGGAATTCGCATTAAATTCTTGATCTCGTGATTGAAAAGAACTTGGTATGTGACATCAACGTCAGATTTTTGGCCATAGAAATGCATAATTCTTCTCTAGAATGTTAAAAGCTAACTTTCGTACTCAGTCATCAAGAACAACTCTCACATCTATACATGACACCGGGTCTGATCAACACTCTGTACAGTTTCATCTAAAATTATACTGGACCCAAATTTAAAAACACACTAGTTGCAATCACTTGTGTACACTACATTAATGAAACATGGAGTATCTCAAACTTACTAGTGTTTGTTTAACCACTGAAAAGTTTAAAGTTAATTAAAGATTAGTGTCATGGTCCCAATACTAGGAACCAGCAACTGATCTTGTACAATTTATGGGTCTTACTGTGTAAAATAAAGCGTTAAGTTTGACTTAATTTTAATCTGCGTCAATAATATGGATACGAACTGTAGGATATATATATATATATATACACTGAAAAAAAAACTATGTTCATATTGAACAAATAGATTTTGTTAAAAAAAATTGTTCACATTTAATAAATATTGTTTATTGAAACAAATATTTTTTATTTGGTTTAAAAAATTTTAGGTTGTATTAAAAAATGAAATTTAATCTTGTTAATTGTTTGTATTAAATAATTGTTTTTATTTTTTACCAAAATTTTTTTTTATATTAAACAAATTATTTGAGTTTTTGAAAAAATTTATTTAATAAACTATTTTTTTATTATTGAACAAAATTATTTGAAATATAAATATTACGTTTTTTTAATACTGCAAACTCTTGTTATTATCAAAAGAACTTCTAGTATTAACAACATGTAAGAAATATTTGAAAAATTTTCTAATAATACATTGTCACTCATAACCAGAAGGACGAAAGCACGTGTTAATCAGTGATAAAAAAAAAAGGTTATACATTTTTATTTTAATTATTGAAAACATTAATAAATATTAAAGTGAGTATATATTGATATATTTATTTTATTTTATCTTGAAAGTTAATTGCATTTTGTATTTTATTATAAAATAATGACAGGTTACATAACAACACCACATATGTTGTGGCTTGAGCAAATGATCAAAGTACTGTCAAAAAGAGAAATTCAAGAGACATGGCCTAATTATAAAGACATTAACGGCTGCAAAATGGTAATACACCAAAAGAACTTTTAATATAATATTTAAATGAATTTGTTTTTTTTTTAATGACAGATCGATATAGAGGTTTAACGCTGATGCTCCCACAAGTAAATTTCGTTTCCGTTTTTGGAATATATGGATATATCTTTGTCGTAATTGTGTTGAGATGCTTGATTTAACCCACTAAGTGATTAAGGTTTGTTGCCGAAAACAACGAATCTGAGTACATGTTGTATTTGTCGGTGCCCGCATTCGCTTACCCCAGTGATGCATGAGACGACCAAATAGAGCATTTATAAATATAAATATATATTTATAAATGCTATATATATATATATATATATATATATATATATATATATATATATATATATATATATATATATATATATATATATATATATATTAAACAAACTTTTTCTTGTTTTAACTTAAATAAATTTTAATATTACAATATGTATTGTTATATTAACAAAAGTCCCATATCATTTTTAAATAAATCCTTGTTTTATTAAAAAAAAAAGTTTTTTATTTCTAAAAATATATTTTTCAAATATAAATAATTAACATTTTTAATATAAACAATTTTTTTATTCGGTAATTAATGACGTCATCAACAACTTCCAATTAAAAAAAAATTTTGGTATTATTAAAAGAAGGTTGTTTAATTTGAACTGAAGCTTATTTAAAAAAATTATTTTGTTAATATAATCAAATGTTCTCTTTACCCAAATTTATATTATTATTAAACACGGTTTTTCTTACTATTACCTAGATTTTTTTTTTCAGTGTATATATATATATATATATATATATATATATATATATATATATGTATGTATATATATATATATATATATATATATATATATATATATATATATATATATATATATATATATATATATATATATATATATATATATATATATTTATATGCATACACGATGTTTTAACTTGTTAAGCCACAAAACTAAATCAAAAAATACATGAATTTCAATGTGAGTAATTCCCGCACAAATATATAAAATCCACACCAGCTTAGTCAGTTATTTAAATCGTTTAAACCACAGTAAATTATCTAAACATTAAAAAAGGATACTGATACACACACCACACCACCATCGCCCGATATAAAAACAAAAAAAAAAAGCTCTATGTATATTTTGTTGTTGTAAATCCCTCATCCTGTTATTTTAAGTTTTTATATTTTAATGATGATCATCATCAAATGTATAAATTTCGGAAAAAGGGAAAATATATTTCAAATACTTGTTGTATATGTTGTGAAACATATTCAGCAGCAGCTAACCCATGGTTATTGTTTTTACAAAATATTTTCAAAACTTTTATTTTTTCCCCGAGTTATCTGTTGTCTATTCGGTCTATTTAGAGTATCCCGAACACAAATATTACACGGCTATGGATGTTTTTCATCGTACACACATATAATGTTGTAATATATGGATGAATGAAATTTGTGTGGTAGACGGTTTAAAATAAAAATATAAAATAAAATAAACATGTTGGTTTTTGCCGTAATTAAGTTCAAAAATAACTTATATTTTTGTTTTTAAAATTTGGTTGGATGGATGGAAATGATTTATTATCCAGGTTGTTTTTTTTCCTAAATGTTTTACTGGCAGATGGAGGTCAAAGTTGCGTGGATTGATAGCCGTTAGCAAATTCGAATTAAACAGATTGGTTCAGCATCACATTCCATTACAAAATCAAATATATACTTTTCAATCGTCAATCCAGGATTGATGATGTGTTACATACATAAAATGTTAGAAGAAATAATCTTCAAACCTCGTGATTATGATACACTAAATTATGTAATCGTAAAAATGTTATAATTATAATATATATATTTATCGAGATATTCATTTCGATATAACATAAATCGAAGTAAATCGTGGAATAACAGGAAATGTGTTTTGAAAATATCCTGCTTATATAATTACATCATAATTAGCTCCTCTATTATGCTCTTAAATCTTGCACAGTTCTATCTAGAGCTTCTAACGTGCTTTTATGAGACTTATTACTCTTATCTCATATGACCCCTTTTAGTTTTGAACTAGTCTTGACCAAATACTTATCTAATTTTACACATAAGTGTTTTTCCTTGTTCCAGATTGGAAGGTAAAAAAAACAAATTAAGTAGAAAATCCTTTTTTGGGCTCCATTAAAATATTTGTCGGTCTCTTTATATTTATTCCATGTTAATATAATCTAGAATAAATTTGAGCTGAAACAGATGATTCCGACATGGTAATATCCTGGTGTTGGTTATTTTATTGTAACGTAGCGTTTTGGCAAGCTTATCGGTAAATGATTGAGACATTAGTTATTTACTGAGTTTAAAGATAAAAATGGCCCGCAGATTATATAAAGAAATAGCTTTAACTAAAAGAACTTAGCATTGCTACAGAAGTTAGTTATATCAGAAATAGTGTGCTTAAAAAATTGTCTGAGTATATCTGAAATGCATTACATAATCTTTTAGTATCCCACGGCTATCCCAAATATAGTATAGAATCGACTATTCTAGGTAACCATAACGTCTTACTGCTTATCATTATCGTTTCTTTAATATCAGCCACGTATCTAATATTACTTCTAACTATTTTATATATACTCGCCTTGGCTTTTGGTCCACTTATCATAAGGCAAATTTACGTACAAACCTGAAATCTTTAGTACATAAAGCAAACACCCAAGTGTTACGAAGCTGGGTGGTTCGAGAATATTTCGAAAAAAGTTTACATCAGACATATTGAATTTCGTGTCGAAGACTCAAACGATCTAGATTTGTTTATATACAATATACCCTCGTATAAAGTAACTTATAACATTTTGGTGTTTGATTTTGAACTTGAACAAGTTTTTGTATTAAATTTTACCACCTACCAAAATTTCGCCATGACATTTGAAGCTAATAGGGCACTTTTACCACTTATCCATTTTAATCATCGATGCAATTTGATACTAAGCTGCCATTGGCTACCTTGGAAACGAATTATTGATTTTAAATCGCCAACCTATTTTACAGAAACAGACACTCGTATTTTCGTTGTTGCGGAGTCTTGGGAATGTTATTAGTTATGAAAAAGAAGGTTAATAATGTCATAAAAGTCACCTACACCCTAATATTAGCAGTACATATTATAAGCTTAGATATTAAAATGGGTCTTAACTTTGGGATTACAAGATACATTCATTCTGAATTTCGTTAGCGAAACATGCCGAGTTTGTGATCGGTTACTACTCTCTTTGTAATCGATTTTGTGTTTTGGAATAGATTTTTCACGAGATGAGTGCAATATCGTTACCTTTAAGTTTGACAGCCGAGCATATATATAATAGTATTAAGAGTACTACAACAGCGTATATGTATGTTCGTGGTTCAATAAAAAATAAGAAAACTAGAACGATACTGGGTTGCCTTTTATATTTCGGGATTTGGCAACCCTGGTGTTGCAATCTGTCAACTGACAGCTCTATCGTAAGGTTAGAAGTTTTTGAGGTTATACGTACTCAGAACGTTTTGACATATACGAGCGCTATTTGTGTTGTTTATAGTAAATTAAAAGATTCATCTGCCCCCAAGAATGAAATTAAATCGTGAACATTTTCGTGCGATTATTTTTTTAAACTTTCGACGTGGATTAACTCAGCAGTAGTGCATGAATGAAATTAATTCAACTTTTGGCGATGAAGCTCCATCAAGGACCAGTGTTTATCGATAGTATGGTGAATTCAATCGCGGTCGCAGTTCCCTCCAAGACGAATTTCGTGAAGGTCGTCCAAAATCAGTTGTTGTTCCGAAAAACATCGATGCTGTGCGCGAACTGATATTGCAAGATCGTCATGTGACCTATCGTGAGATAGAGACAACTTTTGGCATTAGTGGGATCAGCATACACTCAATATTGCATGAACATTTAACTGTCAAAAAAATTTGTTCGCGTTGGATCCCATACAATTTGTCAATCGCTCAAAAAAAGGCTCGTGTCGATTGGTCGAAAGAAATGCTCGAAAACAACACAAATAGCGCTCGTGTGTCAAAACGTTCTGAGTACGTATAACCTCAAAAACTTCTAACTTTACGATACAGGTTTCAATTGACAGATTGCAACACCAGGGTTGCCAAATCCCGAAATATAAAAGGCAACCTATGTATATGGATGAAAAAACGTGATAGAACGAATCAGGTATACGATTCTAACCCTATTGGAAGGCACAGTGCTATTAGTTGCTTAACTCTATTAATGGGTGCTCTATATACTATTCGTTACTTAAATATTTTAATTTTGGCTCAAATCCATTTTTCTTTCTTAAGAGATAACACACTATAATGCTGTAACGAGTATGATAATGGAAAAATGATAGTTTTACCCGTTTTTTACCAACAGGTATTCCTAGAACCTAGTTAAAATAACCCATTTTGTGTTAAGTTCATATTACATATATGACATTACTATGGTAAACGTCAAATTCAGTGGGATTCAACAACAATGATGTAGCTTCATAATAAAGGATGGTTTTTAGAGTTTCACAACGTTGAGCTGGCAGCAACAAGCTACTTAACATCTAATGGTTGCTTTTTGTTAAGTTTGGTTTTAGATTTCATTATGGATAGACTTACATCAGAGCAACGCTTGCAAATTGTTGATTTTGTTTTCTTCAAAATAAAGATTCTGTTCGTTAAACATAATCGTCCTTCAGAGCGGCTAATTCGAATAACTATTATATAAATGTGTTTCCAACGAGACACCGAAAAGTACGCACTGAATCGCCGCTGAACACAAGAAAGCATTGAAGAAGACCCAAATCAATCAATTCGTCGCCGTTCTCAGTAACTGAAGTTTTGTTCTTCCACTTTATGGAAGATTTTACGAAAGGATCTTTGGTTAAAAGGTAGCTATCAGGATTCAACTTGGGAATTAAAGCCAAACGACTATCGTAGGCGCAAATTGATATTGATGTTGAATTTCCATTCAAAATTTTGCTCTCCGATAAAGCCCATTTTTGGCTGAAAGGATATATAAATAAGCAGAACTGTCGCATTTTGAGTGAGGATAATCCACAAACTTTTGTGAAAACATCATTACATCTACAGAAAATAACTGTTTAGTGCGCTTTATGGGTTGGCGGAGCCATTGGTCCGTATGTCTTCAAAAACGACGATGGTCAGAATGTTACTGTCAATGGTGAGCGATATAGATACATGATTAGAAATTTAGAAATTGTTTCGTTCCTCGATTAGCTGGCATTAATCTTGCTGACATCTGGTTCCAGGACAGAGTCACATGCCACACAGCGCGCGCTAGAATTAATTTACTCAACAATTTACGAAACTGTTGATGAAAAAATAATTTCGCCTAAAGGTCCAATTAATTGGCCACCAAGATATTGCGATTTAACCCCATTGGATTATTTTCTTTGAGGTTATGTAAAGTCATTTGTCCGATAAACCAGAGATAATTGAACACCTAGAAATAAACATTCAAAGAGTTATTGGTGAAATACAGTCCAAATGCTGCGAAAAATTTGGGAAAATTGGTGTTCCAGATGGCGCCTTCGACGTGCCAGCCGTAGTGGCCACATGTGTAACTCTATAAAAAACATCCTTCACAATGCTAGCTATCAAGCAATTGTAACCTTAAGTCGAAGACGTAACTCATAGTTAAAATATCGGCAAAATTCCTCTAGTAACTTTTAATGGTCATCTAAAGATGTAGAAACTCGTTCATTCTCTTAAACCGTACAACATAAAGGTCGAATAATAGAAATAAAATTTAACTGAACTCAGTATATATTAGTTTTATTGCTATATCTACATTTGTATATTTTACAACGTAACCTCATAAAACTTTTCCATTGGAGATGGTTGCACCACCGTTTAGCAACAGCTATCAACTTGGGAAGTTACGTACGGTAGTGAACAATCGAACAGCGAACTATTTTCAACAGTTTCGAATGTACCCCAACAATTGGTAACTTTAGGACAGCAACGACAGATTGTTTTCATAAAGTTTGTTCTATTTTGTTTGAGATTCACTCTGATGTGGTTCGAAATGAATTGTAATGGTCCAATTTTGGTTTTGTTGTTCAATATGTTCGGAACAGTTTATATTTTGCATAAGCAGTTTATGTAACTATGTACTTTTAAATAGTTTACCAACCAGTCAACTATCCGATAAATTTATATTGCAACGTTACAGGTTTGATTAAACCTAGAAGGAAATGAAGACACAATGTATCGCAACTTATACAAGTTCATACAGATATCGAAAAATATTATATTATATTCGTAAATGTACTCATTATTTGCTTTCGGTGTGTAATATGGTTTTGTTTAACCCACCGCAATGCTGTTGAAGGCAGTTTGAATGTAAAAATCTTACTGTTTAAAGTTGACTCTTCATTTTATTGAATATAATAATAAAACCCTTTAAGCCGGCCATAGCTTAATGGTTAAGAGAGTAACTCAACGCCGCGGTCTCGAGTTCGATTCTCGCCGCTGACCAAAAATTAATAATGCACCGGATAACATAAAATGCGATTGTGCGTAAAAACATTTGTTGGGGCTGACCACCTACGTGCACCAATCGTTAAAATGGTTCGTAAGGTCTCAGTAGAGACACGGTAATGGAGGTAAAAAAGCCCTATATTATAAACATCAGTGAAAAATGATCGAAATGGGTAGTTAATTCGCATCTAGTTTAATTTTCAGGGCTTGAGATTTAACATTGTGATCAGCTTTCGATGGTTATAATAAGTCATAAGATTGAATATGTAAATTCATCGTACAATTAACACTACATATTGAATCAACAGAATATTATATATATTCCTAAGAAATCATACCATAACAGATCATTATAAATATAAATAATAAAAGCTTATCCTATAAAACACTTAACTACAAAATTACGTAGAAACCGATATCATTTTCAACAACTATAATCAGCTTAAACAGTATTTTTTGGAAAATTCTATTACAGCTGGTTTTGTTGTTAGTAATTTTCAACTTTAATTATTCGTTTTTTAATATTTAAATTTTTTATTAAAATCGAATTAAATAAACATATATATATATATATAATTTCGTATATATGCTCTTATAATAAACAAATTAAAAGACTTAAACTATTTAATAATTTTTGTTGTGTTGTTGGTTTTATCCAAATTATACGTATACTCGAGTATACAACATATTACGAGTATGTAAATAAAACACGATAAGGAAAGAAAAACTTGAAAACCTCCATTCTTTTAATCCGTATAACAAGTATTTCCTTATGTTTATTTTTCCAATGGGTGGGGGTAAAAGGAGAACTTATGTATTTTTCTTGAGATACATTTAGCTTGTTCAACATACATATACATGCGAATGAAAGGAATAAAAGTATTTTGAAACCTTTTTAAAAAATCAAAACCACAAAGCAAAGAAAGATATGCTTTAACTTTTCCATATGGAAATTTTTTTGTTTTTTTTTTTTCGTACAATATTTTATGGTACGAGATAGTATGTACTCGTATATTGATCTATACCCAAGAATGACGAATGTTATAATTGCCTGCTAATTAACTTAATTCCCTTTTTTTTCTCATGAAAACTGAAAGTTTAAAATTATTTTCATTTAATATATTTGTTATTGTATTTGTTGTGTGGGTGGAAAGTATTTATGATGATTCTGTTTTGGCAATAGGAGGAGTGTGTATAATAAAATTTGGAGGTATTATGTAAGAATGGAATGAGGTATTGCATACATATATATGCACATTTATTTTATGACAATATTTTGTTTATTAAGTCTGATGTTTTTGAAAAACAAGACAAAAAACACTTTAAATCTACAACAATAAATTTAAAAAAAATAAATTTAACATAATTAAGATGAATGACACAAAACGAAATGTTAAAATTATGAATTGACCATAAAAATTTATCCATATACATTTTCCTATAAAATATTTCTCCAGTATACTGAATAAAAATACTTCTCTTGATATATTTTGTCAGTACTGCTATAATTATTTTCTCAGTAACCATAAAAATTTATTCAGTACTGAATAAATTTTTTATATACTGGAAATGATTTTTATTACTCTCGCACTTTAAGAAAAATAATATGTTTATCCCGCCTTGATTATTTTGTCAGTATATTTTTCATAATGGAAATCAGGCTTTACTGTCAGCTCAGCTTTAATTGGTACATTTGTTGTGAATATATGGTACTGTTCCGCTTTTATATTTCCAATTCTAATTTATTGATTCTACTAGACGTCAACGGTTTCAAAAATAAAAGTTTGGTGAATTGATCAAGAATCACTAAGATATAAGAATAACCGATCATCTTGAACATAGTTTTAAATTGTATCAAGAAGTTTTAGTGATACAGTGTTGAATTTGTTCATTTGTTTTTACTAATCAAATATGTTGTTGTATCCTTGTTATCGAGGTATCGTTAGGTAAAATTCTTATCGTATTCTCGTTGCTGTTTTGTAATCCCACCGTGTGTGTGTGTATGTAGTTAGAGGTACGTTGTGATACTAATTATTATTATTCTCAGTCACGCTTTGTGGGATCTAGAACTTTCATTTAATAGATCGGCTTGAATTCGAATTAATTTTAATGTAAATCTGATCTGCCGATATTTTAAAAACGGATTATCTATGGGACACATTCATGAATATACTCTGCCGACGTTTTTTTAATTTCAAAACGGTGTAAGTATTCGAGATCTTGCTATACTATATTTTGTTGCATTAACAGCAGTCTTTGCTTTAGTGAAAAAACCAATCACCTGGCCTTTCTTATTTGCAATTTTGTGTTTGTTTTTGAAATTATAAGATGCAGTATAATCGGCTTCCAATGCTAGGACTGTCAAGAAGGACCAAAGCCTATAAAAAAACATCAAAACAATATTTCGAGGCTATTAAGCTTAAATATGCAGAATGTAACCAACATTTCGAGAACTAAATACAAGACTTACATAACTTTTATTAAAGACAAACTTAAAAATGATCCAATACAATATAGGAGCTTTTTTAAGACAAAACGTGAAATCAACGGTTTTCCTGCATTAGACATTCAAAGAAGCGACATCAGACGCGCAAGTTCTATCCAACATGTTCGCTGAGTTTTTTCAATCTGTCTTTAAACCAGAAGACGTTAATAAGTACGAAAACCCCCACCACGCTAGCTTAGGAAACCTGTCCATTGAAATACCACATATCACAGTAGAAGATATAAACAAGGCTCTGAAAAAATTCGGCGATGGCAGTGGTAATCACCAAAAATTTGCTTCTTTTTTGAAAAATTACAACAGTTTGGAACTACATATTTGCATGCTGTTCAGTCAATCGCTGAGATTGGGAGAGTTTTATAAAAAATGGAGGATAACCAGAATAACCCCATTATTTAAAACTTGGGATAGAAGTGATGTATCCTGTTATAGAGGTTTAACATCGATTTCATCTATACCCAAATTATTTGAAGTTTTTATATGTAATTCCTTCAAAGAAGTGGTGCTTCGACATGTTCAATTGTATCAACATGAGTTCATGCTAAAGAGATCAACTTAATGACCTTAATGAATTCACTAGCAGCACAATCAAATTTATTGAAAATTATAAGCAAATTGACGTGGTGTACACTGAATTTGCCAAGGCGTTTGACTTCATTAGCCATTGTAAAGCACTATATAGAACGGTAGTTATCAGTTGGGTCCTCAAACAAAATTGTGGTTTGGTTTAAATCCTACTTAAGCAACCGCATCCGATACATCGATATTGGTAACAGCAGGTCCAAGCCAATTCAAGTTACATCGGGTTTTCCACAAGGTTGCCATTTTCATCAACGCAACACTGAAATCATTCTACACTCAAAAATTGCTGAAGACATCAAAATATACAAAACTGTAGAGAACTTAAGCGATGCCCAGAAACTTCAAAAGAACATTGACAATTTAGCGAATGTGTGTGGGTGAAATCTTTTAAGCCTTTATCATTCCACCGGAAATTAAATCCAGTTTTAGAACATGCGAAACAAACAAAATGCCACTAAAGCGAGTATCTGAGATCAAAGAACTAGGTGTTATTTTCGTGGAAAATATGAGCAGTAACAAAAATATAGAACAATGCGTTTAAACGAAGGACGGAAGATTATCATGACCTAGAGACAAAAAAGATCCTTATTTCGCATACGAGCGGTCGCAATTGGAATATGCTGTTACTGTTTGGTGTCAATTTTATGATAGAAACATCAGTTAATAAGAGGAAATTCAGAAAAAGTCAATCCGTTACTTAACTTGAAAATTCGATCACGAATTATACCATACATATTTTCTTAGGTCACATTGACGCACCATCAATACTGGGCTTTAATCAGATAAATCACCTGTTCGATTTTACTTCTAGCAAGGATACCTTAAAACGAAGATTGAAGCAACACTTTGCTTCTTCCTGATTTTAATTATTATTAATTAATATTTTATGAGTCTGACTATTAAGTCATTTGTAATGTCAAGTCGTATTTGTAGACTTATTTATAAATAAGCTAATAAATACTGACGGAACAAATTTTCTCAAGGTGCGAATCAGTCTAAAACGATTTTATTGAGTAAATTTGTATTCTTATTCAATGTTTAACAATGAGACAGTTTGAACCAACAAGACAGTGATCAATCCATTCTATTCAATGACAAGAAAGATAGAGAACAATTAATCAGAATGAAATAGGAACACTAGGACTGCCTAACTAAATTACGGGGATATATGTTAACAGAAGCCAGAACATGGTTCTATGGGTTTGAGACTTTTTCTGATAATAACATAAAGATGAATCGCATGATCTTAGAATAAAGTGCATCTAATTATAACTAAATACTGCTATTTTAGCATGAAGTCGAAAATGAGCAGTTAAACTTCATATTACACCAATATCACCGGAAATGATAATTAATAATACTGTGTCTACTGCTAGGTTAACAAGATGGCATTAAGATAAAGAATAATACATTTTAAACTTATTTTTTAAAGATCATAAGATTTCCACTTAACTTTACAAATAACAGATTGTCACTCTTCAAATGGAGATATATTTGAAAATGAAATCGAATCAAAACACAAGATCAGCTTTAGATGATGCAAGATCAATAAAATGACAAACCAAAATTAAATGTGCATTAATAAGGGTTATCATAAGTTGAAATCCACTTTAAAATCCTTACACAATTTAAAAAGAGCTACATTGTTTAAACTATTCAAATTTTCCCTACGCCTTGGTTGTGAAAAACCTAACCTAACCTAACCAGTCAAAGCTACCAATAACGATTGGAAAAATTTATTAAATAACAATTGTTAGAGAAATTAATATTTTACGAGTGCTATTTATAATACAATACCCCACTCTAAGCTTTCAACTGAACCCATGTTTACCAATTTCTGGTTCGTCTGTTCCCAACTAAAATATAATCCGGAAAAAAAAACCATCCACGTGATTTTCATATTTTTCATTTGCATACTTTTGTTGTTTTGTGATTTTTCTCAATTTTCACGTGAATATTTTCATTGATTCACGTGACTTTAAATGAACAAAACAACAAATATAAAAATGGAAAATATTATTATTTCAGTATTTTTTGCTACTTTATTTCAGGGTAAAAAGTGAAATAAAAGAAAAAAATTATAGAGCAGAAAAATGGGAAAAAGAATGAAAATAAAGTTTTCATTATGATTTTCCTCTTTTTGTTTTTATAATTTTGTATTATTATTATATATGTATGTATGTTGGCAACTAAACATAGTTTATTTGTGACAAAAAAAAATAATGGGGTTTCAGGTGAATTTAGAGTACATACAAAAAAATGAAAATATTGCTAAATTATAATGTATATGTATGTACGAGTATACAAATAATTACTATCATTACGTAAGATGGATTTGATTGTTTTGCATCGTTAAAACTTCAGAAACAATGATTAAAATCGTATTTGATTATATCAAATGCAGATTCGTTATAAAATTTGATTAATTTTGTCTATCAAAATATTAGAAGGATTAATCGACAATATACGTAAATCAGTCTACGAGTCAATTGCAAATATGTATATGCATGAAATTAGCTGGATAATTTAGTTCAGTTTTTCTGATAGACATTTAATTGAAGTTTTTTTTTAAATAAATAAATTAAAGTACCAATTTTCCAAACTATACACATACGTAACCAATTTATGGTAATGTATGTATATGTATGAAATATATATATATATATATATATATATATATATATATATATATATATATATATATATATATATATATATATATATATATATATATATATTATTTAGGAAACTACTTTTTAAATTACCTCATTTCATTGAATGTACATACATACAGTAGGTCACAGAGGAAAATAGCCTTAACATTTTGTTATCAAAATTAACAAATATGTATATAAATATATCATTTTTTTGTAGTAGAATATTTTTGTGACTCACTGTATATATACAATATAAACACAAAACTATGTTAATGATAAAACAACGAATAATAAATGTATGTATGTACTATATTACAGTTTATATATTATAGTCAGCTTATGTATATGTACGAGTATATAGAGTATGTAAAGGTACATACGTATGTGAAGCATAACATAATTATTATAATTATCAACCACAAAAAGCATATTTACGGAGAAAAATTAATTTAAATAAAATTATTATAACTTTTATTATAATGAAAATAGAATTCTAAATTTTATATAAAGACAAATTGTACGAGTATACCTATTCAATTTTAACAAGGAACCAAAACAATTCTATACGTTGGGGAGAATGAACCAATTTTGGTAGTACATACCTATATGTACTAATGTAAATAGTCTAATGCAATTTACAGCCATGAGGGTCTAAAAATATACCTATTTAATACATTATTATATTACTAAAATTTTTGAGCACTGAATCTGCTACAATCCTATGCCCGATTAAATTGCATGATTCTGAAAGTTGCTGCGGCAACTATTTGATTGATAATGTTGACTAACACGACTTCCTGTTGGAGTGCAGAATTCATTAACCGACCCAGCTTCCATGTGTAAGCGCTATATTAGGTTGTCATAATGCAATAGAATGCGTAGATGGTCTGCGCCTTGTTGGTGCCTACATATCGGGTCTATACACCCGAATGTTTTCGATTTTGCTCATATCGGATCTATAATCGCGTTTTGAAATAGTTGGTACTGCTTCGGACCACAAGCAGATATTATATACAAAATGCCTGTTGTTGTTGACAAAATGTTTTGGTAAACAACTTGAAATGATGTATACATCGTCGCTTTGTAGTTAAGATAGCTACTACAAAACGAAGATAAGTAATAAACCTATGAAATATGTAGTTAAAATTAAACTGTTCACAAACATTATAAGATATTGTAACGAAACCTTTCTAATATTGTAACGAATATGTCTAATTATCAACCCGTTATAGTATGCGGTGAACGATGGTAGTCGTTAAAATAAACGCTGGTTCAAATACCAAACCAAGATCATCTAATATTTTTATGATTAACTTTATTTTCGGAAAGCGAGACATGTTATCTATTCAATGCTTCAAGCGGTAATGATAGTCGATTTCTCCTTGCACTGAACTAAATGTACCACTCAATATAACAAATATAAGCGACAAAAAAATTGATAAATATTTTTCAGTATTTTTATTGTGTTTTGAAAAAATTAATTTTCATTAATATTACAGTTATTTGTATTACTTCATTTGTATTTTTCAACTATTATTCTTAATGAACATTATTCTTAAAAAATGTTTATCACTATGATCAAAATGTATTCTATATGATCAATTTATCAGTTTTTTTTAAATGTTTTAGCTGATCAGTTTGCGTTCAAAGTGAACATCATTCGAGATCGATAAGAAAATAGAAATTTACGAAAATGGCCGATATGTCGCATAAGTTCTTGTAATTCGCTAGCACTAAACGTACTCGACTGAACGTATATATATAAGAATTGCGCATCAAGCCAGGTAACAAGCGCCCGAAGGGATGGATTTAATCTATTCGATCGCACAGCCATTTTAATCGGATCTATCCAACGTCATCCAACACATCGAAATCGACCAAAGAAGAATTCACTTTGGATATCATTGGATAAATTTTAGAAATAAATCCAAAATCTCTATTCCGAAACCGGCCTTTAAAAATAAAATGAGAAACTCCAGTAATAATAACTGGGGGAGAGGTGATTATGGAGGGAAGAAGTTCAAAATATGTGTAACTGCCACTCGAATGAATGTTCTAGATTAAGAAAGATTTTTCTTTCTTATATATTAACTTTAAGCATGTATTTTTATGCATAATTCCAATTTATGAATGACATATTAATTTCCATTTACTGAAACATATGAAGTGAATTTAAGATGAAATTAAAGAAGAAATTTATTAAAATAAAAATATAAATATACCAATCGATAAATTCACTTTTTTTATTCATAATATATTAGTTGAACTTTTTAGTTGGTTATAAATTCTTAAATCTCATTGATAAGGATATTTTCAATGTGATCGTAATTTTTATCAGTTTGAACAATTATTTTTTTCTATGTGAGAAGTAGTAATAAGATGAGGGAAAAAATAATACTATAGAACGAGTCAATAAACAACATGAGTATTTAACGAGGGAAACCTGTTGTATATACTACACTGTAGTGACACATGAAACCTCTCGAAATATAGTACACCACTACAGTGACTGTTGCGAGTGGCATAAATAAGATCGAGAATCCAACTGGTTTGTATAGCGCTAAATCGCCGTATCGAACAACTCTTATTTTAACCAATGAAGTGTACAAGTGTTTAAAGGGAATACTAGTGACATAACTCCCACCGTGTTAAGCCGCTAAACATTCAAAATTTATTGAGTCAGTGATTTTGGTCAGAGCATTGTGTAAAGATGCTTTACGATACAATTGAAATTATTCAAATATTTTAATTAAATTTTTGTCATATGAATATTACAAAGTCATTCAAATGTTATTAATGTCGAATAATTAGATATAATTTAAATTTTACAAGCACTGTCATTTTACGTCAAAAGCAAAGAGACACGTTTTTGTCTTAATCAGTTTTAACTTCGCATAAAACATAAAGACAAGGAAAAGTAACATACCTTAAATTTAATAACCGTAAATAATAGTCATAAAGGTAGTACAATATGGTTAAATTTATGATTTCATCATAAATATTAAAATGGAAATATTTTCCATTTTTTTAGTTTTCAAAATGTGATACAATTACAATCCAAAAAATACTGAAACACAAAACTCTTTCTGTTTTGTTGTTGGATTGTATTATATTTCGACTTGTTTATCGTTTATGAGCAATAAAATAAAAATTAAATATTTTTTATTGTGTTATATAGGAAAATTATGATATATAACATCATGATGGGAAAATTCGAATAAACATGACACTCCTACATTTTTTCAAAATAATAAAAATAATACTAAAAAATTAAACAAAACACGTAACGTTTATGGAAATTATATTGATTCTCGACTATATATGGTCGAGAGCCTACCCTAACCTAGTAATGTACTTAGGTAAATTCTGGTCAGCTACCTACCTGATTATTTTACAAGTCATTCTACTATATACATATACGAAATATAATTAACTCACCTGAATAAATAGCCACGATGTTACCAACGCCAAACTGTTGTATTGCCCATTAAAACGATAATGATACGCGTAAAATGAGAAGTGATACAAGTAAAAGAATCTGAAATTAAATAGAAGAAGAGAAAAATCTTTGTTAAAAAGGCGAGTATACCTAAGATATAAATTAATTTATTATAAATATCACAGGAAATTCTTTTACGTTTTTTTATTTAATAAATTTTTTCAGTTAACAATTTCCTTTTGTTTTCGTATAAAATGGAAACTTGAAAGATAACGAAAGAAAAAACACAACAAACCATTTACTCAGTTCAACAACAACAAAAAATTTACCGATCTATACAAAACACAAAAAAAAATACGCTTTTCTTTTTGGTTTGTACCATCGTACAATAATAATCGAAACCGCCACCAAAATATATAAGCAAAGTTCGAAGCGAAACAAGAACAAAATACAAAACCGCACAAGAAAACAATAATACACCAACAACACAAAATTTGGAAAATAAACCGAAAAAAAAAATTGAAAATAATAAACTTTTCCATCCATCTTCCATTGTAGACTTTATTGATTACCGTTCAAAATTTATGACTTCTTAAAGAAAAGTTTTGAATATAATTTTACTTCTTGTTACTCTGCTTCTACGAGTATATTATTATTCTTCAGTTGGGTTAAGAGAAGAACACGAAGTACATGGGGCGTGCCGCATGTGGAATGAAAATAGATGGCATAATATAAAAACTCCTAAAAAAATGTATATAAGATCTTTCGTTTCATATTTTAGGGGTCATAAAGAACACACACACAGAAAATATAAATAAAAAGTTTCATTTTCCTGCTGTTACTGGATTTTCTTCGTGGTGTTGTATACTCAACAACAAATAAATTAAAAAAAAAATAACGGAAATTATGAGTATTCTCATCAACATGGAAATTTTGTGGTTTTTAATTTTTTTTTTTTTAAATACAAATGACCCACATATTTTGTTCGCGCAACGTCTTTACAGAATATATAATTTAAGATGTATGCGAAATTTGTACTTTATGATGAAAGTTTTCTAAATTATCTCTGGTGTTTGCCGCAAAATTTGTGTGCTTGGTGAAATCATTATTAAATAATAATAATAATGAATGCGTGAGAGGGTGTTTGCTTATTTAATAATAGTTTATGTTTGTTGAATATTAATTTGTGTATGAGTTTTTTTTTGTGCACCCCCTTGTTTTTTACTTTTTTTGCAAAACATAAAAAAATAACTTTGTGCTTTTATAACTTTAAGAAAAATGTGGGGGCACACCATATTCTAGTTTTTGTTTTCGTACAAAAATGAAATAATCAGACTATTTTTAGAATTTATGTTGAAATACAGTAATTTAAAAAATAAAAAAGCTCAACGTTGTACGTTGCTCATGAGTGTTTGGACCCAACTGAATACATATGTGATATAAGTTGCAACATATACACTTGAGTGCAAAAAATTCGCACATTGCTCAATTTCCCACAAAAGTTAAAAAATATCAAAAAAAAATCCGATATTAATGCAGATTCAAAGTCTATTTAAATAACTACCCAGTGGCACCTTTTTTTACTTGTACTATGCCGAGAAAAAGATTTGCTGTGTTCAACAAGATCAATAAAATAGCATGCCATGAAATATCTCACTCGGAATTGTGATCATTCGCATATCGACGCTTAGCCTAAACGGTCCTTTATTAATTACGTCTTCAATCGAAGCAAGGAAATGGATACCAAGCCAATTATGCGCGGCAGCACCAAAGTGAAGTGACTCTACAGTTAAATATGAGCCGATTCTCCGTTAATCGAGTGTGCCAGAGATATCAGGAAATTGGTGGCTTTAGACGTCGAAAAGGATATAGCCGACTTCGTGCTATAGCACAGCGTGATGACAGCTTTCTTGTTACAACTTCGTTGCGGAATCTTCGTATGAATGCGGTTTACTGTGACGGCGGCTCCAAGAAGTTCGTGAAGTCGAAATCAGTCGGTGGACAGTTAAAAGACTAATTCGAAAAGTTAATCTGACTGCACATAGAGCAGCAAACCGGACGAAATTGACTGCAGCCTATCGACAAGCCCGTTGTTAGTTCACCTTAGGGCATTTCAGTTAAACAGAACAAGAATGAAGAGTAATCCTGTTCTTTCACTAGTGCAGGGATATGTTAATATGGCACCGATGAACACGAAAGAGTATAAAGAAGATAAGGAGAATGATGTGCACAATGTAGCATTGAAACATCTTAAATTCATCACGCACTCGAGCCAATACTGGCTGTCGATCAAAAGGAATGATTTCTCAACGGTACACTGAGGAACTAGTCGAAGAGTACGTCGTACCTTTTGCCGGGTTTATTGGTGAACATTTTCTTTTCATAAAAGATAATGCGAGACGACATACGGCTGGTGTAGTATACCAGTACCTTCAAGAGGAGGATGTGCCGGTTATGGAGTGGCCAACTCGAAGTCCGAACCTAAATCCCATAAAAAATATTTATCGGACGAGTTTAAAGAAGGATTTGAGCTAGAGATGTTTCCCTTGTTGGAGTCTCCAGGAGTTGCAACAAACGATCGTAGAGGAATATGAGCTCTTAAAGTTTTGTGAAAACTTTGGTGAAATCAATTCAGCAAAGAGGCAGTCATTGGGACTAGACGAGGGAAAACTTCGTATTAATAAAACTCAATATTCGATTTTTACCCCTAATTTTCATGCTGAGAAATTCAGAAAAACGAATTTATCTGAGATATTTACTGCGAAAAATCAGTTTGATGGCACGTATAAATACCAAAAAGGTACCTGGGTAGGTATTGAAATAGACCTTGACTCTGCATTTAAAAAAACTTAACCATTATTGTATTTTTTTGTTGATATTTTGAACTTGTGTGGAAAATTGAGCAATGTGCAATTATCTTGCGTCTAAGTGAATATCCTCACTTAATATTAAATGAATGGTTGTAATTTTGGATAATTTGTACAGGTTTATTTTAGATAAGTTACAGAATTATGGATCGAGGTTTTATGTTCGGGTCATGATGATCCCTTAAGTCTCAATCATGGTGTACAAATGTCTATTGACCCCAATTTATTATCTACGACCCTTGTGTACACTTTGACTATGATTTATAGTTTATAATCTGTGTAGTTAAGATTTCAAGACTGGTTGATATTCTAGAAAAATTGTGATATGTTATCTTTGGCCATGAAAAATGATTAAAAAAGTCAAATAATAATAAGAATTTCCGACATTGAACTGAAAATAAATTCAATCGAAAGTCAACGTTGATAGGAATGAACTTTGTGTCATATCACTATAATCTTTGGCGCAACGACAATAAAAATGCAAAATGTCTTTACAAAGTTTTATTACTCCAAATTTGTGTTCTTTATGCTTTTTGTGTGAAACATATTATGTAAATTTAAAACCAGCATATAAATTTCAAATTATTCTGCACAAAAAACAACAAACCAAACCAAAAAATATCAAAATTTTTTCCTCCCTTTCTGTCTCTTTCTTACTTCGTTCGGTAAATAATGAAAATATATAATTTATTGATTTTCCTGCCAAAAGAACCATCTGAACAAGACGACGAACGGAAGACACACGAAAAAAGGAAAAATGAACTGAATTTTTATTTTTTGACTAATTTTCGGTTCTTACATTTTATTTTTATTTTATTTTATTTAAATATAATTTTCCAGTTGCAGAGCAGAATGATGATGTTTTTTTGGGTGAGATGATGAAGAAAACAGCAATAACGTTTCTATTTTTAAGAAAATTTAAATTTTATTTTTTTGGAAATGTTTAATTATATTCTTGGGAAAAAATAACATTGAAAACATCTTCAAATCATCATATAATTGTTATCTCTACAATAATCATTATAATGGATAAAAATTAAAATAAAGAAAACTCATCGTAATTGTAACCATATTTTGTTTTATTACAAGAAATCAAATATAATATTCTTAAAGGAACTACATAGATTAAGTTAAATATTTAAGAATAACACACACCATACTACTACTTTGATTAACATCGTCCAAATTAAGTCTGAAACCAAAGATTAATTTTTATCGATTTTTAATCGTGCCTTTCGTTCGAAAATTTGTAATTACTTATTTTTGGACATTTATTTAATTATTTTGTTTAAATTGAAAATAACGTCTTCGATTAGTTTTTAATTCATTTAACAATAAACATTTCGAAAGGATTAAATTTTAAAATAACTAATAGTAGTTTTTCTAAGTCATTTGATAATTTTAATGAAAATGTAATAGAGAAAAAAAATTAAAATAAAACTGAATTTTTTGTGCATTGAAAATGGGGAAAATTAATTTCCATAAAAATAATACAACAAAATCGAATCCTATATAAAAGAGGAAAGTAATTCCGAGATCTAACCAACAATCAATTGGTTCGATTGAAAGGAATATAATAAATTTTCTTAACCCTTTTTATTTATGTCCTAAGGGTTGAAATTTATATATTTTTCGCAATTTGTATTGGGTTTAATGAAGGTGTAGTAACACGGTTAAATGAAGGACTTAGTTTGTTGGTATGGTTGGAATTGATGGAAACAATGTAGTTTTGGCGAAAAAATCGAATATATTTTAAGTTGAGATTAAATAACAAAGACCAGTCATAACTTCTTCGTTCATATTGACTATACTAATGGGTATAATTTTATTTTATCGGATAACTGATCTGTTCGCCTAGTTTTTGATTAATAAGTACACATACATTTAGAGTATAGTGTAGACCGTATATTTCATAATACAGGTGTTTGTCTAATTATGAAATATATTATATTTTCTTTATTATGCTTGCTTGCAGCTTAAGCGTGGAACTTTCACAATAATGCCATTTTCATCATAAAACTAGTTAAGAATGTTCAATACTCTTGGTTTATTTTGAAATATGCATCAGTAAAGAAAAATTCTAATATATTGCTGTATTATTTTCGAAGCATACACTTTACTGTATATAGTTCAAGTCTTCAAATCTCAAATTATATTCAAAGCTTGTGCGATATTACAGAAAACTGTAAAGGCTACTTCCAAAGCATTTCTAAACAATCTTATCACTCAAAGGTTTTTGTTGTAAAAATTTAAAGTTAATTTTCAGAATCCGGTAGATCCGGTAAGCTACGTATTTAATTTTCAATATATTTTTAAGATCGAGATCAAACCTAAGCTTTGCAGAGTAGGCTTGGTTGAGCAAACTCAGTGACCAAGCAGATGTTGTGGCACCTGTTTTTTGTTATTTTTCTTTTTCATCTTCTAAAACATTTCTTACCTCCTTCCAAATTCATCAGTATAATAGCGAACAGAATAAATTTCGGTTGCTGTTTGATACCAAATAACGTATATTTTAGGGTTAATAACGTATATATTTGATGGAGCTCAAAACATTAAGTATAATAGTCATGATTCAGGCAGAGATCAGAGGGTGCATCGTTGAACTATTGAAGGGCAGATGACAGGGGTGGTGTTCGCAGAAAATGTGCAACATTCATTCGAGAGTTGCAAAATTTCACAAAAATTTCGAGCCGCTGAAAACTACAGTTCACGGTTTGAAAACCTGAAGGAGCCAAAAACAAGCAATCGAGAGAGGTGAGGAAAAAAATGTCGGGGAGTACAATTTGGATAATCAAAGATTCAACAGTTCAGACTGATGTTACCATAATATGTTGAAAACCATCTAAATATTATATATATATATATATATATATATATATATATATATATATATATATATATATATATATTATATATTTATTTATTTTTATATATATATATATATATATATATATATATATATATATATATATATATATATATATAAATAAATAAATATATATATATATATATATATATATATATATATATATATATATATATATATATATATATATATATATATATATATATATATGTATATATGTATAATATATATATATGTATATATGTATAATATATATAAATGTATATATTTGGTTTTGGGTATGTTGCTTTTTTTTTATTCGATGTTAAGATATTATCATTTGTTTTGGTTGTTGATTGTGGACAGAAATCATAAAATATAAATATAAACGATAAACCAACTGGTGAAGTGTGGTGATCTTATGGTTGTATAATCATCAATTGTGAACTATTTTGTTTTGTGTAATAGTTTCCAAATTAAAATAAGAATAGTAACTAAAATAATTTAGTGTTTACTTAGATTCACCTTAGATCAAGTTTGACAAAAAGAAGAAAGATGGTTATTGCAGCCAAGAGTACACGACAGATTGATTTCCTTCGAGTTGCTTGGTATCAGTCGATTTTCCACCAGAGTACACGTGTTTGCAGACTGGGACCCAACCTAAAACAAATATTGTTTGTCTACCTAACCGCGACACAGAACAACACGTTACAACCGACACCACACAAAATTTAGAAGCTACATCAACTAAAGGTCATTCAACACATATCGATTTCACAGCTAATTGGCTATATATTGATTGATGGATAAGGATTTATAATCTTAAACTATTTATACAAAACTAAACCACTATTATCAAAGTAATTGTATCTCGCAATTTCAATAGAAGGAAGGAAGGAAGACAAAAACGAGAAAGACAAGTCTACAAAGGTTTGTCGAGAAATTATTGTTTTGAAATAAAAAATGTTACGTCTACATTCTGTTTATAAAACAAAACTTTGTCATCATCATCATCATGATAATATGACTTGCTTTATAAAGTACATATATATTTATACAGTTATTCTTAAAATATTAATTGTTTTGTAATTCATGTTAAAGAATGTTTATAGATACAAAGCAAGAGAAACATCCCTCATTTATCCCAACTGACTATGAATTTGTATTTATAAAATACACATAATCCTTTTACTTCTGAAGGTAGTATATGGTCGTATATATAAGAAAATCAATATGTTGTCTTATTTTTATTCACAATCAGCGTAAAACTATACATACATATACATATGTATGACTATAACCTTTATGATCCCATTGGTAAATTTGTCAAGTGAAAATTAGTCTTACAAACTACCTATTCTTTTATTACACAAACTACACTCAAAGGAGTTGAATAAAACATATATTATCTGATCAACACACATCCGTTTAGGATAATGTACTAACAAAACATTTAAGTTATAAAATAAAAACATATTTTTTCAAGATTTCTATAAAAGATATTAGGAAAAAAGAAAAATTAGGATAAAACTTTTTTTTTATGTAATATGTATTCTGAAATATTCTTTTTCACAATGTCTAGACAATTTTGGTTATTTATTGTATTGTTTGAAAAAATACGTACGTATACGAAAAGAATTTTATACTTTTTATTAAAAGGTCTCAGAAAATATAAATTTTTGTCATTTTGCTTTAAGAAACCGGACAATATACTATACTCTCCTGTTTATGTTTGAAAATATGTATATAAGAAAATTGCTTGGTTACATCTACTAATATAAAACACAAAAGAACAAATTTTAAAGCTCAAGGATGTTTTTAACCCAATATTAATTACGAAAGCACATTATATACCATTCCTTCCGCTGTTCGCTTTACATTTGAAATTATATCAAAAACAATAAACCAAAATAAGAAAATTGAAACCGCATTTTTCAATAATTTTTCTTCATATAATGTTATAACCTTAAAACCATTTTATTAAAATGGTAAGATCCGTAGAAGGTTGAGAGTATTTATATTATAATATGTTTTTTAATTATATCGATAATAACGAGGTTATATAACAATATTTCCAAATAAATTGAAAATTCGATTGTTTTTGATTTTCAGGCGATAAAAATATGTAATTTACCCTTTTATTTTTGAATTGTTGATTAGAAAAAAAAAATTTTATACACATAGTTTACAAATTAACTATATACGAAATAACAAGTAAATAGCGCAAACATTCCACTATATTTTTAACGTTTAATTAAATTTTATTCTTAAGAAATTCAGATTTTATCATCTAATGTTTATTATTTATCAGAATAAAAGCTATATACTTAAATTAGAATAGGGACACACCCATAATTTAATAAACTTTGAAACGATATATAAATATCCACGGAAACAAAGTGTAACCAGAATACATATAAAAAGGGGTTTGAATATATTTTCTTCGTATATAGTGAAACTTAAACAATGATATAAGTATAAACGGGAAGAAATTGACCCGAATTAGATCGACTATAAACCAATATTAGATGTAATAAAACTACTTCATTTTAGATAACTTAGCTATTTTTAACACAATTAAATTTTATGTATCTTCTTACATCATCCCTATCCCTCAATTATATTTCAAGAAGTTTATTTTCATGTTTCAAATGTTCGATACACTATATACTCGTATAATAATTACCTACTTGTAGTGTTTATTTTTGGTAATGTCGGTGGTGGCGTTTGTGTGTGGTTATATATCTTTATAACATAAAGTTATTTGTCACAATTTTTATGGATGCTATGTGTCTTAAACACATATCATTATTTATATATATTTGCGGTTTATTTTTATGGTACGTTAATTTGTTAATTATCACCATATATATAATAATAAAAGATTCACGAAGTAATGGTGTACCACATTATGCATAATATAATTTAATTTAAAATGTGATTTCATATATAATAGAATTTATAGATGAATAAAAAATATACGATGATGAAATTGTTTTGCAAAATTAAATATTGAATCGACACGGACTTTACAATTTCTCTAAAATTTGAATAAGTAAAACTTTTATATAACTACTATCTAATAACGTACATTATTATCAAACAATTTTTGCTTCAGATACCTTAACTCACCATCAACAATACTCTTATACCTGATAATCAGTTTGGGTTTAGGTTCACTCAGTTTACGATCACTCAACCACCCACGAAAAAATAAAACTAACTTCAGATGTTTGTCGAAATCTCAATAACACAGTAAATAAGGGAGCAATTATGATCGATATGGAGTAGGTGTTCGAATCAGTGTGGTTAGAAATTGTATAAAATGAAATTCCAGGCCGAATAAATACAAATTAATACAAATGCTGTACAACCGAAAATTCGAAACAAATAGCAATAAAAGTACAACATACATAATGGAATACAACAGGGTTCAATAACCGCACCACTACTGTTCAATTTATACACAAAAGATCTAATCATGAACTCCGAAACAGTGCAAACAATGGCATATGCAGATGACATCGTTGTCTCAATTCTGACGCAAAAATAAAAAATATCGTTCTGAACATACAATTGCAACCAAATTTTAAAATATCAAAATCAACGATATTAAATGCGAAACCATTTTATTTCGGAAACCTACACAGTTGGCCAACAACAATACACGAAACAACTGGAAAAAAGGAAATTTTTTGTCAATAATAAAACGATCGGGCAGCAATCCATCGTAAAATATCTTAAAGTAAATAAAGATTAATTATGCTATGTGAATGAACACATAAACTTCCAACTTGCTAAGGCCAGACGTGCGTTGATAAAAAATGTATTCTAAGCACATCGACAGCAATGTTAAAACAATCTGCAACCAGACATTGTCCTACGACATTAACCTGTCCCTCGGAAGTCCAGTTTGGTTGTATATGACACTACAAAGGATTGTTTCGTAAAGCGGATATAATAACTATAAATATTATATATCTAATAAAACCCAGTATAATAACTTGAAACCTGACAGAATTGTTCTCCACATCATCCAAACTATCCGAAGAACTAAATCAAAACCATATCTTACATTAGATTTATAAATATTTTCACAGAACACCATAGTAGATGATAATATACTAGATGACTTCTTGGATAAAATAGAATATATCCAAGATACGAACCAGACACCATCAATATATCATATAAACAGGAAAACATGTTAAGACATTCCAAGGAATGAAATGCACAGCGCCACAGACTTTCTTAAGATTCAACACAGAGTTCAGAAAAATGGACCAACAAACACCAAAGAAATACTGGTGGTTACAAATCAGTTATTTTTGTTTTATAAATTAGTCTAAGTATCCTAAATTAAATGTTGTCTTAAGTTTTTTAAAGAAAATGTTATTTATAATGGCATTTTTATAGCAGAATAATGAAAGCAAATGTAACAAAGAAACTCAAATTATATATTGAATAACAAAAAGAAAAAATTATTAGGCATACGATCAAGCTTGAGAATCTGGACAGGGATCGGAAGTTTAATCAATTAAAAACAGATTTTGAGTTCTTAAATTCTTTCCTCAACTCCAAATTGTAAACATTAAGACTAAATAAAAATTTGTATAAAAAAACCTAATGTTATTATTATTAAACATTTGAGAGAGCAGGTGGACGTTGATTCAAAAATCACCGCGACTCAAGCTAGTGCAATTTTAACCAGATAATAGCTACGCAATGACACTACATTTTATGGAGATTCTACTTCCAAATCGCAAAAACAAAAATTTTAGACTTAATGCGATGTGATCTGTGGGGAAGCCTCAATTTGAGTTAACTACGAGTGGTGGAAGCTACTTTTTATAGATCAAATGGTAAGAGCGTAAAGAAAGAACTTTAAAGAGACAAATAGTTTTCTTTTCGGTATTATTTTCTGTTTTTATATTACGACTGAGTCTTGTACCAATTTAGTAATTTACATGGGATAAAAATGATTTTGATTAGTTCGAGTAATCACATGATTATCTCCAGTTTTGTCTAACTTCTCCTCAGATTTTTCACCACAGTAGGCGTACTGACCTCCTGGTTGTGACAAGTCCAATAGTTTGGTTCTTTGCAGACGTTTGTTGGAGTGGAAGTTAGCATACAGCGTATTTCAAGATATACATGGTGCAGGCATTGTATGTAGGTGTTTTGTTGCATGACGCTTAATTTCATTCTAGACAAGAACGATCTGGAGGTTGTCGTTTTGAATGTATACCACGATGCATTAACAATGCATCACAGGTTTTTATTTTAAACTGTTTGTATGATTTAAATATTTGCCTTTTTGACACAACCCCCCCATAGGTCCATATAGATACTGCTGTTATACAAATTTGTTCATATTGTCTACCAAAGAGCCAATGCATTATTCTGAATCTTATTTTTAGTTCTTCTCTGTTCGTTTTAATGTGTTCCTTCCATCTAAGTTTAGCATCTACAGTCATGCCGAGATAGTTAGCAGTGTTTGCATGCCGCATTACTATCGAATTTATCATAATTTGTACATGATTAACTTTTAGATTTGTTAAGTTCACTTTGAATGCTTCATTTAATTTAATTTCTTTGTCCAAAAGTAGTGGCTATCTATAATTTACTAGTGTAGTGATTGATGTTCTTTGTTATTGCAAGTATTGCCGTGTCATCGCCATTAGTGCTCTCGTAATTGGTATATCTCTAGTATATTTTCCCTTGTGGGAGATCTCGGTGAAGTGTGAATTTTACCCCTATGGTGCCATACTTTGTCAAATGCTTGCGGTACATTAAGAAATATGGTTGAGCATATTTGTTAGTTTTCTAGTGATTTTTCGATTAGATCAGTAAACCGATGTACTTGTTTGGTTTTAATCTTAAAAGATTAAAACCAAACAATTTTTCAAATAGTTTCGATAATGTTGGTAGCAGAGAAATTGGATTATATTAACTTTATCACTAGGAGGTTTGTTCGTGCAGTATATATTGCAGTCAATAAAATATTTACAGCACACAGAAAACAAAATTGAAAGCAAGGTAAATTTTTGTATTAACGTAAATTTAAATATTATACTGTTAAAATATTATTTTAAGTATTGTTAAACTATAAATTTATAGTGCTGATATTTATCAACTGATATAATTATAGAAATAATAGGATTCAAATTGATTTACCTATTGTGTATCGTAGGAATGATCAAATATTAACTTCAACATTGAGAGCAACTGTAATAATATACAGAAATTTCCACGGTTTTTTGCACCAAAAATATGTATAACAACCCTTCTTAAAAATCCACTTACCTATACATAAATTTCAAATGTAAACAATTTAAAATCGATTTTATTTCTGAGTAGCATATTTGTTGTTGTGTAATTCGGTGATCATTATTCACCGAACAACACCCTAATTTAAATTTTATCATTATTGTTTTGTAATATCATAATTTTCCTATAAATTTTCCATTATAGTAACGAGTACTTAGTTTTGGTCTTGTTTTTTTGGTTTCTATCTATGTTTTTAATCCTTTTGAACACTGAAACAAACAGTTTTTTTTAAATATATTTTTAAATTTATTTCCAAAACAAAATTTAAATTCACTAGAAAATATATTTTGTTTGAACTTTAACTCAGATAGACCAAGACAAAAAGCTTTTCCCCGTTACAACAACATGCAATATAATTATTTAGAGCTCCTTTCTGTTTTTTTTTAATTTAGAAAATTTATTTTACTTAGTAAATAATATATTAATATAAATATTGTAAATTAATTGTTTTTTATTGTTGTTATAGATTATCAAGTTTAAGAAAAAAAGCACTAATACTTCACTATAGATACACGAAAAAAATTTAAAAATAACTTGTAACACCTCGATAACAATCACGGCTTATGTATAGTCGAAAAAGATTTACACCGTTTGTTACATTTCTAAATGTATACATAAACGATATTTTATTATACTATATGGCGTCCCAAATACCTAGAATTCGGTTTGTTGTGTACTCGTTTCTGTTCCGTATAACCTTACAAACATTTTAAATTCATTAAAATTAACTTAACTACCATACACCAACAACACAAGCAACAAAAATAAGATGAAAAAATAAGGGATTTTATTTTTAAATTTATGAAGAAGAATATACGTAATAAAATTGTTTTCCAATTTTGGTTGGAGTCGGTCTTGTAACAGCAACTAACATGCTTTTAAACTTTTCAATAAAGCCAAAATATAAATAAAACAAAAATTACTTAACATTTTTTTACAAAATAATGGTTTGAATTTTCATCCAAGTTTCGTTATTTTTTATTTATTTTACAAATTTTCATTTTCGTTCCCTTTTACCGTACAGAGAACAGGCTACACATAGTATAGAGCAAAATAAAAATTGAAGATTCCATTTCATTTCAATATTTAACAAACTGGGAATCAAGTTATATCCCTTTTTAAACTTGGTTGGCACTTGTGAAGTGGGATGCGGGATACACAAATAATAAAATATTAAAAAGTACATTACAAATCATTGTTTTTTTACGCGAACTGTATGATACGATTATAACAAATAAGTACACCATAGGATAAAAAAAAAGTTGGAAAAATTAAATTGAATTTCCCTAACAGCTTTAAGGCATTTTCACAACATTAAAAATCAGAAAATATATTTTATTTGTTTTTTAGTTTTGTAAATTTTTATTTGATTTCGAATCGTTTTTCCTACCCAATACTTGTATTAATTTTATGCTTTTAATTTGTTAGTTTTTTTAATTTCAAAGCCAAAATTATGTTTGAGTTAAAAACTTTGAAAAAATGATTTAATATCATATGGTAATCGGTAATATTGATTTGTATATAAGATTTGCAATTTCTGGTAGTCTAAAATCGTTTTTTACATCAAAAACGATTTTAGACTACCTGAAAAACTTCTTAACAAAACGAAAACAAATGCTGTATAATATTGGTATAATAACATCCCAGACTGGTGCATTTTCGAATTGTATAATTGATGTCGTCGCATAACTTTCTAGTTTTGAGCATTCTATCTTCATATCAGCTTATAGAAATAAAAAGTTTTTTTTAACTATAACCAGTATAGAAAAATTTATGAAACTTCAATTAGGAACCACTTTAATTTTGTCATATGAAGCACTCTTAACATCCACAAGATATGATCCGATAAAAAAATACAAGTTAACCATTACTGTAATCCTAGGCATGGTATACCGTAATCCTGGAATATGCACAACAAAGTACCAAGTAGATAATTATATGTCAGAATTATAAGGGCCCAGTAATATTATTATAGGAATATTAGTCTCAGACACAACTAAGGCGATAATCCGCAAAAAACTATTTCTAACATATAATAAGTATAAAATCTGTTAGTAAATTATATATCATTTTAACATTAAGCATGTTTGAGGAGATCGATATAGTTGGATAGGTTAGGACTGTTCTAAATAACTCATATATATTCGTATATTCGTAGTTAAAACTGGAGTAATTTAAAAACATCTTTAGGCCATCTCATCCTATGCTGTATTTAAAGAATTGTTCCCAATTCAACGCCATCTAACTTGTAGGAGTATAGATTTTTCCGCGATCACCCGACAGCATTTTTATGCAATGTGTTGATCTAATGTATGTATTATTGCTAATTCGTTTCTAAGAAAACTATTAAAATAAAGAAATTATTCTAATCTGACCATTCATTCCGTTCCAAAATACATCTAATTTTATGTCCGTTTAGAAAAATTCAAATTTAATTTTTTGGTATAAAATATTACAATTCAATCAAAGAAATCAATTAAACGGCTATCCTTTTCAGAATGTCGTTTAGTTTGTAAACGTTTGATTTACACAGCAAAGTAATTGGTAATTGAAAATAAACTAAAACCTGTCGATTCAAACCTTATCCAATCTTAAGCATGTCACTAACGAAATCTTTTTTACAGAAACAAGAAAAGAGCACAACCAAATAATTATCAGACAATCTTATCTACAATACATTAGGTGTTGATTTACACCTAATGTATTAATCGACATACCATATTTCAAATTGAATCTTCATTACTCTTTACAATTAAAAATCAATAACTTTTATATGCAACTTCTACTGAACATATTTTTACTGATGATAGTTTGTTGAACAAAGTAAGTGTACAAGATCAAATGCCTAATACATACATCCTCCATATCCTATTTATCATGTGATATTCAACAGATCAGAAATTCAATCTTGTCATCCCATACCGGTATTGCCATCAAATAAACAAGACAGAGTATTAAGAAGACAGAGTACCGTGTAACCTGGTTATTCCACTGGCAGGGAAATGTGTCACGTTCGATTAGGGCGATAATTTTTTGTTTTGTTGGCACTTTTTATGGGTAAGAAACCCACGCTGGTATGTACATACACCAGGTAAAAGGTGGATCCGGCGCAATCTGCTATAGCTGAATTTAAAAAAAACCAAGATTTCAATGATGAAAACATTAATCTAAGTAAAACCACTATTCAATTCAGTAGGTGTCTATGGTGCCCGACGTTTATTCATAAAAAATGTTATCATCCCGACATGGCACGTATACGCGTTAGATTTGCTTTGCTGCAGTTTGATGATAATAAGCTTTGACCAGAATTAACGAAACATTGAATCATTAAACTTTGGCGAAACAAATCAGATTGTCTAAATTTTTGAAGTCAAGCCCTTGAATGCGTAATATATTTTATGTAATCATCAGTCATATGATCCTATCACGACTAGGTTTGGTGACATCCAATGATCTGTTTAAGAAGCTTTTAAACGGATAGCGCTCACAATATTTTTAATTATGTTTATTTATATACAATCACAAAATTTGATTAAATAGCAATCTAGAGTTCGCCAATCATTCACTCTCGTTTAAAAACGAAGACGTAATTTAGAATTACATTGTATTTTAGAATGGACTCGTTCAAATGACATCATGCACTTTTTTCGCCTAAACGTAGTACTCCAAAATGACATATTTTTGTTCGAACATTTTGTCACAAGAAATAGTTTAACTTTAACTTTTCGTCTGAACGAACATTGAGTAAAAGAGACGACATGACACCAAAATGAAAAAAAGCAAATAAAAGCTATGTTATTCGGAAATAAAATACATATAATGTGTACATGCGTGTCAAAGGGATTTAGTTAGTGACAAATTCGTTCTGAGAATCGTTCTGAAATTTTACCATAGTATGAATCGTCAAAACAAAATTACCGAACGAATGAATGAATGAGGAAATCGAAGTATGAACTCAGCTTTAGATAATAAAACCAATTGAATATTATAACTTATTACCATGTATTTTTAATAACTTATGCTCGGTTGAAAACAAATTTGCTTTAACACAAATTGAGATGAAAACTACAATATAAACTATTTTAAGTTAAGAAAAATATAAAATGCTCGTAATCAGATTTTTACAATAATACTGTCTAGGAATTCAAATGTTTGTTTTAGGCAGTTACAAAACAACTTAATTATGTTAAGATATTTAAATATAAAATATTTACTTAACTGCCTCCCCTAATAAAATCCCGACATAGCAACGGGGTGGCAATGTGTAAAGTTCCAAAAATAATAATACCAATATTAATTTCCAAATCATCAAACTTAATTAGACAAATGTATAAAAACGTGTTTCGATAATAATACCAATAACAAGTAATCATCAAGCTACAGGGTTCAGCAGGATACAAACGAAAAAAATAAATAAATAAATTAAATTTACCAATTACAAGTTTCATGCATAGTTTTGCAAAGTTGTTGTTATCATTAATGAAATTGTTTTTGTCATATAATTGAATAAGCTATATCAAATTTTCCAATTTTCATTCCAATAATCATCTTTTTTTTATAATACATAATATTTTGCTCGTTTTCATTTCCATTTTCAATATTATATTATATTATTTTTCACAGCAGTAGGAAATTCAATTTTCAAACAAACAACTTTTTTATTTTTTTCATATTAAAATAATAATAAGAGTAATACTTATTACAGTAAATTAAAGACAGATTTTCGTTATATCGTTAAAACGGGAGAATTATGTATAAATTTATAGCTTAAGTAGGAAAATCTAATGCAAATAGAGAAGCGGCAAAACCACCCTAATTATATATATATATATATATATATATATATATATATATATATATATATATATATATATATATATATATATATATATATATATAATTTCAAATCCTACAATAAATTTAATCTCAAATCAATTATATAATATTCATTTTTTTATATTCTGTTTGATTTTCCATAATTTTCTTAAGATGAAAAACAGATTCATTCATTCGTTCGTTTCGTTTTGAATAACTTAAATTTTTTTTGCTTGCTTTCATTCAACTCTATTATTATTGTAAACAATCCAGATCAGAAACATAAATATTTTTTATGTAAAATGAAAGGGACCAAAAAGATTTCCAACTGTTTTGATTGACTGTAATACTTATATTTATCTATGTACTCATACATTATATAAGAAATTGCCAAGGAGAAGATGATGAAATTATCAAATGTGCAAATAGGTTTAATCAAAGTTCGATATTTATTTTATATTCTTGTGTTTCGGATTGATGTCAAAAAAAGGACACGAAACCTTTTCAATAAAAAGATAAATCTTGGTCGATGGAACTGAATAACAAGTCTTTCAAACGAACGTTAAATTATCCACGAAGGACTGTGACGAAATTTAAAATCTAAATTTTAGCACAACATTTTCTAGCAACTTTCTAATTAATTCAATTTCCTTATTCAATTTTCCACACTGTTTTTATCAAACTAAAAACTGTTGAAAATACCAATAACATAAAACCAAAGCGAAAAATACATGATTTTTAACACAATATATTACTATACATATATGCTACATACATAACATGAGGTGGTGGTCTATAAAATGTTATAAACACATTCCATGTAACACTCGTACGTAACCCTCTTAAACCATCTCCAACATTAAAAAAATATACACACTAAAGACACAACATGTATACATACGAGTGGATAAATGTGTATACAGCATAGTCGAGAAAGTAATAATCAACAACTAACTATGTATCGAGTCGATACATATACGAGTAATAATAATATAGAGTTCGAATGAGTGAAATTTTATGAGGAAATATTTTTGTGTATGATATGTTGGTGGGGTTGTGGTGGCTTCGGCATGGGGAGCATGGTAGTCAAAAAATAAAAATGATTGACTTTACATCAATATGCTGTTAAAACATGCTGCTTTAATTTTGTTGTTATTTTTTATATACATAATGTTATTATTTTATTTTTCCAAATATTTTTTTTATTATTATTGTTATATTTTCCATTGGCGCTATGTTATTGCTTTCTATAATATTTCCTACTGTGAAAATGAATGTTTCGCTGTAAATATATATTCTCGTGCAAAATACTATACAAAACTATATGTTGACAATTTTTAAATGCATTTTGATTAATGTTATTATTTATAATTTAAATTTTTCCCGTCTTGCTATTTCGGTTTTGCTACACTTTCATTGATAAGACGACGGTATGGTGATTATAAAACATTGTTTATGATGGTATTAGTGTATCAACCGCACATAGAATCCGTTCCATCAAAATTTTTTTCTTGATACAACGATATTCTTTTCGTACACTGACTTCCTCCGCATTATATAGATTAAATTATGTCTCAATGAAAGAAGTTTTGACGAGTTATACTAAAAATGTATGACGGTATGTATACATAAACACGACATCGAAAAATGATTATGATTATTATTACTATGATTATAATATGGATGACGATGACGAGGATTATACATATATATAAGAAAAAAATGTGAATGAGTGAATGAGTGTCACGTATTTCAATAATAATATTTTTTCTTTAGTTTTTCAATGAAAATATCCGTATTTTTCATACTTATATTTTCAAACGGAACAAAAAAAATTTAATATTCAAGACATTCCCGGCTTTTTTTTTTGTTGTTATGTGTGAGTGTGTAAGTTAAATGACATATTCGAATTAAGTTCAAGGAAAACCTTAAAAACAAAAATAAAATAATCATTTTTCCAACAATAGCAACAGTAACAAAATTACTTTATCGATCCGTAAACTACTCCAACAACATAAATAAATTGAAAAGCATTAGGGGTTTAAATTTAATTTTTCGCGGTTTCTCGAGGATTCCATTTTTTGTTTGTTTTACAAGTAAAGAGAAAACGTCAATGTCAATCAAATAATTTAAATTGGCTAAAATTTGGTTAACTCACATTACGTAATTGCAGCAGCGTTTTTTTTCTTTAAACGTAAATATATTTTGAAACAATCATTTTGGTATTCCAAAGGTGTCAAAAACGCGTCATAGGATTAGTGAGAGTTAATCATATTAAAAAAGTAAGCGACACAAATTTATAGCATCGAAATAATACCAGAATTTGAAAAGAATCTCACTTTATATATATATATATATATATATATATATATATATATATATATATATATATATATATATATATATATATATATATGTATGTATATATATACATATATATATGAATAATCTATGGCTTAGAGGCCGTAAACGGCCCTTACCGCGTCTCAACTGAGACCTTACGATTGGTGCACATTGTATAGGTGGTCAGCCCAACGAATGTTTTTACACATAAACGCGTTTTTATGTCATCCGGATGCATGATAATTTTTGGTCAACGGCGGGAATCGAAATCGAGACCACGGCGTGATGAGAAACTCTCTTAACCATTAAGCTACATCCGGCGATATATATATATATATATATATATATATATATATATATATATATATATATATATATATATATATATATATGTATATATATATATATATATATATATATATATATATAAATACATACATATGTAAATATACATATATATATATATATATATATATATATATATATATATATATATATATATATATATATATATATATATATATATATATATTATAATTCAGACAGGTTTATGCACTATTAGTGAAATCGGCACATAAGTAAAACTTTGCTTAAACTTCCAATTACCATCTTTATTATTGTTACACTCAAATTCATAATTAATCTTAATTTAACCACCCAGTAGTAAAATTAATTTCGTTTACCTATAAAGAATGATACACATATCTTATATTTATAATAGAGAATATCAAAATAAGAAAATCCATTTTAAAATCTTTTTATTTGTCTTTCGACATTTTTATTTTTTAAATCTTTACCCCAGTGCTATATATACAATACATAATAGGAAAATAACAAAATATGCAAAACAAATAAATAATAAAATATACTAACTGGGATTGCACAGTAAGTGGTCCATTCTTTTAAAGACTGCAAAAGACAAGATTTGTCATTTCTATGTTATACAGTATACGAGTGTATATACAAGCTTTTACAACAACATGAACATAACAACAGTAATAATAATAATATCAAAATAACAAGTAAAGCTATTTTATTATTTATCATTCATTTCATTTTATTCATTCCTGTTGCTATTTTTCGTTGGTTTGGGAAATTATGTTTGTTGGTGTAGTATTTTATGAAATTTTGCAAGGATATAAATACGATAAACTTAATACAAACAGAAAATTTAGAAAATATATCCAATATACACTTTTTTAAAGAATTTAATATTGGTTTGAAAATAATTGAACATATGAACCATATTTGGTTTAATAACTCTCCTATAGTTTTACTTTTAAAGGACATTCCATTTAATTTTCTTCTTTACAAAAACAATTCAACAACAAAATGTATAATGTATGTATTTCTATGTATGTTCATACAACTCTAGATAGATATGTTGTTATTTGAATTTGAGTAATTTAATAGCTTTTGCTTGCATCTTGTTATTAAGTATCGGTCAAGGGTAGGTTGTGAATTAATTTGGCGTGAAATAATCATATCATGTTATAGTTAACTTCAAAAACTATACACTATTGACCACAGAAATCGTAAATATAACGGTCTTATATAATTTTCAACGCTAAATCCTAATCAAAATTGGATGTTCACTTTCTAACCGGAAATATAACTTATCGAAAATATTGAATCAAAATACATAAAATGAACATAATAAATTATTCATTGTTTTAATACTTCATCATATCCGAATATTTTATTTACTCACGCACGCACAACACCCTACCGCGGAAAATTAATCAATTCTGCGCACTTACCTGTAATAAAAAAAACAATAGGAAATCTAAATAAAGTTAAGTAATTAATAAAACGTTTAAAACTTAAATTAAATTTTAAAATAATAAAATTGAGAAAAAAGCTTCTACCCATAAAAAAAACGACAAACGGAATCATAAAAATAAAATCAAGCTTTTTGCTTACAACTACGAGTATAAATTCGGTTCTGTACCATTATTACGTAATAATACAGCAATTTGTCATTATTTTCCATCCTATCAAGCACCGCTATTATATTTCTGCATCGATAAAATAAAATAACAAAAAAAAAGTTTAAGAAAAATAAAATAAAAATTATCACCAAAAAAAAAAAATCTGGTAGGAAGGAAAAGCGGGAAATTGCTATAATTTTTTATGATGAAATAAAATGAAAAAAAAAATATCCAACTACCAAATTATATTCCAAAGAAAAAGTTTTTCTCAACTTATTGTGCTGTTGCTTCTCGCTGGAACACAAAAACATGACTTTTGGATTGTATTTTTATTTTCTTATCATTAAATTGGTTTGTCGTCGACACTATACGAATTACTTTTATTATTTTTTATTCTGTTCCATTTATGAATAAAATAAAAAAAAATTTATTGTTTTTTTTTTTAAAGGAAAAACCAAATCAGTTTATTTTATTTTATTGTGTGCTACTACTCTATACTATAGTACTGCTTAAATATATGAATGTATATTCAAAGTAAAGACGAAGATGATGATGGAATGAAAATGGAAATTTTTTATTTCTTTTTAAAGGAAATAATTTTTATTTCGGTTTTGTTGTTGGATCGTTTGATGGAAAATAAAGAGATGAACGTGACTATACATTGCTACAAGCCCTTAAATTTTAATTAATTTTTGTTGTTTTTATTGTTTTAATTTGGTCTATTATTTTTATTGGGGTATGTTTATGTGTGTGCGCGGGAAACAAAATTAGAAAACTTAAAATCAATATTTGGTAAAATTTGTTCGTGTTTTTCAATTTATGGTTATTTTTTTTGAATTATTGTCGGTTCGTAATAAAATTCTAAAATTTTTATACATTTGAAGATAATTAAAATTTTCCTTTTTATCCATTTCGATTGAAAATTATATTTTTAAATTTTGGCTAACGGCGAGTTCTAACATATACTTTTAGCAAAATGGTTTGATGACTTTTGAATGTTGTCAGCTTAAAACTATCCTCTTTTTGCTGTGTTGGTAAATTTTTCTAATGCAATTAACAAGATCTCTGTCATCTTTAAAATAAATGACACCTACAGATAACAATGTTAATTTTTCACAAACATAAATACATATGATAAATATTGTTTTCTCGTTTCGATTTTCCAGTATTCCTAACCGTTTTGAGTTCTATATATATAAAAAAATGTTTGATGCGATATGATTTCTGAATTGAGGGTTTTATATCGAAAATAGAACTTTTATTTATGGGAGGCAACAAAAACTGAGAGGTAATAAGAAGAACAAAAAATGTCAAGTTGAATTACTTTTGTTTTTCTTATATCATAGCAAAAAACGTAAGAATTCTCATTCAATTCTTATTCAAGGATAAATAAAAAAAAGTTTTAAAACGACACTGAAATTTTTGCTCGCATATATAGATTTGATCCTTGATTTTGATTAAAATCGATTTGAAGAAATAGCAAATTGTTCGATACTATAGGCAAAAAGTTTTAAAGTATTTACAGTATACAGTTTTGTATCAATCACGAGTAGAATCATGTGATTTTATTGTGATAGGGTTAAATGATATTTTACACGATATTCAATTATTGAAAGATAAGCTTGAGAAAGGAAAGGTACATGAGTATATTTACTACATATTATTTTTTAAGAAACACAAGGAAGCTAATCAATTACCAATTATATTACATATACTCGTATATAAAGCAATGCGAAAATATAAATTACCCAATTTATAAGCAATCCAAAAATAAACTAAATTTAACCTTGTTTATTGACCTTTGATCTAACCTTCGTCGAGCGTAATTTGGTCGTTCTAAACATGTAACATTTTGGTTCTTTTCATGAAAAAAAAACCAACAATAAGACAACCTAATAAAACAACCAAATAAGAAATAAACCATAACATATGCTACCCTAAAAATGGAAAAATAATAATAAAAGGATCCATCAAAAAATTTGAACAAAATACGAAACTGATTTATAATATTTAAGAAGTATAATATAACGGGAGAGTGAATAAAAAAAATGCCACCCTTAAAAATAAGTATCTTGTCGTATTCGTACATAGTACGTTCGCATAATACACACACAATGGTAGAAAATAGAAAAAACCCATCTAATAATTTTACTTGTGTATATTCTGTCCCGGCAAATAAAATTAAGCATTTTCGATAGAATTGAAAATTACAAAGTTGAAGAAAAGGGCCATTCCTTGTCAAGTAGGTCAGCAGATCAGTGTACAAATCAAATCAACCATTCCCAACTATATATAAAATGTATATATGTTCGTTTATGGTTGTTGGTGCTCTTAAAATTAAAGTTCACTACACCAAATTTATTTTTTGTGTATCTCAATATTGTAAGGATCAAGTAAAGAAGATTATTATCAGGTTCAGGTAAATGTTTTTCTCGTTACTATGATTTCCTTCGAACAAGGAAAAGGAAATAAATTAAATTCTTATGTAGACTAAGCCATTTACGAAAATTGTTATTTTACAATTGCTTTCGTCCTGTTCTCTAAATTATAGATTTTTATTTATATTCGTTAACTTTAATGTTAGGTAAGTTAATTTTAACGTATGTTACAATTGTAATATATCATCTTAAATATAATATATAAAGATGGACAGCCCGTGTACAATAAAGTGAAAACTTTTCTTTTATATTCTAACGCATTTAATTCGCACATCACTCTCCCCGGTACATAAACAAAAGGAAGATAATTTAACCTAATTTGCTTTTCTTAGAATGTCGTATTTTCTAATCTAAGATTTTGAGTTATTTTTTTTTTTTGACGATATAATATTTCGAACAGAACAAGAACATATACGAGTATGTATGTGTGTATAATAGGAAATGAACAAACAAAATAAAAAGAAAATATATATCATCGGACATATTGTTATATTCCTTATTCTGTTTAAATTTGACAAAATCAGACAGCCCTGAAATGAATTTGATACTCTCGATGGAGTGGCGACTAAGCATCTAGAAAAATAAACAAAGTAAAATTTAATTTTTTTTCTCAGTGAACGATAATGGTGGTGGTGTGGTAAATAGAAAAATGAAAACGGAAAAACATAATAAAAATGATGTTAATAATGATTATGGTTTCGGGTGTTAGTAAATTAATTATTGTTCTTTTTTAAGGGTGTACGGTTATTTGAACTTTTGAGTATCTTTTACATAGTATAAGAGAAAATAAAATATTTTTTGCTCGAGATTTGTAATTTATATATCATTTTAGGTAATAAATGAAAAAAAAAAATTATTTTATGGATAGAAATATGGCTATTAATCTTTCAATGGGAATTATAGTATACCAGGGATATATTACATAGGGTAGATAACATATTAACGAAGTGCGGTCAAGTTTTAATGCATTTTAATTTTCTTTTTTGGTTTATATCATAAATAAATTCATAAGGAATATTATTCAGTGAATTGTTTAAAAACGTGCGATTCGATTTACTCTAATTGCAATGTGCATATGTCGTTTAATGATATGATGTGATATGATCGTAAATCCACAGGTATGTATAGCCCATTTCTCAAATATGTGCAACAAAATATGTAATCATATATATGGAGCTAATCTTATTTCAAAACTATGTTGGCCCAGCCTCTACCTGCTTTTAAACAAATAAGGTCTATAAGAAATAGGGATGTTAGTCAAACAAACAATTAACTGCGATAAACGTTTGAAAATCATTGTTTATAACAATTAGGTTGGTAAGCGATTCATTCATCTTAGAGAAAAAATTTGTTAGTTATTAGTATATGTCGTTTAATCAAATAAAATTGTAATATTGGTGAACAACAATTTTGTTAAAACCCAACTTTAAATTGAAAGCTTACACAAAAATAATAACAAATTTAATCAGACCGTATACTACTATACAATTGGGAATTTTCATTTTATTAAAATTAGCTGAAAAATAAATAACGGAACGAACTGAGCAAAAAACTAAATTGAAAAAACAAAATTATGAAAATTCTGTCAAAACCAAATTTCATTTTCAACGCAAAAAAATGTAAATTAAAAATTTACTCTAAAAATATTTTCCTTTAAAATCCTTTAATTTAGTTTGTTGTAATTTTTTTTTAAATTTTCCATATTTTTTTAATACAACAAAATATAATAGCGAAAACAATGTTAACTACAAAACAACAACTACTGATATTTGTCCAAGCTACTCTAACTGAATATGTACGGAAAATTTCGAAATCCGATAGTCGCGAGACTTGTGATTGGCTGCAAAATTTTAGCATGAATCAGAAAATGGTCTACGGAAATGGAACTCTAACCATACTTCTTCGATTTAATTGGCAACGGCGTGAGGTATAGGACAGTAAAAAGAAGTGCTAAGAAATTTCGATTTTCATTTTTGTACGAAAATAATATATTCTTAATAATGTATTTTATTGACAATTTGAATAATAAAAAATTAAAAATAAAGTAAATTTTACGTTTTTTCGCTGTCGTCATGTAATTCAAAATATCAACGTTATAATTATGATGACAATTCTTAAGAGAGTTTCCAGTCTTATTTTATATTTGATTAAATTCAATTTGTTTGAGACATTTCGCTTCCTCTTACGTAATGCATGTATTATACTTAAAATAACATGCAAAACATTTAATTTTTCATTTAACAAAGCGTCTTTAAATAACTATTAACATTAATTTTAACGGTGGAAGTTTAAGATGCTAAATAAAATAATAATCGAACGTAAATGAAACATAAAGTTACAAATTAACCTTAAGTTTTATATGTATTTCCCTCTTTTTTGCGTCAAAATGATAAAATTGTATTTTAATGTTCTATAAAGTAAATTAAGTTATTTAAAATAATATTATTTTGTTAATAATAATTAAGGAAAAACAATGAAAATTTACACGAAACTAATTAGAATTTACAATTTTTATGATCACGTCTTAATTATTTTTACTATTTTATAGCAACTTTAAAAACTAATTCAGGACACGAAAAACGAAAAGTCGATCGTGTCTTCCAAAATAAAGGGGCTATTTTCCTATTTAAGGGTATATGTTGCGAAATAATAAAATAATTACAGAATTAATAATAAAATTATTGTAAATTCGGAAAAGTAAGTAATAATTAGCAGATCACAGGTTGGATTGAATCATGCAAAAATACAAGAAAGCCGCTAAGGCTTCCGAGTTGAAAATCTCCGATCTCAACTTTTACCAGATGGTCGCATCGGTTTTTCAGCATTGAAATGTTCAGACGGTGCTTTGGTGGTAGATCCATATTTGTAGGCTGACTTACTGCCAAACGTTTTCACTTCGAACTCGACCTTAGTTGTCCCCGATGGAGTTACGCCTCCGTCAATTCCGTATTGTGGTTTTAAAATGGATCCTATCAACATCTCGGAGGAAATTGTCTTCAGGAACCTGAAGGCAATGGACATACATAAGGCTACCGGACCTCACGAAATTCCTGTCCGAACATTGAAGGAGTTTGCCAGTGACTTGGCTCCAATATTAACTAAAATTTTTCTTTTTTCTTATAAGCAAGGTAAATTCCCGAACGCCTGGAATTGTGCGACCGGTCCTTAAACGTGGTGCAACCGCTCCTTAAACGTGGTTGTGATAAAACTGACCTTTCAAACTACCGGCCAATATCAATTGTGTCAACGGCGGCTAAAGATTTTGAGAAATGCATTAACCAACAACTGGTGAATTATCTTGAAATTAATAAAATAATTTCAGATGGAATGGAATCTCGCCCTTGAGCACCACGGAGAAGCCTTTGCAATCGCTTTGGATATATCCAAGGCTTTTGACAAGGTTTGGCATGAGAATTTCATTTGTAAACTTGTGGCATACGGTTTAGTTTCGATGACCATCAAGTTGACAAAAAGCTTTCTCAACACACACTCCCCAAATGTCGGAGTCCCTCAGGGAACAGTTTTGTCACTATAACTTTGTTTTTGTTATACATTAATGACTTGTTGGATAGCACTGTGAACGCTATCCACAGTTTTGCCGATGATGCAACATTGCACTCTTCTATTTCACTCGAGGTTGAGTCTACTCCTTCAGAGTTAAACAGTAAACGGCTGGAAGTTGTCACTTTGCTTAATTCCGATTTGAGTACAATATTTGAGTGGGGAATTAAAAATTTGGTCAAATTTAACGAGAAAAGAACACAAATATGCACATTCTCGCATAAAAGAAGTCGCAACGAATACCCTTTTGTGGTAAAAGGTCACGTTCAAATTAGCAACAATTTAAAATGAAATGAACACATTATCGCATTGGTCAAATCAGCGTCACGTAAACTTGGGTTCCTCAATAGGTGCAGACGGTTTTTTAAATCGCATCAGGTTCTCCAGATATATAAAACCATTATTAGACCATGTATAGAATATTGCCGTCAAGTTTGGGGTGGAGCATATGGTACTGCTCTCCAGTTGTTGGATGGAGTTCAGCAGCGTGCCATTCGAATATACGAAACTCCAGACTTACGACAGATCTAGACAGCTCACAGCACCGCAGAGATGTTGCAGAACTCTGCGTGTTCTATAGACTAATAAATGTTAAATGTTCTGCAGAATTAAAGGAGAAAATACCACCATTTTTTAGGCCAAGACGGGTAACACGAGGAAGGTCAATAGGTTTACGGTCAAAAATAGGTTTACGGTGAAGCTGCCGAAATCTCGAACTGAAGTGGAATTCGTTATTCGGTTTTCAGTTTCTGTTGGAGTATAAAATGCACAAGTTTAAGGCAGCTATCAACCATTACTTGAAGGACCGTGCGTTGGGTGCAGGAGCTCTGACAGTTACAAGGAGCTAGGACTGTCTTAGTCCGCCCTGCACCAATTAAAAAAATAATACAAGTAGTATTTCATATACAATATTAATTGAATTAATGAACTTTAAAGTCCCACTAGTGAAAAGTGAAGTACTGATATACAATTTATATTTAAATTTTCTAAATTAGGGAAAGGTTGAAAAATGTAGCTATTAAAAAATTACATTTAGAAAAAATCATTTATGTAAAAATTATTGACTTGGTATATAAAAAATGTTGCCTAGTTCAATGATTTGGATTTTCTGTATATGCTTATTTTATGTTTTTTATTATATACATACTATAATGATAAGTTTAAAAAAAAATCCATTTTAATTTTTTTTTAATGATAACAGGAATTGTAATAAGTTAAGTTGACAGTTCTTATAATTTCTATTTAAAATAAATACATAAATGATATTGTAACAAGTACATAGATGCACGAGTTAATGATGCACCATTTCCATTTAAGTTGTTTTTTATAAAAATAACCAATTAAATCGAATTACAATGTTTAAATTTATTTAAAGCCGATAAAAATATTTTTCTACTTTTATCGGCGAAATAAACCATAAAAGGTTTTGTGTTTTTTTAAACATAATATATTTTATGTATAGCGAAAGAATATATGATATATGTTAATAATTTAACAAATAGAATAAATATAAAAAAAACCTCTTCTAAGTATGTGCAAATTGTATGTACGAAAACAACCTAAATATATGAATTCTACACATAATAAAAAATTATAGGCTTCTTTCTATAACAAGAGAAAAGCAAACACATCAAAGGAAAATTGAAAATGATGAAAATAAGACAAGATATTCTTGTTATTTGTTATATAATCTTTTTCTTCTCATCAGAAATTAAATAGAAAATAAAAATGTATAATTTTTTGTTATTTCATTTTATATTTTGTGTGCTTTTTACTTTTCCAAACAATTTTTCTTTCTAAACGTATAGATTTAGTAGAAAATGTATTTTCTTCTTGAAGTTGACAGGTGTATTATACAGTGGGGTACTTAATATATATTTGTACTGCAATGTAACCTTTCTGCAGTAAATAAATTTGTTTGGTGTTGTTACCGTGATTAATACGTCGAACTACCTGTTTACAATAATATCATCAGCAAAACAATTTTTGGTATGAAATTTTTCCATTATTGTCCAACAATAAATAAAGATCTTTTGTTCCGGACTATAATCTAATGTAAAACTAAAATGTAAAAGGTAATTTTATTTATTAAAATAAAATAGGATATAAAATATGTTTTAAAGGAAAAGAATAAAAATAAAATTATTTTTTTGGACTTCCTTATTTTTCATCGGAAAATTTAATGTAAATAAAAATGAGAAATTAAACATTTTATAATGATTAATAAGGTATGAAAATATCCGCATATAAATCAAATATAGATTATATATATATATATATATATATATATATATATATATATATATATATATATATATATATATATATATATATTTATATATACATATATGTATTAAATATTTAGTTTAGTTTTATCATTTAAAATTAGTACCTTAGAAATAAGATTACTCTACACTACGAAAATAATAGTATTAAATCATTTTAAGTAGGTTTGCAAAAAAATTTGTCTCGAGTATATCAAACTGTAAAATTTAACACGTGAACGTGTGAGTGCTATATTTGAAAGCGAGTGAAACTAGTGATTAAAGCGGGTGACACTATAGTGGTTAATACCGTTCGAATTATTTTAAATCAATTTCATATAAATTGCGTGGCCAAGTATATATGTATATGTATGTAAAATATCACCATTCGTTACCTCCTAAATGTGTACCTATGATTATAAAATAATATGAATCATCCTTGTATGAAAAATAAAAAAATAATACGTTACTTTGTTTTAGTATAAATGCAAAATAAAAGTTTTTATCCTAATAACGAACAAATAATATTATATATAAAAAACATTGGATACACTTAAATAATTTTGTGGTCCCGGGAGTTTCGTTATAACCAGGTTTTACTGTATATAATTTTTCATCAAAAAATAAAATAAACATTTTGTTGTTATTTTGAAGAAAAAAGGTAAACATAAACAAACAAGCCTGGCAAAAATCTAGGGACACAGAAATGTTAACATCTGAGATTCGATTTTTGCGTGATTTTATCGAAAATGTTGAAGTTTAATACATACACAACCTCCATACAGATTTTTAAACAATATAATTATATATATATATATATATATATATATATATATATATATATATATATATACATATATATATATATATATATATATATATATATATATATATATATATATATATATATATATATATATATATATATATATATATATATAAATATATATATAAATAATATCTTATTTCAATGTAATTACAGTCGTATTCGTATTACCATTTTAAAAAAAATGTTATACAATTATTATTATACAATTATTTATGAGTGTATCAGATAAATAATTTTCAAATGTTGGTGTATAGAACAAAACATTTTCTATGTATATATATATATATATATATATATATATATATATATATATATATATATATATGTATATGTATATAATATTATATATATATATATATTTGTAAATATTTATAAATATATATATATATAAACATATATATATATATATATATATATATATATATATATATATATATATATATATATATATATATATATATATTTATTTACACATATATAAATATTTATATATATATATATATATATATATATATATATATATATATATATATATACTCGTATATGTATATATAACAAAAGATGTACAAATATTTATATTTATTTTTACATTAATCTACCTTGATTATTTCTTTCATATTTAATATAAAATTTGATACATCTTGAAAGAAATCTTGTACTTTGTGTTTTAAGAAAAATACAAATACGTATGTGTAGATAAATAACAACAACAGCAACAAAAACAATGCCGTGATGTGTTATTTTTCTCTTGCACGAGTTATATTAAACATATTACAATATTACATGATTTATTTAATTTGAACCATGAAATCGAGCTTTCAGAATAAATCTATGTAATATTTTTGTTATGTTTTTTCATTTGTACGAGTACATATATACATGTAGATATATATATATATATATATATATATATATATATATATATATATATATATATATATATATAATATATATATATATATATATATATATATATATATATATATATATATATATATATGTATATACATATACATATATATATATATATATATATATATATATATATATATATATATACTATCCTATTCAAAATTATTTGTGCAAGCTAAATTTTCACGGTATCGTCGTACAAACTGTTTTAAAATAGATATAAATAATAATCTTTTTGAAACTAATAATTTTTATTTAGTTAGTTTAATTATTTTCCTTTATAATTCAATAAAAAAAAATTTAAAATTTTAATTTTACGACAAAATATGATTGATTTAATTTTATACAAAATTATTTGTGCACACAAATTTGTATTCATAATTATTTGTGCACATTAAAAAACCTGTTTTATCATGATTTTCAAATCAGTTATTTGAATTTTTATTTTTTCCAAATTTGATCTAGTTTGTAATTAGTTAATTATTAAAAAAATTCTGGTTAGTTCTTTATTAAAAATGCCTAAAAAATCTGAATTTAGTGTTGAAGTCAGAGCAGCAATGGTAGCTGATTATGAAAATGGAATTCCGACTACTGAGTTATCAAAAAAGTATGGTTGCCATAGAAATTCCATTTTGTATCAAATACAAAAGAAAAAGATCCATGGAACAATCAGAAATATTAATGGAAGAGGTCGAAATCGAGCAACATCTGCTAGTGAAGACCGTAAAATTTTAAGACATGTGAAAATCATTCCAACAACGACGCAAAACAGTATTAAAAATTCTATAAACTCTTCGAGAAATAGACCCATTAGCCAACCAACAATACACAGAAGATTAAGGGAGGCGAATATTAAAAAATACACCACTCAAAAAAAACCGTTCATATCAAAGGCTAATAAATTAAAAAGATTAAAATTTGCGAGGGAACATATCAACAAACCGTTGGAGTTTTGGAGGAACATTTTATGGACGGACGAATCTATTTTCTCTCTTGATGGGACCTGGGGAAGACAATTCTTTTATTCGAAACCTTCAGAGAAGTTGAAACGTGCAGTCGTCGCACCAACGCGCCATTCTGGTGGAGGACACTTAATGATTTGGGGATGCATATCATATAACAGTGTTGGTCCGATTACTTGGTTAAGAGGGAAACTGGTTCAAAGTCGCTATTTGGAGCTTCTTAATGACGTGGCATTAGTGGCTGGATGTAAACTAATTGGAGAAAATTTTATGCTGCAACAGGATAATGCTCCTATCCATAAAGCAAAGATGATACTAAAATTTTTAAAAGATTTAGACCAATCTTTATTAGAATGGCCGCCTCAGAGCCCGGATCTTAATGTGATTGAGAATGTATGGGCGTATATAAAAAAGAAAATTCCTTGTGATGTTGGAAGGACTGAAGAAGCCACTTGGAACGCCATAATAAATGCGTGGAGCACCATGCCAACAGATTTTTTGAAAAATTTAATTGATTCTATGCCCAGACGCCTCGCAGAAGTTATGAAGTCAAAAGGAGGTAATACGTCTTATTAATTTATTGCTTACTGTATTTTTGTTTGTTGTGAATTAAAATAAAACTGATTCAATTATTATAAATAATTTTTATTTAATATGTTTTATGTGCACAAATAATTATGAATACAAATTTGTGTGCACAAATAATTTTGTATAAAATTAAATCAATCATATTTTGTCGTAAAATTAAAATTTTAAATTTTTTTTTATTGAATTATAAAGGAAAATAATTAAACTAACTAAATAAAAATTATTAGTTTCAAAAAGATTATTATTTATATCTATTTTAAAACAGTTTGTACGACGATACCGTGAAAATTTAGCTTGCACAAATAATTTTGAATAGGATAGTATATATATATATATATATATATATATATATATATATATATATATATACATATATAGACAAAAAGGTTTGTGTCACATTTAAGATTTTAAGAATCACAGTTACTTTCCGTTTAGTTAATGTTAAAAAAACCTTATTTTACTTAAATGTTTTTAACCTATACATATTTATATTGTAAGGTTTTTTATAATTTACGAATAATATAAATGAAATATTTATGAAGTACACCAAATTTATGTATAGTAAAAATACAAAAACATCTAACCGATTAGTTTTTGCACATGAAAAGATATCTTTGATTAAATTTTTAATTAAAATTTCATTTTATTTATTTGAACTTTCTCTATTTTTGCACATACTATCATATATAAAGACATTTCAAAATGTATTTGTAATTTTTATATTTACCTTTATAAAAGTTTTATATATACATGCATACAAATATGATGTCCCTAATCAAATTGTTTATTCCCTAATTAAAATAAATAATAAGATTTGTTTTTTTTCTATATTATTATACATCTATACATACTATAATATGTGGGTAAAAAGCTTCTCATATTCGACAAAAATCGAAAAAATAAAGCTTATTAAAACAAACTGATATTATACGTTGATGTTCTATTGATTGCTGCAAGTTATTTGACAAAACATGAAACCTCATCATTTCAATTTTAAAGAAGATAACTAACTTTGACACATTACCTTATTTTATATCGGAAATATGTTTTTTTAGTTAGGTTATATATTTAACATATACTTTAATGCCGATATCAAAAACAACAACATGTCACTTTTCGACGAAGAAAATTATTTCTTGTATACACGATACAATATGATGCTATATGCAACGGTATTGCATTTAAGATTTGAAATTGAAATGTTTTCTGCTTTAGTCTGTATATAAATATATCCATAATAGGGATTTTCAGATTTAGAATAATACTGTATACATAAACAAAAATATAAAGTTTGAAGTATACAGTATATACTGCGACAAATACTTTGTGTATGTACTTAAGATGTTTTTAATATGGTCAATAAACTAGTGACGATATTTGTAAGAATATATAATACATTTATATATAGGACGAACATTTAAAAATAATGATTCGAAAGAGACAGGCATTTTATTAATACATGTATAATACCAATATATCCTTTTTTTATGTAAAATATCACCACGTACCTAGTTCATGTATATTTTCATTTTCAACTTTTTAGATTTCCTTTTCAAATTTTATTGTACTTTCGTACAACAGCAACAATAAAATTTAAAAAAAATCAAAGAAAATATTTTCATAAAAGCAGTAAAAAAAAATATGTGAATGTATATGTATGTACACAACAATAAGATAAATTTTAAATTGAAAAGAAAGATCATTCTTATTTATTGCTATGGGATGTTGTTATGATTCTTTTTTTTTGAGTTACCTTTATGTTATTTTTCATAAATATATTATAGACGAGGACGCAAAAAGGATGAACACGAATTTTAAGGTCCCATATAAAAGATGCAAATTAGTATACGACTTATAATGAGCGATAGCGATTGTTGAAAAAGATTGTTGTTGCACTTATGAAATAAGGCTTTAAACATTAAAATTATATAACAGTTAATTTAAGACACACTGTCTTTTCTAAAAGCAATGAATATCCAAAAGTCTTTTTACATTATTCCCCAGACAAAAAAAAAATCATGAATTTGGACAAATTGAACAAAATGCGAAACTCTTATTTTATTTATTTCAATAAACAAATTTCGTATTCAGTGAAACCTTAAAAAGAAAGAAAAACTTTTATATAATAATAATTAAAAAATTTGAATTTCATTAAAATATATTTTATATAATTTTAGGTCATAGAACATACATAATATTTTGCCCCATACAAAGATCAGAAGCACAAAATACTGAAAGAAACATACCACCGTTTATCATCATAACGTAACATAAAAAAATTCCACAAACAAAATATATATATATATATATATATATATATATATATATATATATATATATATATATATATATATATATATATATATAAATATATATATATATATATATATATATATATATATATATATATATATATATATATATATATATATATATATATATATATATATATATATATATATATATAATATATATAATTTATTCTCAAATTATACATAAATACCTTACTTAAAAAAATTTAACATAAATAATAAACAAAATAAAGTCAAGAACTATATACATACAACATAAAAAATAAAAGCATAAAATTTGCCACAGTAATTTTTATGTTTTCCATTTTAGAAAAGAAATTTTTAAAAACTGAAAAAGAAAATTGCTGTGCTTTTTCATCATTCCGTTTATTATTTAATTTTATTTATTCCGTAATAATATAAAATTTATACATATTATTATTATTAGAAATAAGGAAAAACACCTTAAAAGTACAATTAATAAACAAAATAAAAAAATATAATAAAAATTTTGTTTTGTTTTGCAGAACAAGAACACAAAGAAAAACCTTTTGATTGACGACAAATGAAATATTTAGAAGAAATATTAATTTTCCGTTCATTATTTTATTTGTGTTTAATTTCACCTAAGAAAGCAAACATCAGTAAAGGTAATACAATTCTGGAAAAACATTTTAATTTGTTTTTTATTCTGCCACATTCAATTCAATGGAACAAGCGAAAATGATATTTTTTGAAAAGACTTTCTACAAGTAAATATTAAATAAATTCGTAGTTTTAACACATAAAGTGTGAAAATAAATAACTTTTAAAAATTTACACTAAATATTACAAGTAAATTTTTAGTGTATATAAATTAAATTTCACCTTATGAACGAAACAAATTCTTATATACGCATAGTATAATAATCAAACCTTCAAGCCGATATTATTGTTGTTCATATTGAAACTTAGACATGTGGTCAGACCAACATTCGCAACAATCATTCGCTATAATGGGTAAAAGCTAGAATCGATTTCGAGACTGCAGCATCATGAGAAAAAAAGCTTTATCACTAAGCTCCAATCGGCGACCATTAAGAAAAGATTTATGAATTTTACAAGTTAATATATTGATGAAGTTCAAAAAATTCTTAAACGAAACAACGTAACATTGAATCAAACTTCCGTACTTGTTATCAAAGACCATTAAAGTATATATTTTAGCAGTGAAGACAAAACCAACCACTGTATATGTTACAACATACCACCTCCCAATATCTTATCAGTAATGAGCACCAGCCATAATATCAGTTATATTATAACCATACCATATTAGTTATCTGAGATACTACTTTACGTGCTAAGACAACCAATTACAGAATCTATTAACTCACCAAGGTGAACCTAAATAGATAAGTTTTTATGTTGCCTTTAATCTTCTATTTTTATAACAAATCAAGATATTTTTCTGTGTAGTTAGGCAAGTGTTTTGCAAGACACGTTTGCTTGTAATATGGGTTTGTCTATAAGAATCGAATTATTTAGGTAATCCTTAACATTCTCAATAGAAATAGTTGTGTTCTGGATATTTGTCCATCAAAAATGGTTTTAACCCGATCAAGATGTCCTTATTGGTAGTGTCAGATGCTTTATTATGTAGAGCTTTTTTATTACTCAATTTTAAATACTATAAAGGAATACCGTCTGATGTTGATTGTAACTACTTGTACGACAAGGTTCATTTCTGACATTAAATATAAATAGTAAAGCTACAAATATAAAGCGCTAACTATTTTATTTCGTATGGGATGTAAACAACTGAAAACCCAAAAACTCCGAAGCGTAAAAAATAAATGTATTGCCTTGGTTACGATTTCGGTTTAGTTTTATGTTTTTAAATATAGATTTAGATTTGAATTAAAATTCGGAAAATATTTTTATTTAAATTTATGGATCAGTTCCTGTTCAAATCTCTATTAACAATGTAGATTCTAAAACATTTAAAGAAACATGGTTAAGTTGACCTAAGAAACCCGGAAAAAGAAACTCAGATATTTTGAGATTAAAAGATTTATTGATATTAATACAAACGCTTCACGCTGTCATATGAAAATTACACAACGATGATCTCATTGGTTATAATTATAAAGATTGTAGCTCCATTTATGTTTTTTCGTGTCTTCTTGTATAGAGAGAAAGGTTTAAAGATGAATGAACCAATATATCTTCAAAAAGTAATTATTAGCTTAAGCTGTACATATTCATACAAACATAATAGAACTTCATTTATTTCCATTTGATTTCATATACACAAAATCTCACTTTTCTTGCTACATCTTTTTTATACTTATTCTTTTATTTTAAAGATTTAAATTTAATTTGTTTGGATTTAAGATAAAAAAATCGTTTATTTCTCATACCTTAAGTCTACGTATATTGTTTTATGCTATTTTTTACAGAGCATAGTGATTTGTATTCGTAAACTAAAAATATTTTTTTTCTGAAAGTTGCTGTACTAATTTAAGATAAAATAATATGTACAACAATAATACTTTGAGAAAAAAATCAATGCATGAGGCTTAATACTTATTTAAACTGAGGTGAAAATTACATATGTATGTACTTAGGTATTTAATTGTTACAGTAAAATAACATTGATATGCAACTGCAACTGGGTTCCAAACTGTATACGAATCAAAAATAACCTGCATGTAAATTTAACTCTTTCTTTGTAAATAATAAGTTAGATGCTTTTAAAACGTGTATTATTATTTTCACCAGGTCTCTCAGGTACTTGAAAGAGAATAAGCTTTCATTTAAAATACATATATACGTACTAAGAACAAAATCCTTTTGGGGACTCAATTATTTTGATTGTATTAGCATGTCAAATAAAAACATCAGCAGAAACAGTACAAAAATTACTTGGCAAATTCGTTTTTAAACTTACTTAAAATTAAGATAAACATTACGTACATCTCTATTAAATACACACACAAAAAAAAGACATATCATTTTGTCTCTGTATGTATAAAATATAAATACATACACAAGAGCATATATTGGAAGAATTTTCTTCTGATTAAAAATAAAAAAAAAATCTTATTAAATTTGTACGTCTTATAACATTGTGTATTTCACTTTGATTTACTTTATGATTTATATTAATCATAAAAGTAAAAGAGAAAAAAAATGGAAAATTATGGAAAAATAATTTTCCATCAGGGATAATAAATTATATACATACATACGTGTGTACATAAATACGCGTATATACATATACATTTCTTTTGAATTTCATTTATATAAATTAATTTTGCTGTTATTTTTTTGAGGGAAATTGTATTATTTGTTTAATAACCTTTCTTTGCCGTCAGTCACCTGTTATGGAAGTGCCAGACTTAAGATAAACTAATTTTAATTATGCATTTTGTTTAGGTGTTATCATTTTTTAACAACTTATCCAATATGATATATAAATATATATATATATATATATATATATATATATATATATATATATATATATTTATATATATATGTATATATATATATAATATATATATATATATATATATATATATATATATATATATATATATATATAAATAGATATATATATATATATATATATATATATATATATATATATATGTATATATATATATATATATATATATATATATATATATATATATATATATATATATATATATATATATATATATATATATACATATATCAGATGGAAAAGTGGTTCAAAATAAAATTTTGCAATCGTTTGAATATAATGACAGACATAATAATAATTACATATATTATCCGTTTCCGTAAACTGTGCTCATAAATATTCACATTGATTATGTAATCAATTTTTTAATTTATTATTTTCTTCCACTTTTTATATTGTGTGACATAACGAATAAAATTATTTTATTTTAAACATTAAATTTTGGGGTTTTGGAAAAACAAATAATAGAAGTACTATAAATTTTCATATCTACATGACACCCCAAATCTAAAATAAATATATTAGCAATAGAATAATCAAATAAGATAGATTTATTTTTTCGTAAATTATTGTTTTGTAAATGAGGTGAATAATGTACATACCGAAGTGCATTCAATTATAACTTTCTACAATAAATAAAAGAATGAAAGTATGTTTATAATTTTTTAATCTTGTCTCATACCTAATGAACTAAAAATTAGATCCATTAAACATTTTTAACAAAATTAAAATGGCCAGCAAATGTTGTAAAAATTATTTCCACGGCACTCAAAAACCCAAAATCAAAAAAGCAAAAAACTCAAAATATCATAATCATTCAATCATAAATTATTATCAGCAATTGGTAATAAAAATTTAATAATAAAATAAACTGTTGATGATGAAAACTTACACAACACATATACAATAAATATACGTGCATGTTATGTGTAGCACACCCAATGAAATCATTCACCCAAATAACAAAAAATAAATATAAATTAATAATAAAAATAAACTCAACATCCCCGAAGCCAAATTATATAATGTATTAATATGTACATTTTTTTGTATATATACCATAACATATGTATTTAGCTCCGGAAAAACATTGAGTTATTACACAGTCGCACATAAAAAACGTATACAAAAAATCATAATGATCATAAAAAAAATTGTGAATCAAAATTTCACCTCAACGTATAATTTTTCACATATCAACGAGTATATTAGGCAATGAATCAATATCTGCTTTTATATATATGTACATACATACTCGTATGTCGAATTTAGAATGGGAGAAACATATATATAAATTTCGACTTACCTTAACCAATGTTTTCTGGTTAATGCTGTTTGACAGCAAATGACATAATATTGATCAGCTACCCATACCACAAGTATTATATAAAATGCGGTTGTTGTATCATTAAAAAATTCAGACATTATTGCTTCCATTCCTGCAACAAAAAAATAAATGTAATTTAATTTAATTATGGAAATTATTATTAAGTATTTCTTTTATTAGATACATAATTGAATTTCCCACTTTATTTTATTAAAATAGAATAACATAAAAATACAAAAATTATATTTTGATTAATTCGATCATATATGTATGTATGACATTTAAGTAGCGGAATTTAAAACGATATTATGTTATGTAACGCAACTAATCGAATAATTATATCTTTAGAATATTTGATGCATATTCTCAAGAAGTCGTTAAATAGAAGTTGTTATTAAATATAATAAGCGATAAAACTACATATTATACTCTAATAAATTTAATGTTTTTTATGTTCACTAATAATAGATTGGGGTTTGATGTGTTATTAATTTTGATAACTTGTAATTTCGATACAACCACAGAAGGCAAAAATCATGGAGAGGCTAAAAAAATTATTTATTACAATTCGTTTGATTATAATATTAATAATGTCGAAACAATTCTATAAACAAAACTGAATTTATAAATTATTGTCCAAAAAATCAGAAGCATTTAGTCGATTAATATCTGTTTTATAGTGAATCATTGTGTTTAACGTTTATTTATGGCTTAGAGACAGTAAACGTCTCTAACCGCGTCTAAAATGAGACATTAATACGTATTGGTGCACATTGTAGATGGTAAAATCAAATGAAAACACAATCGTTATTGGATACAATTTTACTTATCTTAATTTGTTCAAAACTTAAAGATAATCGACCAACTGGTGCCGTGGTTAAGGCAATATGTCAGTTCAAGCGAAAGGAATCAAAATTCATCATTTGATCTATAAAATAATAATCGATTAATGAAAATATTCACCGTGCATAATCTAAGGTAATCTTATAGTTTCCCAAATTTACAATTATTTTTTAAATTAAATTCTTTAGGTTTCTATGTACTCGTATCTAGCTTTAAGAAACCTTAACAAAATTAATCGTATCAAATTATCCAGTTAAACCTACACTTTTAAATGTTGCATAGACATTTGAAAAAAATCCTTGAGTATCGGACGTGAACGCTCCTACGCATCTTCGTGTAACTCGTATTGAAGGTGTACATTAAATTATATGTGATAAAATTCAAAAGATTCTAAGATTCTAAGTTAAACATCATTACACTAAAAAAGGAATGTTTTCAATAGTTTTACATTTTCATGCGAATAATATCAAAATTCAAGTCAATGAAGCATGTGAAATTGTTGAACTGGTATTACGTTCAACAGTTATATGCGAAGACCATTTCCACCTTAATGATTTTATTTATGGGCCAAACTGCTAAATTACTTTAGGAGTTGTGTAATTAAATCAACATATTAGGATATAGTGTTGCCATAAAAAGTAACTGTTTACTTAAAGTAAATATTAAGGTTCTGTCTAACTACCAGGATATTTCAACCATGTTATATTCCATACTTAATTGCTATAGACCAAATTTCATGTAAAATGATAATTATTTAAATAATCATTTAAATAACCGAGATTTTAATATGTTTTGTGGTCTAAAAAGCTTTTTTACTTAAACTCCGCCACAGTTTCAATACAACATTATAAATTAAAACTAGTTCGAGTTTTTAAAAAAAAATGAATACATTGAGTTCTAAGTGAGTTAACACGATAATAATTTGAAGAAATTACTAGAACAAATTAGAAGGCAACATTTATTTTCTTTGCTGTATACCCATTTCAAAATCTTGTTAGTATATCGACTATGTACTTCGATTACGACTGTCTCAGATCAAAAGCAGTCTACGTAACCTATTATGTTTTTAAACAATATGTGATACAGTAAAAAAAGTTTAAAAAACTGTGGGTGGAAATACAAATGGAGTGATAAAAGTTCGATTAGTGAGCGACTCTTTAATATATTTTTAAAAAGCTTAAAATACAAGATACTTTGAGATTTCTTTCAAAAATTCAGAATGCTGAGGATGACAAAGATTCAAGACTAGCACAAGAAATAATTTCTGATTAATACTATGGCTACAAAAACAAATTCGAGTGCATTTGCTTAATATTTCCTAAATAAATTCGAAAATGAGCAATCCTAGAAACTTTAGTAAAATCGTTTGGCGATTAATTTTGATTCTTTAAGTTCGATCTGGAAACCAAAGAGCAGTATAAAGCCCAAAGGGGACCAAACCCACCCTTAAACGCTAAGCAAAAAAAATCTGCAAGAAAAATAATGATGTCAGCTTACTTCACTCGATAAAATATAGTAGCAGCTATTCTCCTGAAAAAAGAGACGGAAACTGCAAAATGGTATGCCGAAGACTGCTCACCTAATGTATTGAAAAATTTGTTGGAAAACCGGAAGAAAGAGAATCTGCAGCAGTGCTGAAAAAACAGTGCTGAAATAACAAGTTACTTTGTGCGATCTCTGGTATATGGGCAATACGCACCTTGTGATTTTTGGTTATTTCCAAAAAATAAAACAAATTTCAGGGGAAATATTTTTAACCGTAACGCGGAGATAATTGATGTGGTTAATGATGAATTTGATAACTTAAAAAGCTAGATTTTAAAAATTTTATTGAGAAGTGGATCTATAGGCATTGAAATCAATGGCGAAAAGATAAAAAAGATGAAGATTAAGTATAATTAAGAAAAGAATTTGTTTTCTAGTCAACTTACTGAACTTTTGTTGTAAGATAAAGGTCTACAAATTTATATCATCACTTCGCTAAAGATAATTGATCTAGATAAGCTAATAAGTAGACTGTAATTACCTTATATGTACCATAAAATACACACTTTTGACACTGTATTTTAGTCAATATTGAAAAAAGTCAATATTTTTAACATAAATGAATTAAGGAATCATTTTAATATAAATGAACTAAGGAAACAAAAATGAAGACTGGTTTCGATGATTTTGTATTATCATTGAAGTATATAATTATGCCGTATGCCAACAAGCTGAATTTACCAGAAACAATACTATACCTGAAACATACTCAGGTAGATATTATAAAAATAATCTATGTCTTAGAGACCGTAAACGGCCCTTACGGCCCTTAACGATTGGTTCACATTGGTGGTCAGCCCAACGAATGTTTTTACACACAAACGCGTTTTTGTGTCATGCGGTTGCATGTTAATTTTTGGTCTACGGTGGAAATCGAACTCGAGACCGCGGCGTGATGAGAAACTCTCTTAACCATTAAGCTGAAACCGGCGACTATTATACCTGTTATATATCTTATTATTTTTTGTTTAACTCCGATTTAAATTAGTTTTAATTTATTAAGTCGTATTGAAGTGAGACGTAGTTAGTAAGGAAGCTTTTAGACTACATCAAAAGCTCATTAAAAATAAATAATTTTCACTTCAGAAATAATTTATAATGTTTAAATTAAAGTAATTGTAGCTCAATTTTATAAATTAACTCTGTTATAAAATAATTATAGTACTAGTCATCAATAATATGACTATGTATAATTATTTGTGAAGAAATTTACTTAATATCGAACTTATATTACCAATAACAATAATTTCGGCCCTCAGTGGAAAAGATAATGTTTGTGTTAATCTCATAAAAATAAAAAAAATGAAAGCTCATAAATAAGAATCTTATCTTAAATATTTTAGCATGTCTTTCTAGTTTTTTCTGTCTTGTGTTCATTTTTTATGTGAAATAATAAAACGCGAAAGTTGGAAAGAAACGGGTGCTGGAAATATTTTTATTGCAAATTTTATGAAATTTTTTTCTTATGCAGAATGATATCACGATTTTTATCTATTTTTAAATTAGAATATATGTGTGTATGAGTAAAGGAAATAGTAATGGAAATAGTTATGTTTATTATTTGAGTTTTTTTTTTTGGTATTATTATTATGATTATTGCATTTATATTGCTTTGGATATATAATGTATTTGCGCGAAAAATATATAATGCCATCATAAAGGTTATTGCTCGTTTATACTAAAGTATATTAAAGAATTTATGAAGTGTCAAAATTTGTTTTTGCTGCTTTCTTTATGGTGATTGGAAAGTGCTAATGGGATTGATATTATTGAAAATACATACTTCGGTATGATTCAATATAACAATATTAATGTATGTTCTGTCTTCCCAATATAATGCAAAAACTATATTTACTCTTTACACAATAACCACAAATATAATAACTACAACAAATAAACATTTATAGTAATAAAACAATAAACATTGATTTAACGCGATTTTAAATTTTAAAAATAAATTTTAATTAACATTATTATTGAACTATAAAAAGTTTATTAAAAATAATACATAAAAATTAAAACTGAATAAACATTTTAGTGAGGGTTAATAATACTAATAATGAAAAACTATAGTGCACTAATATAGTTATTTTTTATGTACATATTTTATTCTATATTACAATGGGCCATATTCAGTGTTTTCAAATTGAATGTTTTATTGTGTTTTTACATAAACATAAAGAAAGCAGACAAATAAAATAATAACATAGATTTAATCGTTATAGAATACGGTGTGGTGTATAAATAATAATAGTAATATAATTAAACTAAATAATAATATAACAACCCATAAACATACCTACATTTTATATATAACTACACTCAGAGAAAATTACGCTGTTGAATAGTAGCATTTTCGTTTTTAAAGCATTATTGTTAAATCAAATAAAAATAATGTAGTTTTTAAGATTTTAACAGATTTGATTCAACTATCTCGTTTTTGGCTCGAAGAAGTTAAAATTATTGTCATTTCAAAATTTAAAATCTTCACTTTAAAAACTGAAGTTTTTGTTTTAAATACTTTTCTTTTTCGATAATTTTTTTTATGTAACAATTTTCGTATTCTAGCACAACTGGTTAGTTCTTAAAATAACAAAAAAAATTGTTCAATATTATGGTAGTGCTATTTTTTTCAATTACAATTCAAGAACGTTTTCATTTAAGTGTGATATTTTAGCAAGTGACAATCAATTGTGTTTTCGAATGAGTGAGCAATAATTAATATTTTATTATTAAATGGATTTATAAAGTGAAAATATAGTTTTAAATACTGGATTACCGAATATTAGCAATCAAAGTATCACAGTTAATGCTGCTTTGGATGAGGTTTGTTTATTTGTCGAATGAGTCACTTCCATGAATGCCGTTTCCGTAATTACGGAATGTGGAATTAATTCTATTGAAGGATTAAAATTACTTCATTCTGATGATCTAAACGAAATCTTCAATAAACGGAATTTGAAAGGTGATAAAATTTTATTTCGCTATAACCTTCAACGATGGCGTGGAGCAAATAACTTAAGTTGTCAATTTAATTTTTATTATTTACATCTCGAATACTTAACATTATGAATAATTTTATTAAATTCCTTATGCAGTTTGAAGTGCTTACGTGTTGCAAAACCGACCAAATACTATCAAATTCTGGCTAATGAGTGGTTATCTAATCAATTCAAATGGCCCATCGTATATCCGTCGAACTTGTCATGTGATATAAATTTGGAACACATGCTTAGACAGTCATATCAGGCAGAAGAAATATTGAGTGAAATTGAAAGATTACATTCTTTAACTGAAGTTCCACAAACAAATTTAGTAAAAATTTTATGCGACAATTTTTGTACGTCTAAAAATCGAATGGATCCCCCTACAATGATGAGAGTGACAGACGCAATTGTTAAATTGCAAGTGAATGTGCAGTAAGTACAAATTTAGATTCATATGTATGTTCCAAATTTAAAGGGAAAACTTCAAACTCGCATGGGGCGTTTATTTACCTTTTTCACACCTTGTTAAAAATTACCGTCATAGTGCTGCATGAGATTGGAGGATTTTTATAAACCAGTAAAAAAGTAATTACGACTTCTATAGTTTTAAAATAAGCACAACAGCCATCCATATATAAAAAGTTGACACAACTGATAAGGAAAGAATTTGGAAGCTGTTGTAAAGTTTTATTTTCAGCTTTTTTGAGCTCAGTTTTTTAATATCACCTATATAGAAATTTTCTCTTCAAATTTGAAACAACTTATACCTATGTATATTAATACAACATTAATTCTTATATTTCATTAAAGTGCATTTATTTAACATGATTCCTAAAAAATATTGATGATTTAATGTTTCTGAATTGTCATGTATTAAATATTATTTATTTTTAGTCAACCTATTATGTGCCAAGAAGTAACAAACGAAACCCGTCCGGAAAGCTCTATGATAGATATTTTAATTTAAGATATAAAACTAAAAAATCTCGGACGTCACGGAGTTTGATTGAAAATTTACCATCTTCCGGTTCATCTACAAGTTTTACCAATGATAATGCACAATACGAAACAACAAAAAAATTGTTACAAAACAATACACCGGTCACCGACCAATATTATAGAGTACTGGAAACCTACTTCACAATCAAGGATGAAGGAAGTAAAAGAATCTGTTACAACTGTATTGACCGATTGGCCTCGGTATAAAGACGCGCACGGGATTGAACTTGTAAGTATGTTTTTTTATATTATATAATCATTTATTGAAAATTGTTGAAGTAATTACGGATTATTTATATCATTGCAGTGTGATATCGACTTCGAAACACTTTACCCCGGGAAATCAAATTTGTTATTTGACAAATTCGAAGAAATACAAAAATACATAATCGAAACGTTTTTCCTTCGAGCATAAAGACAAATTGAACTTGAAATATTTTAATAAAATGGTGAATTGCAATTTAACACCCGGTAAATTGATAATTACAAAGTAATATACCAAACTGTTACTAAAATAAGTCTTACCTTTCCAAATTCTCGCAATTATTACTTTTTTATTCTACTTCACACAATAATATTGCCTCCTAGGTTCACCAAGACTGCGAAACCTTCAATTTTCGATGCGCAAGATGACATGATCATACATTTAATCAACATTAATAATCTCAAGCAAAGGGAAGACGAACTCCGAAATCAAGCTTTAAAAGAACATTTGAAAATTCAGTTCAAAACCTTCGTGATTGGTCAGACAATCTATGTGAGTTTTACGTACATTTTGATGGAATTACTTACAAACTACCGACCATTTTACGTGCGGTAGATTGCTTAATAAAACTAAGCTTTGTGTTTAATTTATTATAGAATATTCAGTAAAAAGCAAATATGTGTGGATATTTATTCAAGAATATGTTTACCAAATTGTTGGTGAACAAAAAATTCCAAAAGTCGATAATATTATTGCAAAATTAAATAACGTCACAATTAACTAGTCCAACAATAAAACCTTGTAAACCATCCACAAATATTTGCTCTATTTTCGAAGTGCGTTAGGAATATCAGTCTTATGAACTTATAAATTACTTGGACTCTTATTATACCGGGTGTTTATTTTACACTGAGACGATCAAATATCTCGAAAAATAGCCACTCTACAGAAAAAATGTCCATAGTCAAAATTTAATCATACCGCAGGGGAAATACATTAGTGCAGATAAAATAGTCCCTCACCCGCCGCTTTGTGAGTGGGGCGGGGGTAACTTTTAAACTAAGATAGGAAGCCATATTTTTTATGGCAGATCCGGATTCTACGACTAAAAGTACGTATGATTTGAATGAAATATTTTGTTCGGTTCATTATAGATGGCGTTGTAATCGACGAAATTCAATATTTTCAATTTCTTCATCTTAGAACACACGCATTTGATTCTGCAATACGTTAAAAATAAAAAACATCACGTTTTCATTGGAAATACTCGAAATTCGTCATCAAAACAATTTATTAATGTAAATGGCAGGTGAATAAAATAATGTTAGCTTAAAATAAGTGTTGAAAATGATGGCCTGCGATTTCAATGCACTTATTAATACGCATTTCAAATGATTGTACACAACTGAGAAGTGTGTTTGGTTTAATTTCAGCACACACATTTCTGATTCGCTGAATCATGTTCTAACGTGTTGTTGGTTCTTGTTTGTAAACTTTGTCTATGAGATAGCCCCACAAACAGAAATCTGGCGCAGTAAGATCTGGTGATCTGGCGGGTCAAATTATCGGACCAGCTCTACCGATCCAATGACCATTGAAATCACGATCAAGTATTTCACGTGCCACCACCGAATAGTGTGTTGGACAGCCATCATGTTGAAACCACATGTTCCGTCTCACTTCTAAGCTCAAATTTTCAAGTAATATTGGCAGTTCATTTTCCAAAAACCATTCAAGTTGCATTCAATTTTATTTCAAAAGTATTGCAGAATTCATGTTTTAAGAAGAAGAATTTGAAAATATTGAATTTCGTCGATTACAACACCATCTATCATGAACCGAACTTAATATTTCATTCAAATCATACGTACTTTTAGTCGTAGAATCCATATCTACAGTAAAAATATGGCTTCCTATCTTAGTTTAAAAGTTACCCCCGCCCCACCTACAAAGCGGGGGGTGGGGGACTATTGTTTTTTGCACTAATGTATTTCCCCTGCGGTATGATTAAATTTTGATTATGGGCCTTTGTTTCCATAGAGTGGCTATTATTCGAGATATTTGATCGTCTCAGTTTAAAAGAAACACCCGGTATAAAATTAATTAATGATGTTACAGTACCAGGTAAACGAATTACTTTGAATAGTGGAGAAGAAATAATTAGATTTAAGTATAATAAACCATTGTAATGAATTATATTAAATATTTAAATAGTGAATTTAAAATACAATAAAGTAAAGTATGTAGCTAGTGGTTGAAGCCATATATTTTTCTTTATTAAAAAATAAAAATATTCAAATTAAACACTTTGGTTTTCTTTAATTTACAATTCAATTTCTACGCCATCAAGAATTATTTTCAACTACTTATATGGTTGGCACAAAACGGTTCCTTGTTCCAAAATGAATTACTTAAATTATTGACTCAACAATTTTAGTATTTCTGGAAACAAAAACAAACATATTTGACTTAACTAAATACGCATTCGGAATAATGAAGTATTTTATTCGTTGATTCAAATATACAGTTGTAGATCTAAATGCTTCTGCGGTAACAATGGAATAACAACTTAATATTTATTGACATAAGAACGGTTTGTTGTTGGGCAAGAAATAAATGCTAAAATATTTAAAATTGACAACTTTTTTTTTTAAATTACAACTTTTTTTTAACATAAAAAAACATAAACATAAGCTATATATTAATATAACATTACATAATAGCTATAACATAATAATTAGCTTATAATAATTAGTTTTAACATAAACATAAGCTAATTATTAATTTTGATCAAACAGATTTTGTATAAATGTCAGCAGTTGTAGTGTGGTTATTAGATACGTAGACAAAATCCTTACCAAAACGAAGATGATCTCGAGGTCAATTCGATTGACCAAAAATTATGAATGTGTGAAAACTTTCGTTAGACTTACTAGCATAAGTGCACCAAAATGTGATAATTGTTTCGAAGGATCTCATTATATAGACAAGGGTTAGTGGTCTCTATACCGTAGATCGTAGTTTTACTGGCTTTACTCCTATATTTTTTTGATTAAAATGTGAATTTTGTGTGAGTTTATATATATATGTTTATATATATATAGAGTTTATATGAGCTTTTCTCATTTGCAGAATATCTTAACTGTTAATTTTGCTATACAAACTAAAAATAATATTGCTAACATAATAGTAGAACACACAAACAATTAATTTATTATAGTTTTCGGTTGGCAAAGAATGGCTATTTTTATTTATTTATTGTTCAATTAAATAATAATGTAATACAATAAACATAAATAAGGCAAATAATAAAAGGTAATAACTAGCAAGAACCCTACCCTAAAAAATGTTAAAAAGTGGAAAATTAGTTAGAAATAAAATCAACAAAAATAAATTTGAATTATCAAATAATTGATTTTAATTTGAATGGCGAAGTAGTATTAAACACGAGAAAATAATTTTAAATAATTTTATGATTATAATATAATTTTAATACGAAACTACAAACAAATCGGATGTGGGTGGGTTGATTTAAAAATAATTTGTTTTTATTGTTCTATTAAATTTGGGTGAGCAAAACATTTTAAAAAAACCTATCCTCCATGTCAACGCTACATATAAATATATTAATATAGAGGTGCTTTGTAATGTTCAGGTGATCTGAAGAACAACGATATGGCGTCATAAACACAGAAATAAACGCAACATTATGTTTACTGGTGATGGGAAATCACATCGTGAATACAAGAATACCTGAAGAAGCAAAACTAGTCAAAAAGTTATTATTTCTTTATGAAATTCTGTTCCATTAATTATTAGGAGTTTCAGATTTGCCGAGACGATAGAATCAAAATTTCTTGAATGACTGAAGTGACCTTATAAATATTAATTGTCCTCAACTTACGAGAATTCGAAGTTACGACGGCGACAAAACGTGGATATAATTTGAAACCATTATTAATTTAGAATTCGCAAAATTCTCGAGCTTTGAAAGTAGTAAATACGCGTATTCGTCCGTTACAGTATTTTGTAAATAGTAAAGCATGGATGATAAGAATAATTTTTGACATTTCATAGCATAACCTTAAGAATATTGTGATCACAAAACAGTTTCGTTCAAGATACTCTTACTTTTTGCACAATGCAGCAAGTCATCCACCTGGTATTACAGTGTTGAATGATAACGTTATAGTGGTTTCCAATGAATCGAAATGCCATTTCAACATTGGAGGCATACTTCCTACGAAAAACTTTTTCAAAATGGTGTTGCAGCGATAAACAAAAATAAAACTTTGACTTTACTACAATTCTGGAAAAACTATACAATATTTATAGCACAATAAACATATGAACAGCCTGGAGTGAAGTTTAAGTAAAGTGTATGAACGGCGTTTGGTGGAATCTGTTTAATCGTTATGTGGGACATTCATCATCGGCAGATGAAATATCGGGCGAAGTCAATACTGGAATCGTTGGAATTGGAAATAAAGATACTAATGACGAGCAATTGAAAATTCAACAGGGAATTGTTGAAAATTGAAACGATGATGATTGTGAGGTAGACATAGTAATCACTCTCAAAGAATTTAACACAAAAGAAATGATTGATGATACATAAACATGCTTGAAAATATAGATTCTGATGAAGAACGTTTATAAATTATGAGTTATGTTATACTTTTACTTAAGTGAATCCTTGTTTTTAATTTTCTGGATTATTAGGTAATATTTAAGTAAGTGAATTACTAAATTGGTTAACATTAATTGTTTATCTTAGCTGATGTTGTCACAAGTCAGTACATACTTATTTCATAAAACAAACATATTTTTTGATACGATTGTTTCGACTTACGAAGGATGTTTACGAACGGTGGCTCGTCGTAAGTTGAGGACTATTAGTAGTTTGTTTTAATGTTGCTTGCTGAATGCTGCTCATCCCATTGTGAATGAGCTTGTTCTCAAAATGGGATGTATGTGCATTGTGTTGATTTATTCAATCCTTGTCCTTGTCCCATTCATGTCCTTTTTAATTCAAATTATAAGCACTTAATCAATAAATAAATAAAATAAACAACACAAGTTTCAGTGCAATCAGCGTTTCCAACGTTAAATATTATTTTAACAGATAACAGAGATGGTTAGAATATGCTAGAAACTATTTAATTTCCTCAATTAATTCAGTTTTATTTGTTATTTTACTTGTATTTATTATTTGCCAAAATTTTACCTGCCTTTGTTTATTAATTTGTATGAATACAATTAATTAGAAACCAAAACTATAACCACTTTAAGTACGAAAAGCCTAAACCAAAAGCGATACTATAAGAACCCAAACCAAAACTAAGGAGATATGCAAAAACCCAAACCAGATTTTTAAAAATAAATCTATTTGCTATCAATAATATCCGGATTTCATGACGTTTCTAAATCCAGATCAGATCACACATAATAAACACAAAAATAAATAAAACAATATTGTGAGGTTTACATTTTTTTATTTACCAAAATCAGAAATGTCAACTGACCAGAATCTCTTGCCATCAAGCTATATGACTAATAATAACTAATTTGCAATGTAATCAGTAGGAACCAAAAACCACGTTCGGTTCACGTCTGCAATACAGTAAAACTACGCGTAACGTACACATTTTATCATACTTTGATAGACGCTATATAGAATAATAAAAGTCAAATTAAATTCTCCCTAATTAATTTACGTGTTGACTATGTCCTGTTGTAAATTAAATAAACTAAGCACACACTTAAAAGAAATTTACCTTCAATAAAAATTTTATGATTAATTTCAAACAAGGGTGGGTTAAATTTCGTAAAAATAATCGTATCCTTATCGAGTAATATTGAATTATGAAAATTAAATAACAAAAATACTGTTGACTGCCAATCCTCGTGTAATTTATATGTTTACATAACAATGATAATTAATTAGCACATGACCGCCGTCCAACTATTCATCAATTTAATTATATTTTTGTTATACGGATAAGAGAACTTTGAAAATACCATATCGACGAGAATAAATATGTATAATTTCTTAGAAAATATTTCCTTTTTTTATATTATTTAAAAATAAATAAATAATTTTATTATATAAAATCTATTTATATTGTTTTGTTATTTTTATATCAATTATATTTTGTTTATTTACAAAAAATAACAAACAAAAAATGACAAAATCAATATATAAGTTATAGATGGATGTACATATATACAAGTAGATATATTTCAATTTCTCCTTGAGTAAATCAGAGATTTTGAATTATTATTTTTTTCCGTATCTTGTTTTCTGGAATGGTATAATTACGAATACATATTGTATATAGTCGAATAGTTTTTGTTTTGTGTTAAGTGAGCTTGTTACTGTACAGCACAGGCAATCACCTGCGAAATACAATACAACAATTTGTTCACCCATCAATGATTATGATGTCTGGTTGTTTTTTGTATAGTCATTATCGTTGTTATCGAAAAATTATCTACAGTGGATAACAATAATAAATAAGGATACAATATCGGTGGATATATAATAACAAGAAATATATGTATATCTTAATATAGCCAGTTCTTATATGTGCAGAGATTCAGTCATTTGCAAAAAAATTATTTCTTCGAATTGTTTATTTGTTCTAGCATCTACTGAAATATTTATTCATGCGAATTAATATATAAACAGGTAGCAGCGGATGGTAATTTTATACATATATGATATCAAAACGCAGAGGTGTGTAAATGAAACCCACGTTTTATATCTGAAACAAAAACATCGGTTCCATCTAAATTTTATGAACAAGGTTAAATCCAAAACTTACGTCCAAAGTTAAGTCCAAAAGGCATACAAGATTTAGATGACTCAAAACGTAATTAAGAGTCTTTTGAACTAGGCGGCTATGCAAAGAAAATTGTTGAATCTAAGATGAACAAAACCTAAAAGAAAGCATGAAAACTCCGATGTAAGTTAAGCCAGAATTGCATGTGAATATTTAGTTTAGAAATGTTAGTTTGCAGAACAGTAACATAAGTTGTCTAGGTTACTTATAGGTTCTTATTTTTTCACCGGCGAAAGCATTGAAATTTTTAGTGTATTACATCATAAGAAAGGAAATAAGTTCAATGAAATTTCAATCAAGTGCTAATAAAAATTTTTTAAGACGTAAATTAAAATATATCAATATACAGGTAAACCTTGTTTAACGAACCCTCGCTTAACAAAATCTCAGATCAACGAATATCAATTTTTGATACAAAACCTCACTTAACGAATGCATACCTCGGAATAACAAATAAAAAAAAAACAACCATCAATCACTCGATAATACTGTCGAATACATTATGGAGATTTTGTTTTGTCATTTAGTATTGATTTACCAGTCTTATACAACCGATGGACCAAGGGGTTATTGTTGCGTTTAAAACTAATTATTTACGAGAAGTTAATTATTTATTTTTAGCGATTTATTTTTATTTTTTATAAATTAAAAGTTAGCACTTATAAAAATATCGAAAAAATACAATATGCAATTATGGTTCGAAGTAGTACACATAGTATCTGATGTCATAGATACCAGCAGCATAACCAGCGATAGTATAATAATTGCAAGGTTAACCTATTTGAAAGAGTGGACGAAGATTCGGAATGCACTTTTTTGGAAATGAAACATATGAGATTATTCCAGGAACCAAACTAATTACTTCTCATATAACACCGTATAATTTCATACCTCTATCTACGAATACTCTCTTAACGAAGCATTTCGAAGGATCGTAAACTTATAATGTAAACTTATGCCAAATGTGCAACATTCTCGATATTATGTATTGATGGTGATTCGCATATTTATAATAATATTCAAAATACCATATACCGAGTGCTCTTGTACATAGATAATTAGATTTAACATATCAAGCAAACATCACACCTTTTATTGAATACAGGAAGCAATAACCAAACTTTATTACATTCAATTATTGATTTACACCACCAACAATTTAAAATCACTAGTTTAGTATATTTTATTATATAGGAAATTTTAATATTTGAATATGTACAAAAGCTTTTGAATTTTACAAATTGATTTTAAAATAGCAAAATATATATATTCACAAAGCACCAAATGATTTAATAATATATAAATTATATAAAATTACAAATGAAATAATATTAATATTATATATTAGCAAAATTAATTAAAATGGGATTAAATTTAATATTTCATTCAAGTAAATTTTGTATAATATTAACTATAATCGCAAACAAAATTATATATGTTAAAAATAATATTTAATATGTTGTCATTAATTTCGAATGCAACATTCTTATAGATCTCATCATTTCTTTAAAGTAATGTGCAAAAAATAAAAGTCAATGTAACATATCCCCATTATATATTTTGGAATCCGATATTATAACAAACTTTTATTCTATTACACATACGAAGCATCGCAAGCATACCAGAGAGCACACCATAATGGATTTTTATGTTAATAATTTCCATAAATATATGAAATTGTCTTCGCTTTTATTATATCTAACATTGTCGTTGTCTAACAACAAACCATCCCGTCTCTTTAGTGTAGATATACCTTACCAAAATCACCATTAAAATCATTTTAACGAATCTTTATTGAATTAACATTATTTTTTATTATCTAAAAAGTGCTTTTAGATAAAATAAAAAATGAAACAAACTTGTGTGAAGATATTGAATTAAAAGTACATCGAAGGAAAAACTGCTCAATAAATGTTCTTACGTAATCGTATATACGAAACGAGTCCTGTTTGGTTTCTTTAAACAAAACGAAAAACGAGGTCGAGACATAAGGAAAAATTATAAATAAATAAATAGCAACAATAATAGTAAAAATAATAATATTAATAATATTCTTGTTTTATATATACCAAATGATATAAATAAATATCCTGTATCAATGATGCCTGTTAGTTTAAATAACTCCTTTGGGGTACATATATTTGTGCGTTCCCATTTATTTTATTCATTTTATTCGATACATTTTTTCGGTATATTTTATTCAGTGTATTGGTATATTATATGCATGTATGTACTCGAATATATGCTGTCATATAATATTTCGAAACTTATATATGACAGAATAAAAAAGGATATGTATATACATATTATGTACTAAAATATGTATAATGATGATATCACATAATATGACTATGACAAATCACACTGTTAAAATGGATATCAAATTTAATTCATATATCCTCTCTAGAATGATTTATAAGAGGAAAATTCATTTAAAAATGAAAATAATAATAATATAAAAAAAATGTGAAAAATATGAAATTTTATTTCAGAATTTTTGATAGCTTAAAAAATTGTATAGCAGAGGTGGTGCAAATATAATGGAATGGGATATTCTGGCAAGGCAAAATGGATCAGAGTTAAGTGTTGTGATTTTTTGTGTTTTAAGATTTATATAATCTGTTCTTTGCTGTTATTATGATCTTTCTCATTAGAAAATTACTATTTTTAACCAAATATTTCCTAAGCTTTTATCAACATACTTAAAATAAATTTAATTTCCCAATTATATTATTTCTTTTAAGATTATAATTTTCCACCTTACCAACACTAACAAAAACAAATACTAAATCATTGAAGAATATTTTGTTCGATTAGAAAAATTATTTTTTCACTAAATACAAGAAGAATGAATTAATATGTATGAAATGTTTTTATTGGTAGTTAGTATAAATAATCTATGGCGTAACGGCCCTTACCGCGTCTCGAATGAGACCTAAACAACCAATTTTAACGATTGGTGTACATTATGTGTAGGTGATCAGCCGAACGAATGTTTTTACACAAACGCGTTTTTATGACAACCGGTTGCATGTTAATTTTTGGTCAACGGCGGGAATCGAAACCGCGGCGTGATGAGAAACTATTAAGCTACAACCGGCGACGAGTTAGTATACTTTTAATATAACTCTTGCGTCAAGCTTACGATACATTAGACTTATTTTGACAGCATATTTTCTAGGAATGAAACAATGTAACACAATAGTTTGGCTGGAAATTTATGTTACAAAGCATTATATAAGCTATCACGATTATCACTGAGCAACAAGTTTTACAAGAAATGGAATCACAAAATTCGATTTGTAAAAGAACTATAGTCAAACATTTATTATCTTTCTTTTTGTTCGATGTTGGGGATTGCTCTGTTTATTGAAGTATGGATTGATGGGCTTTTTTGTTGATGTGGTTGTGGTTGGACAAGGTTTGCAGTTTTAACGCCGATCTTGATTAGAAAATTTATTTTGTTTTCATTCAGTACTGCATTCAGTACTGCACAATCAAACTCACACAGTAATGTGTGAGTTTGATTGTATTTGAGGATGCTGTTGAGCCATACGTATTGCCTCTCGAGTTGGATGGAGATTGGTTGTGGTGGGATGGCATCAAATCATATCGAGGATGCAGCCTGGGTAAAGTACTCCAGTTTTTTTGCTGTGACTACTTTGATTATGTAGATGGTTTGATGGTGATTTTCGGCAGTTAATACTTTTTCTCCTTTGATATCTGTAAGGACTTTTTTGGGGAGAGGCTGATAAATCTTTGAATCTCTGTTTAAAACTTTATTTAGTAACCTGGAATTCTCTTTGAGGTTGGTATGTGAAACATATAGTTTAAAATCGATCGCAATACTAAAATGGGACTGACTTTAAAGTTAAAGTTTTCACACCTTATACATTTCATAATTGGCGAGTTTCTAATGAAAAATACTAGATGCAAAATAAATCGTGTTATGACAGATAAAATCTGTTAGATGACAATTTTATCTGGTTCGTGTCTTTCCATGGTTTATTGTCGGCATTGATTAAATAAAGAATTTTCAGTACCATTGAAAAATGATGGCAAATCGTTGATTATAAACAGGTGAGGGATGAATAGAAATTAATCAAGGTGATGGTTCAGTAGATTAGACATACAAGGTGTCCCAAAAGTGACTGACACAAATGGTTCGGATGGATTTCTTGATCAAAGTGGAGACGACTTTACTTTTACCATTTCGCACTGTGAAACCCACCTATCAAGTTATAGGCGTTTGAAGAGGTGCCTTCCAACGTAGAAAAAAGAAAATTCCAAAATATACAAGTTTATAAAAGTGTCTGTTTTAAAAAAATATAAGGAAAAATTAAAATTTTTATTGGAACCTGTAAATTTTTGTAGGTAGATACAATAATTAAGCAAATATCACATAGTTAGCTTTTCTGAAATTGAAGAGTCTTAACTATGTTTTCAAGAAAAAATAGTTAAGGTCGTTGAAATACTTTTTAAGTAAATATTCATGACTCTTATACTTTATTTAAAATAAATTTTATCACCTTTGAATTGAGCCTTGCGAAAAACAAATGGTTATTTTAATACAAGGTACGTTGGAAGGTGCTTCTCCAAACGCCTATAACTTGATAAAGGGGCTGAACAGTGCGAAGTGGTAAAGGTAAAGTCGTCTTCGCTTTGATCAAGGAATCCAACCGAACCATTTGTGTCAGTCACTTTCGGGGCACCCTGTATATATGATTGACAAGCAGAAAAATTTGCTGCACGTTACTATAAGTGTACAAATTTTAATGAAAATTAAATTTTTAAAGATTTATATCAAGAAGTGCAATAACAATTTTAATTTTTTATTTATATAATGAAAATCATTTATAATATAATAAACATACATTGTTTATTATATGGGTTTGCAGGTTTTAATTAATTAACTTGATAAGAATAGATATTGTTCACAGCCGTTTAGAAGTTGAAAACAGGTGACCGTATATTGTGGTCTAACTATAATTTTATTTGGCTGAGATAAATAAAATTAATTAATTAAATTAGTTGTTATACAATCTTGAGCCACGAATTAAACAATTTTGTATTAATATTTTAATTTTAATCAAGGGGGATGAGGGCAGATATGTAGGTATTATAGACTGTAAACTGTGGTAGTTTAATAACGATTTGCTTGGTTTCAGCGTAACTTTCTAACTTACATATCTTCTCCATTTTTTGGGTAACTCATTTATAAAATAGTTAACCGAGATTTACTCAAATCTATACATGTATCTTTAGTATATCCTGTAAATTAAATAATTAAATGTTTTAAAGAATATTGTAAGTCAAAATTAATGAACGCCTAGCAATGATAGCCGTTGTATATTAATCAATATTCTAGATGTTTTAAAAAAAGTTCGTGTTAATAACATACACACTTTTTATGGCGGCTTTTACAGGCCATTATTGGCCCGTACCGTGTCAACAATTTGACTCGATCGGTTTCGTTCACGAGCCAGCTCTTCATATTGTTGCAAGCAATCAGAAGATGCCAGATCGCTCTCTACGCCGTGGAGCCATCCTCGCCGACAGCGACCTTTTCACCTACCGAAAGGCGTCTCTCTCTTCAAAGATCGCTGTATTATTCGGTTTGTATCAGCACGCAGAACGTGACCGAGCCAGGAATTTGCATTAAATTCCTGATCTCGTCTTTGAAACGAACTCGGTATCATCGTCGCGTTTTGGGCCATATATCACAGGCATGATTCTTCTCTCGAATGTTAGTAGAAACCATCTCTCGTAATCATCCGTCAAGGTCCAACTCTCACATCCATACTTGACAACGGGTCTAATCAACACTCTGAACAGTTTCAGCTAACCCGCATTTGCAAAATATTTTAATTTTAGCAGTGGACATCCACATTAGATTATATGAAAATCCCAATATATTAAATTAAAGTGATTGTTTTATAATACAATTATTTTAATTTAAAGCTACAAGGTAAGATTTATATGTTAATACACTGTCATATAAATGTTTTTAATAATTTATAATATTTCTATGTCTTGTATTAGTGAAATTCAACTCTAACTGTTTTATAATTATCAGTGATTGTTAAACATAAAGATAAAATGAATTGTTGATTAAAGCAAGTGGCCTTAAAGATCTCTTGCACTATATGAAAATGGAAACTTTTATATCACTGTATCATAACATGTTCTCAAATTATGATCCCATGTGATACGACACAAAAGCGATAACATTAGTAGCTAGACTGTAAATCTATGTACAAGTACATCCTTATAGTATAACGTTCCATTATATTCGTCATAAATATATGATTATATGTATGAGGATTTTTAGCTCGACTTATTTATTTAGAAGAAAAGCACCACAACAACAATACAAGGAAGGCACTATATAATAGTAATAATAATAATCATAATATCTTATTGTAATATTTCTCAAGATAGGATCATTGAAATTAGAGTAAAAATAGTGGTAGTTATTGTAGTTGCTAGTAGATTTTTTTTTGTGCAGAATATATAACAAGACTTTCTAAGATGCATATTCTTATGAATATTTTCTGTGCTTATCTTCAAAATGATGACAATGAAACACGACTTTTTGGATATGTAGTAAAAATATTTACGTACGAGTAATGTGAACATGGAAATATTTTTTGGGAAAAAATATTTATGATTATGAATACTGAACAAGATGAATAGTGTCTAGATATTTAGATGAAAGAAAGAAATATTCCCATATCCGAGAATTTTATGGAAATTTGTCGAAGATATAATTGGATTGGTTTTTTTAATTTTTTAAAGCCACCAACAAGTATTTTACTGAGAGGGGTAAATTCGAGAACACGTTTCTTTATATTATTCATTACTGAAATTGAAAATATAATTCACCATTTTCATGCAATGTCAAAATTTAGTCATAATTAGTTTTTAAATATGTAGTTTAATTGATATACACAGAGAAACGAGAATATTAAATTGAAAATGGATTTCACACACGAATACATTCCTAAAATAAATAAATTGATGGATAAATTGATGAAAATTAATATTTAATTGGACTTTCCCTTTTAACATAATAGTATAGAAACGAGTCCGGTTAATTATTGCTGTTGCTATTCTTTTAACTTGATTAAAATATGAACAAAAATAATTATCGATACATTCATAGAAACTATATAGTACTTCCAAGAATTGGAGAAAGCATCTTTAACAACTATATCATATTAAATAAATTATTATCACATTGAACTAATCACCACACATATACCATTTTTGTGACACCGCTATATTAATAAATTAAAATATAAACCGAAACGATATCATTTTCCAACATAATTGTTTGAATTTACAACATAACGATGTTGATAATTTTATTTTATATTTTTCCGTTTTATTTTCCGCTATATATGTATATACATATTGTGTACATAAAGATTCAACAAACAACATACACAATACGGAAAATATCTGTGAAAACGCTTGTTAATAAAATAAAAAACTACGACGACCACTTGAAATTTATTTTCATTTTAAATGACTATCCGCACACTTAAAAAACATAAAAAGGATATTGAATTACCTTTTACACATAGGGTAGTAGTGTGTAGACTTAAGAGAGCATATACTTGGAAAAAATGGTTTTAGTTTTTCCGTTACACAATTTTCATCAGTAAGGGAGTGAAAATATCAACTAGTGTGTATACCAATTAAACGGGAGTTTTTTTCACTTTTGCGATTGGTATCAAATTGTGTTATATTATGTTGTCGCTGTATGTTTACTACAGGAAATAATTTAATGAATTAGTTTTGATTAATGGAATTTAATAAGATGTCGGAAAATTTCTTGAAATTTGATATGTTTATGTAAGAAATGTGTATAAAAGAAGACGATAGATAAATGTTAAATTTGATTGACCTAAAGGAAACTTAGAAAAATGAGGTAGATAAGTTGACTCAAAAAATTTAAGTAAACGTGGACTAAGCTCGCAAAGAAATTGTCAATTTTTTTATTTCGGTGTATATTGCGATTAAGGCTTTATGTCTCATGCAAAACGTCGGGTAAATTCAACAATACACTTAATTGGATGCTTATTCATAGCAATTTCCTCACTCGCGGATGTACTTAAAACTATACATTGTCGAAACGTCAAACAACTTTTAAAGATGTCTGAGTTTTTCTGTGATATTTTTAATTTCAGTCTTTATATTGTGTTTGTATTTTTTTATTACAATCTGTTTTGTGGCGGAAACACTCTAAACCCGTCCACTCAGTTCCCTCTATCTTAACCGAGAACGTATACGGATGTAACCTGAATCTGCATAGATCCTCTGCACAGTCTATTAGTTTTGAACTCCGATAGAGAGTCATATACTATGTTTCCATGTAGAGTATAGAGCTAGGTTGAATTGAAATTAGGATTAAGTTTAATTTAATATGGCGGCGATCGTTTCCATGAAAAAAAAAAACAGAGTTAGGTTAAGTTGACAGCTTATATTTTTTGTTTGTAATTAGTCATTTTTTGTATTTTTGTATATAATGGGGAAAATCACAGTAAATAAGAATGTTAAAATACTGTGTTTAGTGCATAGAAAAAAACCTTCGGTCACAAAATCACAACCAAAGTAACCGTCGCCAATTTAAATTTCAACTCTACTCAACTTCATTAGTTTCGTCGAGTTAAAAACATTTATCGAATCTCGACCCTAAACTCTGTTTCCATGAACGCCAACCCTAACTCTACTTTGTTTCAACTTAGCATGGAAACATAGTAATAGATGTGTTCATTCACATACCTAATCGTAATTGAATGATAATAAATCCATGCAACATAGATTTCTGCCCAAATAAATAACAGTCGACATAATCTGTTCTGCTTAGTAACGTTAGTTAGGCCAATGGGTATTGTTATTGGTCTTATATTCAATCAATAGAAAGATGTTTCCATCGCATACGCATGCTTTTAAAATTTATAAACAAGCATAAATATAATTGGATCAAATTTATGATTTTTTTTCGGTGAATGAATCAAAAACAAATATAGGTACGTTTGGGCATCATTAAAAATTTTCCAAAATGCAAACCAAAATAAATAATAATCAATTATTGAATCATAAATACATATATGTAAATAAAAATAACTTTGTTGAATGCTCTAAAAATATTGGCGTAAATAATAACTTAATAAAATGTACAAACAGGACTATGTTATACTCCTTCATAGAAACGAAATACAAGCGTCCATTTTATATGGGATTTTATATGGAAATACAATATATATTATGTTTATGAATCAAACAATTTTAATAGCCATTATTTTATTTTTAGAATTATATTAAGAGACCGATATAAAAGATCCGAGGATATAATAAACTATAAAATATAAAATGTTTATTTTAGTAATTATTTAATTAGTCAAATTGAAATTTAATTCAAAAATAGCGAAGGATTTGTTTATTCAGCTATATGCATGTTTGTTTATATATTATAATTAAATAATAAAATTTTAATATGTATTTGAATACTGGATCTTAATAAGTGAAAAATATGGGGTGTTATCGGTTATTATTGATCGTCAGCTTCTCATACTGAATTGTAAATATATCGGTAACATTATCTGATAATCTTCAAAGCCAATATTTAATCGGTAACCAATTTTTAATTATTGTCAGTTCTAAATCACCACCCAAGAACATGGCCAATTAAGGTTAAATAGAATATAAGGAATTTTATTTAGCTAGGTTTTCTTATTTGCAAGATATTAAGCTTTAAATAGTTAAAACCAAAAATTAACAAAACACCTACAGTAATTTATACTTTATAAGTACAGATAATTTCACATTTTTAAACAGTTTGTATATACCGTCTTTTTACTGAGCTGCAGTATTGTTCTAACAAAATAATCGCTAACTAAACCATTTCGATCTGCACTAATTGGCATTATATTTTCGAAACACAAATTTCCGATACACTATTGACCGAAGTACATACTATTGACCGAAGTAGGGAGGACCTTCCCCATATTTTCCAGTCAGTTTAATCAAAATTCATCACTGAAAATTATGTTCAGGGATTAAACTCAAGTTGTTGTAACTGATTTTTATATATAACATGTCAGCACCATATGAGGGTCATTGACTCTATGAAAATCAAGATGTTATCTCTGCTTACATATAAAAATCTTTGCTTACATTTCACATATTTATTTCCTACACTTTTCATATTGTTAGAATATGCTATATCGAATAAAATTAAAATTGAATTTAAACTTAAACTTAAACCGAGATATCGAAAAATGTCGAAAAAATCAAAACACTTAATTCTGTAATTTGTGTTTAAATACTTGAAAGAGAGTAAATCATTGTTAACTATAATTATTAATTTGAAACCCTAAAATCTTCTGGAACAAAATAGTAAAATCAAACCTATCGAATAATATATAGGAATATACGATATTATAAACTGCATACAATTATTGAAATTTATCCATCAAGAGATGTCTTCATCAAGTTGCATCCTTAAACTAATGACGTCTTTGCAAAAATAGTTTGTGTGAATAAATCTATATGTAGAACCGCACATATAATCAAACTATTCAAAATTCAACAAAAAACTCGGTTTTTCACAACTAACAATTTAATTTTAGTTTTTCTATAATATAATGAAATAATATTTTTAAAAAAATTGTTTTATTTTTAATAAAATAAAATTTTATCCAATTAGTTTTACCTCCCCATATACGTACATACGTACGAGCAGACGTAAATTTTAATTTTATTTAGTTTATATTTTTCGGGTTATTGGGAATTGCAGATTAATCCTGTGTAAAAGCTTCATTTTTAATTTATTTACTATTACTTTTTTTCATTTTATGTAATTAAATCCTTTTTACAATAAGCAGAAATTTGGAAAATTATGATTAAAATACTATCAATTTTTATAATTTTATTTAAAATCAAATCACAAGATAACAAAGTGTATATAAATATCGACATTACAACCTAACAACTAATTTGTAATATGAAACGAAAACATGTTTTCTTTGTGATAATATGTCATTGATTCACTGTCAAACATATTAAGATGTCAAATTTTCCCATCAACAACGAGTCATAACAATACACATATACAAAACATAATAAAAATCCTTTTTATTCAACCATTCATAATCCTTTTATTTGTTAGCAATATTGTTATCTTGTTTATCATCTTGAAACGAAACTACACATAAAATCACCTACTCTATAAATATTTTCAATCCAACTATCAATATCTTTTCATCGCTATGTGGTATACACAATACCGTCATAGAATTACAAATGATCAAAATAATAGTTTTTGCTTCACCTATACCTGTGTTTGTTGTCAGTAAGATTTAACATAATAAAGATTTTCTCGAGATTGTTATTTTTCATCATTTTTCTTTTTCGTTTACGAGGATATCCATTTTTTATTGGAGAAAGAAAGAAGCGACGATAAATAAAATTCGAACACAAAAAATAAGAAAAACGATAAATTGGATGATTTTCCACACAGATAACTATATTTTTTTAGTCGACACACAAAAAAAACAAGTAACTCTTTTTAACGGTATTTGAAGGTAAAAACACATGTTGCATTTTCATAAATTGTTTGTTTATTTTTTTGTTAGCTGACAAAACAGAATAACTTTCAGATAAAAACCATTTGTTACTTTAACTGTTTAAAAGGAAAAAAGTTGAAAACTAGTAAGTTTTCGAATTAAGAGCGATAAAAACTAGATAGTTTAGTTCAATCACAAGATTAAACGATAATATTGTTGTTTATATAAGGATTTTTCATAACCAAAAGAGGTAGAAGTTTATTCGAAAATTTTTAAGCACAATTGAAATGGTTGCAGTAAATGAATTAGATTCAGCAGTTTTTTCTGAGCTGTAACTATTTGAATTTGTTTAGAATTGCCTTTCAACACGATAGAAATATATACATATATATATATATATATATATATATATATATATATATATATATATATATATATATATATATATATATATATATATATATATAAATATATATATATATATATATATATATATATATATATATATATATAAATATATATATAAATATATATATATATATATATATATATATATATATATATATATATATATATATATATATATATATATATATATATATATATATATATATATATATATATATATATATATATATATATTGTCTCTGACTAAAAACTTATTTGACTGATTGACTGTTGTTCAAACTGTTGAAATTTATAATTAGAATTTTTCGTATGTGTGACTTATCCCACTTTTAAATTCAATCAAATAAAATATTTGATATTTTAATTCAAAAATATTCCTTATAGTGGAATTATTTATTTTTATATATTAAATATATTTCGGCAATCAAGTTGTCATCTTCAGTAATTATTATGAAATCAATCATAGTCTCATATATCATATATATAATCATAGTCTCATATGAGCTACTGAAAATGATAATAACTACTGAAGATGGTAACTTGATTGGCGAAATATATTTAATATATAAAAATAAATAATTCCACTATAAGGAATATTTTTGAATTATTTGAACCTATTATGAAGAGATTGTGGCAAGACTAGTAGAGTCGAATGGAAAACTGTTCTTAACAGATGTTTGTAGGTAGAGTAAAACCTTGGTGTTGAGTAGTACATTATGAGGGAAAGGAATAATTTTGGTCTTACAAACAAAGCAGTCGTTCGGACCAACAATATTGTCGATCATTTAATTTCGGTTGTATAGGTTATTGTCTGAGTAAAATCATTTGTTTTGAATATACTACAAAACATAAATTTTTCTCATTTTATAACGCGATTAAACGAATTTCCAATAAACTTTCAATCAGGATAATAGAGCTGTGCACTATTACTATTTACTGTTTGGTTCTGAATTAATGGTTTTTAAATTAAATTTTCTGGTCAGTATTGTTTCAATCATTAACAAAATATTAGTTTACTTTAAATTATGAATACCTTTTTCACTTTTCGATACATCATTCCTATAAACTAACACCTTTATCTAATTAATATCTCAGAATAAAATTTAATTATGTGACACTAATTAATAATTTACTGACATAATCAGAAGTATACCTGGTATATGTTGCAGAAAATTAATTAATTTAATTTTTATTTTTTCGTAAAGGTACATGCAAGCATATAAAATATTATTATTCAATAGATGAAAATATGTAATTAGAATATTAATGAAAATACTATTTATCTGTTAAAAATCACAAATATAGATGGAATTGTAAATTTAATTAATTGATTATATGAATAAATATAATAAATCTATGCCTTGTACTGTTGGTATTGTATTATTTTATCAATATAGAATGTTTTAATAATTTAATTTCGGATTTTTTTTAACTTTTGTTTTACAAAAATTATTTGATTTTTTTCATACTATACATGTATACAGATAATAGAAACTCTAAAATTCAAAAATGCATTGATGTGACTTCTATTAGATTCTGAACAAACCATACATCTTTTCTATTTAATATGACATAAATAAAAATATATTAGTAATTTTGTAGTTTTGTGAAAGGTATGAAACGTAGCTCGCGTTGACCTGCGTTCCCTGATCTGCTTTTTATTTATTTTCTAACTTGGTATTGTTAATATTGGTGGATTTGTATGGGATTTTGTTTGATGGTATTTTGGGATGCGTATTTGGGATGTGGTATTTTGGCATGGTAATTAATTGGTATCTGACGATGATTGGTCATACATTCGTAGACTGTCCCATACCTCCAACCGGTGTATTTTGTTATCGATGTGGGTTGAAAGATACAATTACCCCTCGTTGCACTCGTTGTGCGGAAAACTCTGCACGTGGCCACCGGAAACCTGGGAACCAGTTGCCACCAAAACCATTAACACCCAGGAGTACGCAAGAGGCTTCAACCAGCAACCGAGAGGAACGATACCATCCAAATCAGACCAACGCGGATCAATAGCTACATCTGATACCATATTTTCAGAACCAGTCTTATTAAGTCAAATTTACTCAACAAACAATCAATCTATACCGATTACCGAACCACTTGAAACTGTAAGCTTCACTAGTCCTCTCACTACTTCAATTTACAATAAATCCACACATTCTGAAAAGGATAAAGCTACTAATATCAATGAATTATTTCATTTAAATATGCAGCCCAATACAAATCAAAAATATCTTCCTGAACCACTGCGAATATATAATTATGCAAGAAAGCAGAGGTCAAGAATGTATTGGGAACGTCGTAAAGCAAGAAGGTCCACCATCTTATCATCAATTATTACCTCAGACCCAGTAGATAGGAGACCGTATGCCCAGGTTATAATTAATAATATATCATACAATGGTCTACTTGACAGTGGAGCGAGCATAAGTGTCTTGGGTCACGGATCTGAAAAATTTTTGTCGGATCAAAGTACCCGTTTTCATAACTTCCCAGCTCATATAAATACCGCTAGTGGACAACCTCAACGAATTTTCGGTTATATTTATGCAACCGTTGAATTTAATAACCAGTCCCACCGAATGTTGTTGTACATCGTACCTACGCTGGAACAGCCGCTTTATCTGGGAATCGATTTTTGGAACCGATTTGGTGTAACAGTGAGCTTATCTTCCTTAAGTACCTCTCTCGAGAACTTTGATCTATCCACATCACCTAAATTTCATTTACTTACTAATACAGTTCAGAATAAACTAAATGCTATCAAGGAGTCTTTCCCTTCAAGTTCTAAATTAGGACTAGGTAAAACACATTTGGTAACTCATGTTATCGATGTCGGAACAGCAAAACCCATTAAACAAAGGTTCTATTCAGTGTCTCCGGCTATTCAGAAAATTATGTACGAGGAGCTTGACCGAATGTTGGCTCTCGATGTGATCGAAGAGAGTCAAAGCTCGTGGTGTTCGCCGGTTCATCTAGTGCGTAAAGCTAATGGCAAAGCACGCCTTTGTTTAGATGCCCGCGAATTGAACAAGGTGACCGTCAAGGATGCGTATCCGCTGCCCCTTATCAATGGATTGTTGGGTCGTTTGGATCAAACCCGTTATATCTCTGCGGTAGATCTCAAAGACGCCTTTTGGCAGATACCACTCGACCAACAATCTAGAGATAAGACAGCGTTTACGATTCCTGGGCGGCCCTTGTATCAATTCAAGGTCATGCCTTTTGGACTGTGCAATGCACCCCAAACATTATGCCGTCTTATGCACCGGGTGATACCTTATCAATTGCATGACAAAATATTTGTTTACCTAGACGACCTCCTAGTAACATCGGCTACTTTGGAAGAACATTTTACACTCTTGGCACAGGTCGCTAATTTGTTAAAGAACGCTGGGTTAACCATAAACCTTGACAAAAGTCAATTTGTTTTAAGAGAGGTTAATTACCTTGGATACGTAGTGGGAAACGGGTGTCTTCGCACAAACCCTGAAAAGTGCAAGGCCATAATGGATTTTCCAACACCAAGAACTAGTAAACAAATTCGGCGTTTTCTGGGGATGTGCGGGTGGTATCGCCGTTTCATAAAAAATTTCGCCTCGTTAGCTGCACCGCTTACGGACCTTATCGGGAAATCATCTAAAACTAAATGGTCTACTGCTGCAGAAAATTCTTTCAACCTACTAAAACAAGCCTTATCCTCGGCTCCAGTCTTGGCCAACCCAGATTATGGTCGTCCGTTTTTCATACAATGTGACGCTAGCACTGCGGGCGTTGGGAGCGTACTTTTTCAGATCGATGCGGAAGGTGGTGAACATCCTATAGAGTATATGTCCCACAAACTAAACTCGGCCCAAAGAAATTACTCTGTCACCGAACTTGAGTGCTACGCAGCGGTACTAAGCGTTCAAAAATTCCGACCGTATATCGAGGGATATACTTTTACGCTTTATACCGATCACGCCAGTTTACGCTGGTTAATGTCGCAGAAAGATCTATCTGGGAGACTTGCCAGATGGAGTCTTAAGTTGCAGGCTTTTAATTTCCAGATTGGGTATCGAAAAGGATCCGTCAATATAGTTCCAGATACACTTTCACGTGCTTTTTGTGATGAATTGAATTCATCAGTGTATGACATGACTCCCGGTAATTTTCGACCACATGACTATTCTTCAAGTCAGATAGAAACTTTTAATCGTGTTAATCATTCAAACGATCTTCCGTGTGTAGACAGTCTTGTCAAATCTGGTGAGGTGCCTGTTCTCCACCTGGACCTGAATTCACCTGCTTTCTTGACTGAAGAATATCTAAATCAAATTAATTCTATTAAGAATTCCAAAAATTCTAATCATAATTTTCAAATACGTGATAATAAACTATTGATCTGCCCTTCTTTTGGTTCGCGATATACTGACACTGATATTTCCGAATGGAAGTTAATGGTACCAATTTCATTGACACCATCTCTCATTGAACAAGCCCATGTGCCTCCAACCTCAGCGCATTCAGGAGTAGCTAAGACTTTGGATAGGTTGCAACGACAATTTTATTGGCCTCGTATGTCTCTTCATGTTAAAGAATTTATTTCTAAGTGCACAAAATGTAAAATGAATAAAGGCGTAAATTTTTCGACTCGACCAACCATGGGAGTTCCAGTAGAATCCACCCGACCGTTTCAAAAACTCTTCGTAGATTTTCTAGGACCATATCCACGGTCAAAGCGTGGCAATTCCTATATTGTAATTGTATTAGATCATTTCTCTAAATTTATATTGGTCAAACCATTGAGAGAAGCGTCTGCCTCTTTGCTGTGTAATTTTCTTGAAAATGAAGTGTTTCTATTATTCTCGGTTCCTGAAGTTGTTACTTCAGACAATGGCAGACAATTCGTTTCGAAGATGTTCCATGAATTGCTCGATAAATATAAAATCTCGCACATTCGGACCCCTGTTTACTCTCCACAAAGTAATGCTTCCGAACGAGTTAATCGAACATTGCTTGCGGCTATCCGTTCGTACATTGAAGATCGTGATCACAACGAATGGGATATTCATTTACAAGAAGTAGCAGCCGCCTTACGAAATGTTGTACACGATTCAACTCGTTATGCCCCACATTATTTAGTGTTTGGCCAACATATGTCTTTGCATGGAAGTGATTATGCCATGCGCAAACTTTTATCCGAAGTTGACGCTAATGAGGTGCAAATAATGTCTAAACCCGATCGGTTAAATCTAATAAGAGATCAAATAATTCATTATCTGAAGGTAGCTCATAATAAGGTAGCTAAACGTTACAATCTTCGGAGTCAAAATCGAATCTTTACTCCTGGTCAGCCAGTTTTTATAAGATCGTTCGTTCAAAGTGACGCCTCTAATAAATTTTCAGCCAAACTAGCTGCCAAATTCATTCCCGCTATTATAGAATCTAGGGTGGGTAATGTAGCCTATGTCGTTAAAAATCAAACTGGGAAAGTATTAGGTACCTTTCACGCGAAAGATATTCGTCCTTAACATTTGGCCAAAATTGATTTATTAGTATATATTTTTTTAAACTGCACCATATTATCTAGGCCCGGCTTAATGAGACTGTTTCTCGGGTTTGGGTCGTCCCCACGTTTGAAACGTAGCTCGCGTTGACCTGCGTTCCCTGATCTGCTTTTTATTTATTTTCTAACTTGGTATTGTTAATATTGGTGGATTTGTATGGGATTTTGTTTGATGGTATTTTGGGATGCGAAAAGAAAACTTAATAATTGGGTGAGAGTTAATCAGTTACTTGGGTGAAGCGATAATTAATAGACAAGTTACTAGAGACTAAAAATATAAAAAATAAGTAGCTGTTTAAAAAAGACTTGTGATAATCAATTGATAGACTCCCATGTGCTATAACGGGGAGAAAATGTGATGAGTTTTAACAAATCATTAATGTGAACATTTGATGTTGCTAATCAAACTGATTATATAAAAATCGTGAACTTTACGTGAAATCGAATTTAAAAAAATAGTTAATATATGTGCATATAAATATGTATATAGATACATGACGCTTTAAAAAAAAAATGTATCTATAGAAATTGTGTACAATGCGGTAAACTTAACCATAACGCTAGTTAAAGTGCTACAGTGAATCATTGTTGTCACTTAAATCGAGAAAATCGATTGTAATGAAAACTTAAACTTAAATATTAATTGTATACTAGTTTAATTAAGTAACTTAAGTTTAATTAATATATTATAACTATAAACAATAAATGAATGAATGAAATATTATAAGTCAACCAAACTAATAAATCATAAAAAAAAAAAATAATAATAATATCAACGGCATTATTTGGAATAGTCAGTAATATTGCTTCGTCAGTAAAAATTCACGTTAACGTTATCAATCCACGTTGTAACAACGATCAACACCCGGGATAAAAGTAAACCAAAATTTATTGTACCTAATTTTAGTTTAAATTTAATTAAATTTTTTATTATATCTCTTTTTTTCATGTTTTATATGGTGATGGGTATTTTAAGTTTATAATTAAGTTTAGTTTAGTGTTTGAGTTCATTATAATTGACTTCCTTTAACATTAGTTTTATTAATTTTCTATAATTTTTTCTTTTCTAATAATATAAAAATATAATAAATGAATTCTTATAAAGTACAAAAAAATATAAATTGCATCATGTATAGATAGTCAGTACTAGGTTGAGAGGATGAGTTGTAGGTAAGTATAGGTATCCAAAAAAAAAATATATAGTCAGAATTTCCCTCTAGCGGTCTATCGGTGAACTTATATACGATTTGGAAACACCCACCCCAACACCATGAGCTTTAGCCGGCCAGAGTCGACCGCTCCAAATCTAATAAGTCACCATTTCTGTTAACTTCCGTTACTCCGGTCACGGAAATGTTACAGGTATATGCTCTTTGTATCTCTAAAAATACCAAAATTACACATATGTATATAAATGGTTTTTCTAACTTACGAATTATAATAATATGTGAGTATATTTTGCATGATAAAAACAACAAAAATATGAAAAGGATTGATAAATGTGCTTTGAATATTTTATCAAAAAATTAAACCTATTGTTATAATATTATATTGAGTATTGGATGGTGATTTTATGATGTAAGTATAAAGAGATATCTACATATAGGTACATTAATAACATTCACACATATCAGTTATTTAATTTAGAAAATGTTGTGGAAAAATCATTTCAAATTGTATTTATTATTGGTCGAACTATTATCGAACTATATGTTCATCTTCATTTAATTTAATTAATTGTAAATGAACGGTAATATATATATATATATATATATATATATATACATATATATATATATATATATATATATATATATATATATATATATATATATATATATAATATCTGGTGCAACGACCAGAATCGAACTCGAGACCGCGGCGTGATGAGAATTAAGCTATAACCTTAAACATTAAGCTACAACCGGCGAATATACAACCGGGATTTATTTATACAGTCAAAAATAGTTATAAACCAAGCAACAAATTTAGCATCTAAAGTAATGATCCAATGAGCCAACAATTTTATCATATTGACATTCTTTGTTGCTTCATGCTTATAATTATTACTGCAACTATAAAACTTAAGTTTTAATTTTTAAATGTATGCGTGAAACTGATATTGATTGTTATCCAAAACATATGAGTGTTTATGTGAAAATTAAATCAATTTAGACGAGTAAAACTTATAACGTAACATCAATTGGGCTAGTATATATCTTAGCAAATGTACATGCATTACTTTTGATAAAATAAGATTAATCATGAAATAAACTTAAGATCAAATTTAATGAAAAATCAAAAAGAATGAAATATAAAAAAAAACTAAGAAGCTGAAACATTTTAATTCAATTTATTTCATCATCTTAGATAAATTCTTAATTTTATATTCTTGAGGAGCTCTTTATTTGTTGCTGCTGTGCTTTAAACATTTTCTCTACTTCAATGGTTTGTTTGTTTATTTGTTTGCCATAGTACCTTATTATTTATTTTATTTTATAAAAAAAAAATTAAATTGGAAATCCACCTCGAGCAAATTAAGAAGTATTTTCTTGCTGCTTTCTTACTGTATATATGTATAGTAAATAAACAAGAAGAAAATATTTATAGAAAATTTTATTTTCTCATCTTGTTGTGTGTAAAAAAGAAAAAAGAAATTTATCATTATAATGCAATATTGTTACCTTGTTATTTAATTTTGTTAAAAAATATATATAAAAAATAATAACAATTCTGATCTTTTATTGTGTGCTTGGTTGTGTATATGATGAAGTTCGAAATTGAGCAATTTAGATGCTAAAAAAGGACATTGATATATTAAGTTGAAAATTGATTTTGAATTTTTCACATCTCTGCCGATTTTAAATTTATATTTAACTTTAAAAAAAACATATATTTTTATTGTATAAAATAGATTTATTAAATAAAGCTATTTCTGTTGTCTTGGAGGTGTTGGTATGGTAATTTTCCGAGCGGATACAATTAAATTTATGTTAAACATTTTTACGGTGAATGCTACTGTATCCTTATTGATACTTTTTTGTGTATAAGAGATTTTATTTCCCCTAAAGCATAACTGTTGTTTTTGTAAGATATTCGCCCTTATTAAATATATAGAGATTGTTGTTTTTACAATATGTTTTTTAAATTTAGTTTAACAAGTAAAATCATTGTATAGGGAACTTACTAAATAATAAATACATCTGAGATTATTATTATTTTATACTTCGTGTTTTTGAAATAATCAAGAATATTAAGAAACCAGACGACAAACATATCCTATTTATGGTGTCATATTAAATTATTATATCGCACCTAATGGAATAGATAATAAAAATTAAAATGAGATTTACTTTGGAAATTTCAGTTTATTTGAATACAGATAAAATTTGAAATCTATACAAAACACAAGTAACAAGTAAGGCTCGATGCAAAATATTGAAAAGAACTACATTTCTTCACTTAAATCACACCAAAGAGTGTTTAACTACTTCTATTTAGTCCATGTACTTGAGTTAAATAAATTGGTGCATTATTGTTTAAATTAGGGCAGATGTTCTTAACAAAATTGAAGTTGCGTTACTTATGTGTTTCATGATTCATTAAGAATTTTGTCTAAATACCATAGAATCAATAGTATTGCTATAATGTAATTTAAAAACAATTAGTAAGTTCCTTATGGTATTGATCGTATAAGATGAGTACATTCGAACTAGATAAATAATGAGCCGGTACTATAATACTACTATAATATTATCTTTAATAAGCTTTATAATACTCGTTTTCCTTCGCCCTTAAACATTTTCACAATTGTTTTAAAATAAAAATTTTCATATTTTCCTTTCATTTTTTTGTATTAAAATACTATCTAACTATTAGGGAAGAACCTTCTGCAATTAAAACCAAATGACTGCAATTTATTTAGATATAGATAATTATGAGTTACATGTAACGACTGTTGTTTCTGCCTATTTACAATCGTATTATTCGAAACACCTTGTACAGAAAAGAAAACACTAACCAGTTGCTGTGTACATAATACTTTATATATGAATCAATGGATAGTTTAATTTTTTAATCCACTGCTTCCATTGAATCAGGTGTAAATCCAACAATTATATACACATACGAATACATATGTACACGGCAGCAAAAACTATTTTACATATTCCACTCAATTTTATGAATAGATTTTTTTCATGTATGTATTATATTTCTTAACAAAAGCAGAACATGTATAGATACCAGAATACATACAATAAAAAATTTATTGTGTTTTACAAGTGAAAAATTGGTAAGAGCTAAGCGACAACGAGAAGCGAAACCGCGTCAAAAAATAAAAATCATGTAAAATTTATTACCATAGTTTTCCAGTGATACATAAAATAAAATATTTCTATTAGCACAATTGTTTTTATTTTGTATTTTTTTTTTTACATTGGCTTGGTGGGGCTATACAGCTAAAAACGTATCAAAGGATCAAAGGTTCTTTACGTTGTAAATATAGAGCGGCAAACCCGATTAAATGTTTTTTTACCTTAGTTTGTTCTACCATATGAGGTAAAAATTGGATAATTTTTCTGAGTGTTTAATAATTTGTATTAACCCGTGATTTTAAATTTAATATATTCAGTGATTTTAAAAGTGATTTTACCATATCAACCGCGGTTGTAAAATATAAAAGCATTACATTAAAAATCAAATTAATGATATTTTTATTGCTCGATAACCACAATAAAAAAATTATTCAGCCAATGGTAAACACAACCACCACCATCAATAAAAAACAAAACTAAAATCAACATTATTGAAAAAAAACCTATCAATCAATATATTTATAATTAATATATCAACAATATGTCACGTGCTATCACGTACTCGTACAAATAAATGTACAAATGTATATATTTGTACTCATACATTTATATTGATGTGCAATATTTTCGTTTTTCACTTCATAATTTTTTTTTTATTTCAATATATTACATCATAAATTTTTCTTGATTTTCAATCATTTAACATAAAGAACAGAATAATATGAAACAGACAAAAAATAACTGTAATATATTTTATAAAGTAAAGAAGGAAAATTGAAATGTTGGAAAAACATTTTTCCTCCTTTGGTTTTTCTTGTAAAAATTTTATGATTTCGCAAAACAGCACAAACAGCATAAATGGAAAATCTATGATATTGCATTTGAATAAAGATTAGATAACTTTTGAAAATCATACATATACATCCATTGAAGAAAACGGAAAAGCTTGGGAAAATGTGATTTATATCTGTAAACATCCATATGGATGAAACAAGTTTCATTATCTGTTGTTGTTGAGTAAACGTATATATATATATATATATATATATATATATATATATATATATATATATATATATAGATAAATATATATATATATATATATATATATATATATATATATATATATATATATATATACATATATATATATATATATATATATATATATATATATATATATATATATATATATATATATATAAACCATTACTTGCATCTTATTTTCTTTGGTAAAATTGTGCTCCAAGAAAAAGAAAGATGTGGATTCTCTACCAAGTGGTTACCCAAAAAGCTCATAAAACGATAAACGACTATTAATAGCACTTTCTGAAAACGTGATAATAATATAACTGCATGTAAATTGGAATAGGTGAAAAGACGTTAAACTAGATACAACACCTATAATATTCCTTTGCCACTAGTTCAAACGGCGATCTGGTATTATTGGCAAGGACTAGAACAATTATTTATTAATTGCTATAGTAATTAAAGAAACACGAAGTGAAATATTTATGACTATCCGAAAATCTTATGCTATATTGTATTATGTATTTTATTGTTTTGAGAATTATTAAATAAAACAACTTTTTATATATGAAACTTTTACTAATTAGAATATTTTATATTCAAATAAATTCCAAAAAACAATAATAAAATATGATTAATTAAATAAACAAATTTTCAAAAGTTTAAATTTTAAAATACATTTTATTTTCCTGAATCATGTTTAAATTATTTTTTAGAATAACAAATTTTTTAATTAGTTTATTCGCGATATAAAAGTTACAAAAAGTATGTACTTATATTATGGTTTGTCTAAAGATCAACTCAAGTAGCTAAACAAAAGCAAATATCAATTGATATTAAAATATTTTGAACGTTTCTATCTTTTGAAGCTCTCAACTCTTTAGTGATTCGTTTATTTATGTTTCATTTTATACGGTATTATAGTCAAATCGAGGACGTACGGCTATATGTCCGATTTACGAAGAATCAACAAGCATATCGCACAGCAGCATTACCGCCTTAAGTACGAAAATTGGAGATGTCTCGGCTCATGAGTTTTTCACAGTTTTTTATTCATACCACGTAAATCAGAATCAGATGGTGAATAAATATATTTTGTATCCAACTATCAATATGGTCAGCTTTATTCAACATTTAAAAGCATCATGTATAAAACACTTACTAGGCGAACCAAAAAAACTAACGATAACCCTTCGAATAAAAATATTCTTAAAACCTCAGTTATACGAACATTAAAAGACAATGAATAATTTTATTTTAAATAAATAATAAAAAATTCTAAAATAATGATTATTTCACTTGCGATAATATTTTAAAATTTAATTGAAAGAAATTAAATGTGTATTCCAGCTTTTCTATTTAATTTTGTTGGTTGGTGAAAAGACATAACTTTAAATAAAACAAGTAGATTATTCGGGGTTTATTTACTGTCATGGTCTTTGTGCTTCTAATGAAAAGGCAAGACAAGCTTTATTCTTTTGAAATATATAATTAAACATTAATATATTTTCGGGTGGTTGAACAATAGGCTCAATGTGTATTATGTACCTCGTTTCGTATTACATAGTATATAGATATTAGTTATGTAAGATTGTTGTCATCTATTGTATCTATATATGTATATATAAAACGGTTGCCAAGCAGGTGAAAAATAGTAACTTAATATATTTCCGTCAATCAATGTTTCCCATACAATTGAGATAATAAATAAGCAAACAAACACTCTTAATACCAAATTTCATCTTAACAATAATAACGACTAAAACTGGTAGTTTATAAATGAAATTATATTTATATATATATATATATATATATATATATATATATATATATATATATTTATATATATATATATATATATATATATACATATATATATTTATATATATATATATATATATATATATATATATATATATATATATATATATATATATATATATTTATATATATATATATATATATATATATATATATATATATATATATATATATATATATATAATGACAATTTCTGTCAAAATAAAAACAATCGAACGATAAACACATAAACACTTAAATTACCTTTAGCAGAAAATTGAGATATTTAATTTGTAAAGTTGTTTTTCTTTCAGTAAAATGTATATGTATGTATATAGGAAAATGGCTCAGTTTTCATATCAATATCATATTTTTCTGCCAATTATATATATATATATATATATATATATATATATATATATATATATATATATATATATATATATCCCCATTTATATCCCAAAGTAAACAATTAACTCCCACATAAATTTCGATTTTATGTATTAGATACATTATATACGATTGATAGATATCAATTTACTATGAATTTCGTTCAATACGCGGCCGTAATGCTCTGTGCACGAATGAAAAATTAATTCAAATTCAAATTTCTTCTTTTATAAATATTTAATAAAAAAATTACATTGATTTATATATTTAATTAACCATATAAATTTATATTAAATCATAATTAAATATTTTTATTAATTGAATGTAAATCAAATAAATTAAAAACATATCTGTAATAAATGTAAATATACATTAAATTTGTCGTTAAAATTTAATTATAAACATACATACACCAATTTTAAAAAACAAAATTTTATGATACGCAAATAAATTAATAAAATAAATATGTTAAATATTTTGTATAATCAAAAATAATTTCCATTTCTTATATTCAGTAGTATTGGTTGTTTTTATACGGTGTTTAATCGCTCTCTACTACTTTATAAAACCATTATGTAAGTAAAAAAATGTATTGTATATAAACGTATTAGCGTAATCCTGCAATTGCAATGCTTTAATATTAAAATAGGAAAGTTTATATATGGACTATAATAAATGAAATCATAGTTTTTCCCAACCAAAACGATTAAAAAAGCACAACGGTATCGTTATAAAAGCAACAGTTTGGATCTATGTCTTTATATATACATATGTACAGATATATACAACATTTTCAACAAGTGAAAATTTTTAGTTTTCACTGTATATACTCGTATGGTATATAGATAGTATCTTTCTCATGGCAAATAAAATTTTCAATTTAAAGTGTGTATATGTATATAAAAGTAACTTTGTATCTTAGTTAGCTTTATATACAGTACTAATATAAATTGGATATATAAAATAACGTATATATATTCTCTGCTTAATTATTTCACATAAATTATCAGCGTTATCCGCAAAAAATTTAAGAATTTAACACTAATAAAATTTATTTTGCACGAAGAAAATGTATAAAACTTTTTTTTATAAATATTTTATTAATATAGAAATTAAGTGAACATAATTTAAAAAGTTTTAATTGGATTAACCAAATAAATAGATCATTTTTATTTTATTCTATATATTTATATTATATGTTCGAATTAATTTTTCAATTTAAATTGTATGTTAGGTAAACATTTTTAATTATTGAACTTAAAATCAAATTCGAAGAAAATAATTTTCTTTAAATATGTCATCACCCACAGCAGCGGAAAAAGAATTCCGCAAAAAAAAATGTATACATATCTTGAAGAATATTTCGAGTGAGATTTGTCTTCCTTCAGTACAGGCAACTATATTACAAACATCAAATACGTCGCTTTAATTTTGTAGTAGGCATCAAAAGGCCTGATTACCTTTAAATTACAGATTAGAAAAGGTAAAGAATAATTGAAAAATGCCGTTAGCTGTGCTTAAAGTTCTAAAGGGGTAAAATATCAAATGAAATTTTATCATTTTAATTAATATTGGAAAAAAACATAAATTAGCCATGATTGTAGCGGATTTGTTCTATAAATCATCTCTCATTTATTCGTATTGGTCAATACCTGCATTGTATGGTTGAAATAGTGAAATGGACCGTTTTCCAAAAATATGTTATTTTATTAACATATTTAAATCTTCAAAGATTCGTTTTCGAACAGGAAGGACATATGAATTTCAGTAAAATGATTTGGTTTACAATGAAAAATTTAAAATATAGGCAACATGTATATGTCAATACGAACGATCAATAAGTGGTGCGGATAACAAGTTAGAAACTCCACAAGAATTCATACTAATTCCGCCTTTTCGTCGATATCAAGTAAAACACGTCTTCTAAGTCTAATTGTGTCTGATGAAACGTTTGATGGTCTTGGTTATATAAACAACAGATGTGTTGTGTTATGGTCTCATTTTATTATTTAAAAAAACATTACAACAGCAACACCGAGAAATATATTATCTCTTTAATCGTAAACACGGTGTTGCGGTTCATATAATGTATTCATATAATCATGTTTGTACATTAATGAACAATTACTTGATTTGATTTTAACTAGAGAGCATACTTACCTATAATTTGAGGTCGTGATAGTCCGCTTTACCCACTTCAAATTATCTACTTTGGCATTGTTTCAAATAACGAGATAGCGTTGATAAAGGAGTGAGGATAATCCACAAGCTTTTGTCGAAACACCATTACATCGACGGAAAATTAATGTTTTGTGCGCTTTATGGAATGGAGGAACCATTGGTCTGTATGTCTTCATAAACGGTGATGATCAAAATCGATATTACTTTCAATGGTGAGCGGTATAAGGACATGATTAGAAATGTTATCGTACCTAGATTAGTTGGAAATAATCTTGCTGACATGTGGTTCTAACAGGACGGAACCACACAGTGCGTGCTACAATTGATTTACTCAAACAAATTTTTGAAGAAAGAATAATAATGGTCAAATTAAAAGACCACCAAAAAGGTGTGATTTAACCCCTTTGGATTATTTTATTGGCGAAATACGGCCGCAAAAATTGGTGTTTCAGATTGCGCGTTGTACGCGCTAGTCGTGGCAGCTTCATCGCCCAAAATCATTTTTAAACATTAATGCCATAAAATTGTCTATCCAATAAAGTCCGTTTCATTGATATTAAAATATATTTATTCGTTTTATTATGATTTAAACTTGTTTAACTCTATAAAAACCACCCTTTATAGTATGCAGCTTACCATTTTAAAAAACATGAAAGTTGGAAATAAAACCAAATTGTAATAGCTCATATGCTTTAAAGTAAATTAACTGAATAAAAAGAAATATGATTAACATCAAAGTTGATGGTAAGAGTTCGAACTATAAACGACATAAGGATAATAATAAGAATCTAAAGATGCTTATTAAATTTGAATAGTCAAATCAACTCAAATATAAAAATACGGATAAATTCAAATGTTTAAAACTTATAAATATTATAGCCATAAAGTTTATATCTGCAGTTTTATATATAATCGTCGAAATGTATAGAGTAAATTGATGTAAAAACTTGGCTTGAACTGTCACTGATGTAAATTTAGTGTAAGCACAAATGTCGATTTCGTGGTCTTCCAAATTTACATAGTCTTAATTAACAAGTTTACTGTCACCATATGAAATATTATTTTTTTCAAAAATGCAAAAAAGGAAATTACCTTTTAACAGGATCGTTTCATGTTATTAAAAAGCATGGATTTTCTTTTTATTCGTTTTCTGTTTTTTTCTTGTGTTTTTGGAGTGTGACTACCATGGCACTTAGAAAATTGGTATTTCTATATTGTGCCATATGACTTAGCAGTGGTCCAAGTTATTTTCTTCGTTTGAATTGGTTCTAAACGTTTATATAAAATGTTTCACGGGATCTCCTGTTACAGCACTAACTTTAAACAATTTCTATGACCGCTGTACAATTTTAAACATGTCAACGTACTAACAATTATTTTTGGGTGTTTAAGTTACTTTTACGATATGTAATTTTTGACGACATTTTTATAACCTTTCCCTCTAATTGCAATGCTTTTCTTTAAAACCTGTTCAATCAATTTCTCCTCCCACAAAGATACCGCTCGAGTTTTTTTGGAAATGATTCGAAAAGAAGAATGTGCTGGGAGAGTTGATCAGTAGTTTTGAAACCAAAAAGATCACAAGTAAAGTGTTCTCGTAGACATAAAAAAAAATTAAAGTTACTACTTAATTGTGTCATGTTTTTTTTTATATGAAAGAGTTTTTTTTTGTGAGATCAGAATTTTGGATCAAATTGACTTAGAAAATTGCTTGTCCTAAGCTATAATACAAAATTAATGTATGAGTTTGTGCATACACATAATAATATGAATGTTGTGGGTTAATACCATTAAATAATGTAAAGAACATAGCCTAACTATAAGTTACAAGTTTAATGTTAACGGTGTTCATTTGTGTGCTAAGTGATGGTCACAATTTCACGTGCAAGGACGATTATCTCAAAAGCATTGTAGCTGTAATACAAAACTAAATATTATCGGTATTACCAAATATATACGAAGTAAACCGATATATTAAATGCATTTACACCGACCTGATTGAAAATATAATATTCATTTGGAAAATCATCAAACGCATATAAAATACGTTATGAATCAAGCGTATTATTTTACCAGCGCTGGGCAAACCATCAATATTTTGGATCCACGCATCGGCTACAATAATACAACAAACTTGATAAGTTTTTCATTTTTTCTTTTAACTATTATATATATATGTTTTTTATTTTATTATATTATATTATTATATTAATTATTCTATTCATTGATGAATTTTCTCAATTTATCCTGATAAATGAATTATAATTAGTTTTAATGTAATTTCTTTTGGGGTACGCGTACATAAATATAAGTAAATCTAGTTTTAATAAAAATATTTGTGAAACCAACGACATTTATATTGTTAGTTTTCCATATTAAGAGCATGAGACCTATGAAAGTTTAAGGAATTTGAATTTTTGTTCATTAAATTTTATAACGTGAAACCTAAGTGGTGCATCTGTTTTTATTTGTTTTCTTCTTCACTCTTGCTTGGTTAATAAGATGATATGAGACAATAGTTGAAAAAGGGCTGGACTATGAATGAGTAAGTGGTTGTGAGAGGTTTGCATATAGCAGGTTATCCTACTATCTGTCATCACACACGGAACGGAGTTCATGGAAGATATAAATTAAACCCACGAATAATATACCTCTACGAACTGAGCTGGGGGAACAACGATGACAATATTTTTCGATCCCGTTGAAATCTTTTATTTTATGGTCAACAGTTTTCAATTGATTTTGTTTTATTAAAATTAATGGACACAAGATTGGTTGAACTGTTACACTTCCATATTTATTCAATTTTTTTTTTCATCTAGTAAAACGGAAAAGTTTACCACATGAAAAAAAATATTATAAATATATAAAAAAGGGAACTCTCGTGAAACATTGTATATAAAAGTTCAGAACAAAATATTTTAGAAATAAAATAAGTTGAAACAATTATAATAATAAAGTATAAGTGAATTGATAGTGTGAATTGAACTGGTTAGTAATTGTGAACCTATGATGTACAATTTTTTGTTGGAGTGTAAAAATAGTATTAGTGTTCGTTGTGTGCTAATGACAAACAATAACTTTTTCATACCACCAAATTCATTTTATGGCCATCCACAGCAAGGCATGGAGTCCGAAAATGAGGTATCGGATTTTGAAGGATCAGATTCAGATGAGTATGTGCCATTTGGAGATAACTCTAGTGAATCCAGGGATATAGTAGAAGATTTTGTGTCCTCAGATGCAGAATCAGACGTTGGCTACCACAACAACTGAGCCGTCAACAAATGTTTGGAAAACTGTCACTGGCAATTCTCTGAACAAATTTTCCTGTATTGATGATCCATCAACTCCTGGCATAAGCCATTTGAATATTGAATCAATACGTTCAATTGATCTATTTGATATTATGGTAACTAAGAACTAATAGTTTACTAGACAAATTTGAATGGCAACCAATATCTAGCCAACAAAACTATAACTTCTGTACCGCAGAAATAAAAAAAATTGTAGGTGTTGTTTTGTACATGGGAATTGTAAAATATCCATCAATTTCATTATACTGGAGTAATGATAATTTTTACAAAAATAAGTTTGTTCCCAAAATTATGTCGCGCAACAGATTCCAATTGATGCTAAAATTTATTCATTTTGCTGACAACACTACCATCGGTAAAAATCGTTTAGGAAAAGTAAGCGGCTTACTAGAACTGTTAAAAAACAATTTCGTAAATGTTAAAATTCCAGGCGAATTTTTAGCAGTAGATGAATCCATGATTCCATGGCGCGGACGACTTCAATTTCGTCAATACAATCCCGGAAAATTACATAAATACGGTGTAAAAGTTTACAAGTTATGTGATCCTAAAGGTTACACTTATACTAGTTCCATTTATGCTGGAAATAATGACCATTCCACTCAAAGAGGTAGACCAACTTCAACCACATCACACAGCACACAAATTGTATTAGATCTGGCTGATCGGTACTTGGATAAGGGAAGAACCATAGCGACTGATAAGTATTATACGTCAACTTCATTGACCAGATTATTGACTGAACGTCAAACGCATCTCATAGGAACGCTGCGTAAAAACAGAGTAGGCAATCCCAAAGACGTAATAATGGCCAAACTGCAGAAAATCGATACAATTGGACGTGAAAACTCTGGTGTGGTAGTAGCAAAATGGAAGGATAAGCGTAGAAGTTCTCATGCTTAGTACTAAACATAATTTAGATTTGGTAACAACTGGAAAAAAATCGTAATAACACCGAGATTAAGAAACTGTCGATTTGTCAAAGCCTTTGCGGTTTGCAACTGGAGTTACGTGGTTTTTCAAATACACAGCATATCCTGAAGAAGTATGAAACTAGAGATAACACCAATAAGAAAACCAGTAAACGCTGTTCCAGTTGTTATAAAGAAATTAAAAAAAATTACGGAAGAAATGAAGCCGCAAAAAAAGCTAACACAGTCTCAACACTTTACTTCAATACTTTAATTACTGTATTATTTAATTTTTTATTTGTGATATTATGTAATTTTTTGCAAAACGAACTTATGTGCTTTTCGAAATAAACAACAAAATTGATATAGTTTTCACTAAAAACTGAAGAAAATACCTTTACTATAGTGCCACCTCATAAATTAGTTTCATTTGAACGCAAATAACATACTTTACCATAAAATTAAATATACCTGTGAGCCACCGATGGTGCACATGGCATCATATTGTAAGTAACGCGTGACCTACGAGTGGGTCACATGGCAGTTAACGTGAAATAATAAGAATTCGAACCGGTATTCTGCTTTGTTGTAGTACTACGCTGATTCGGATTTTCTATTGTTTGTAACTGCATGTACTAATCAAATATTAGTGCCAATATACCATATAAACCTTGTAATAAAGATGCATATCAAAATCTGATCGGCAAGTGTTTTTTGTCTATAAACGATTATGTATGGTTGGTTATTGAGCTTATAATATATGCATGGCATCCGTTTAGGAAAACGTTCAAACTCATATATGACTTCTTTGAGAACACCGGTCCTATAGAGTAATCTTTGGAACTATATTAAGGGTATATATTTGCCATGCTAATTTCATCAAACACAAATCAAGATAATTGAAACTATTACAGTTTGCTGCTATTCGTACATATAAATATAGCAAAACCATAATACTTAGCAATTCCCAAAAGAAAACACAGAACACAAAAAATCTATATCATAATAACGTTTTTTTTAATGTGATTAATTAAAATAATTGAACTATTACAATAGAGCAAAAAATAATTATAGACCACACCTCTTCAATTATAATCATTACAAATAGAAAAACAAAGCTATAGCTATTGATTTAAATGTTTAGAAAGGGCTACAACCTTATTTAAACGTTTCACATTCCTCATTTTTGAATAAAAATTTCATAAAACTTTTATATAAATCTGTATGTACATTTTCCAGTTTTCCAATTTCACTATAAACTACTGTAATATTTGGAATACAAAATTGAAACCTTATTCTTATTTTCGAACAATGGAAAATAAATATTAAATTTTTTCGTATACATTTTGTGAATAATAATAAAAAAATTTCCAAATAATAAAATATATATATAAGTTAAATCAGATTTTAAAATTAAATAAGAAAATCACAGAAAATGAAGAGAAATAAAATAAATATGTATACATATTTTTTTCGTACAACAAAATATACATTTCGCATTCATATGACATAAAAACATCTTAACGATTTTTATAGAAATTTTATTATATTATATTAACTTACCAACTAATGCCAAAATAACAGTTAATAAAGGTGCAGCTGGAAATCTTACGGTTACATTAAATTCGAGCATTTGTAGTAAATCAACTGTAATGAGATAGAAAAGATAAATTATACTGGTTAGCATTCTGCCGTATTATAATAACAATAAAATAAAAATTTTCTTATACATCTACCACTGTAGATAATTATTTTAAAAATAGTTTATATATTAGAAGGATGGTGGCAGGCACCAGTCATTTTTACTTCCGGACAAAATCCCATGTAGTTAACGAACTGTATATAATTTATACAATTAACAATGATAGTTTTATATACTTACACTATATTCTTCCATTACGAAATTATATTATATACACAAACTGCTAAGCTAAAAAATCAATCATAAAATTAAAATATTTTAATTTTTCAGTCAGCAAAAAACTATTCGTTTGTCTGTATATCTACATACATATGTATAAAGAAGTGTAGTCCGAGCGAATATACAATTTAAATTTATTACTATCATTTCGGCAATTCATCATTACCAATCCAAAAAACAACAAACATAAAACAAAAACCTAGTTCAAGTTACTTCTCTATAAAATTAATTATCTGATTAAGGGATGGGCTTTTGAAACGGAGCACAAAACAAAGCACATCGTGTATATATAAAATCGATAAACAGACATAAATTATACTATAAATGCTGGTGTATATATACGATGTATATATAGTTGAATTATATACACAGAAGCACACTCTAATCATCAACGTGACTAAACTATAATCCGGTAAACGCAATAAAAGGATATTTTTTCTATCGTTTTATTTTAACTAATACAGTTTAGAAAGATTATTAAAACTACAATAAAAACATATTTTGGAATTCGAATTGTCATTTTTTTTTTTTAGATAACGTAAATAAAATTTGAAATGCTTATTTAGATAATTTTCATAACGAAAATAAATAAGGCGACCAACAACAAAATATATGAGCATGTATGTAAATTATAAATCCTTTTTTGTGGTTGATTTATGCAAACCGAACCAAACTAGGATGAGGTCGACGGGATGCACCACTATATTTTAATTTAGGATTTAATGAACGAACATGCACGTAATATAAACCAGACTTAATTTTTTGTTTTATTTTGAAAATTAGTTTTCGAACCAACAAAACTTTTGAGGAAAAACAGAATAACGTTATAACACAAATATACCAGATTGTCTTATTTAGCATATACACAGCAAAAAGGATTAAACACAGTTCTTAAAAAAAATATTGGCGCATCGCAAGAAAAAATTCTCTCATAACGAGACTCCCGATTTGTTTCGACAAAAATGTTACAGTTTATCCGTTTAGTTATTATATTCCATTATAAGATTGCAGTCGATATTTTTAAAATGGGTAAAACAAGGGAATTATTTTTGAAGGACAAATCCGCGATTGTAGGGGGCTAATCTGCTGGGATGCTGTACGGAGACGACTACACGAGGCAAATGTCAAAGCCTATACTATTCAAAAGAAGCCATTCAATTCATAAAACAAATAAATAAGGGGAAGCGGCTTAAATTTGCATACACATATCAATCAAAGCTTATGAAGTTTTGGAGTAATGTTTTAATTTGGATGGAACTTACGTTATTATGCCAACTCGCCATAGTGGTGGCGGTAAAGAAATGGTATAGGAGTGTTTCAGCTTTAAAGAGGTTGATAATCTAATAATGGTACCTCAATTGTAACTTAAAGTAGATACTTGGAACTTTTGAACGAGCACGCATTAGTTTCGGGATGTGAATTGATTTTAAATTTTCCCGAGTGACATGTTAAAATTTTGCATTGCACAAATAATTTTGCTAACGACTGAGATATAAGAGGAACAAACTTAAGTTGAACGCCACTATCGGTGCTCAAAAGCTCAAGCAATGATGTTAAAGCTTTTCTACGATAATATTTTCGAGCGCTAAGTTTGAATTGGTTACTTTGGAAAAGTTTGCAATTTTTTTGCAATTGAACAATGCGTTTTAATAGTGAAAACGTTTTACGCATTACATCCGTTGAAAGTGAAGATATAGTGTACAATTTGCGCTGGAGCGGACATATTTTTATAATCCGAACAGTTCAGTTGCTTGTCAATCGCGAACGTTATTGTGATATGATACGGTGCACTTTTAGATCAGAATTACATGCAAATGGTTTAGAGAAGTCGTGATTGCAACAAGGGGATGACACATGCCACACTACTAGATAAACTACGAAATTTAAATGTGGATATCCACGGTGCTCTCGATTCATTTTATGGGGTTATCTTAAAAGAAAAGTTGTGCAAATAAAGCTACAATATTGAACAACTTAAAAGGAACATTAGTGATGGTATAAATGTAATCAACAGTCTGCAGTCGTAAGGCCAATGGGCGGATATTTGTCAGAAATTGTTTTTTAATAGATAATTCAAACATTAAATCAACGATCTGGACAATAAATCTATTTACTTTTATTTATAACTATTTTATAGGCAAAAAATTAGTAACTTTCAGTAGTAGTAAGTAGTAAGTTTAAGACAAAAAAGTAGTAAGTTTAACAGTATCTAATACTTTTTATACATGCAGTCAATAAAGTGAATCCAGAATAAAGCGAACCCACATTGAATGTCCGAAAAAAATGTCCATACCAGGAAATTGTTCGTCAAATTAGGAAGGGAATTAAATAAACATGTTTAATTATTTATAAAATCGACATCGAAAGGAATGAGATGATTAATCCTTAAAAATTAGTGTGTATTTAATTTAATTGTTAATTTTTCAAAATAACAAATATGGTTATGAACTTAATTTATTAGATTATGATTTTCAAAATTGTCCGCAAATATTAACAATTATTGTTGAATTTCAAAATAAGTGTTGATGTTTTATTGAACCGTTGATGACCAAGCTCTCATTAACTTTAAATTTGACCGCCCAGGTGGCGCAGTGGTTAAAGCTGCGGCAGTTGGAGCGGGAAGTACCGGGTTCGAATCCCAAAAGGGGCAGGATACAAAAGGAATTTTTCACCATGAGATTACGATCTGTAGTGTGAATGAACACAACTATGACCCCCACTTATGGGCCAACCCATCTTCCATGCCAGCACTATAGGCTGTAATAAATCGAATTGGCTGTAATGGCGTAAACGTAAGGACGTAAATAAGCGAACCGCGAACAAGTAGGGAGTGCCTTCAGCCCCAAAACAGATAAAAGATATAAAAAAATAAAAAACTTTAAATTTGTGAATTGCCATGATTAATCTGGTATAAATGGTTCATTGTCAAAACCCCAGTAGAACAAATTCGTATGCGCTTATTAAAACCATATAACCTATACTCGTAGATAATGTAATCCTATTTTACTAAGAAGTATGTTTATACAGGATTTAACAATTTAGTGAGCTTTCTAAATCTATAGGGATTCCAATTTGTCATTGAAATAATTTATCTATAGTTCGAATTTTATTTTAACTTTTTAGTTTTATCGATATGTATCAATAACTATACAAATACAAATATACAATATATCGTACAGAATTACTACTTATTTACTTATTTCTAGATAAATTGTCAACTAAAAATCTCATGAATATCTAAAAGAAATTTCAGGATTTTAGAATATTTTTATTAATTAAATTATATGCAGGCAGTTAAAGTAAATTTTATAATTCGTTGCGATCTACTATATTAAACGTGATTATGTCATATAAGAACAAAATATCTGCAAACCAATTATTAACAATTACCTACTAGATATATGAGTTGTAAATTATATTAATCAACAAATCCCAATTTAAGCGACAAATAGGAGGGTGTAAATAAAGCAACGCTTAAAGCTATGTCAGTTGGAGCGAAAAGTATATCGAATTGTATATATAGGAACGGAATGTAAAGTTACGAAATAATTTTCAAATTGTTTATCTTAAAACTGGATTTCTTACTAATACAAAATATTATGAATACATTTCTAAATTCTCTAAATGTAAATGGTACTATTTCTAATAAACTTAAATAAATAATAGTAAAATGTTAAATTAATATATTTGAAAACTATAAACTTTTTCGGTGTTGAATATTGAAAAATGAAAAGCAAGTGTTTTTCGTCACTCAACAGACAAAGGTTATGGTGCTACAAACTGCTTGTTCAACAGGGCTGTTTAAAGAAAAATTAATTGAAAACTCATCATATAATTGAGTTGCAGCATAACGTAGTGCTTCTCATGTAAACAGGCTGTTTGAACCAATGATCCCTCAAATTACGGCATTCTGTTAAGTTTGATGAATTTTATCAATAGAGTTATTATACGATAAACGAACACACGAATTTCTAATAAATGTAGTAGCTCTTGAAAGTAGAACAAAAGACTCAAAATACGAATATCACACCCAATTAAAATCTCAAAACTATATAATTCAACAGATCCATCCAACAGAGGTGGCACACAAATGTTTTAATACAATTTGTATGTACCTGTAATAACGATAATTATTTGGGTTTCCACTTACAATAACGACTTGACTGAACTAAGCATGTTATTGGGTTCAGTTATAGTATAGTGCTTTCATAAAGCTTTAAATCATCTATATCGAGTATTTCACGGTTTACCACGTCTTTCGATTGGTTAAAAGAAAATCAACGTTTAATAAGCCATCAAGTAAATAGTGAAAATATAAAATAAACTTATAGATATTGTAATTATTAATTAATACTATATAATTTTAAATTATATAAACGATTAAAACCGCGTTTTACTATATCCCATATATATGTAGTGTCACACCTCTAAATTATTTTATACGTACATACTTGCAATTTTCCAACATATCTTTTTATAAAAATCTATATTTATAACATACATTTTCCACTCGAATCACCATCACACACATAATTATTACCTAGATAGTTTAAATTAATTAGAATACATCCAACAAATGTACATAATGTGTTGTGTATTACACTTCTACACGTATCTATGTATTAACACAGTTTGTTGAACTATAATTGTAATTGAGGAGGAGAAGAATTAACGTAAGTTTTCGTAATGTATGGAATTATGTGTGATACTGATAAGTTATTTTTTATATCAATAATAAACAGGAAAATCTATAAACTAGTCCATATGTATACATACGAGTATATCATTACAGTACGACTATAATATATATTTATTTACAATTACTACACCTATCAATAAAACTACGATAAACTGACTAAAAACGTATTGTTTGATTAAATAACTATAAAAATATACTTTTAACATAAATATTAATTACTTAAGTGTAATTATTTGTATAACTGACATACACACTATTATGATAAATTGATAACCATATACCATATACCTATTGTTGTTAAATATATCCTTCAAGTAAATAGATTTTTAATATTTTTATTTATGGTCGTCGTTAGATTGGGTTACTAGATTATTAGATTGAAATAAAAATTGATATTTATTGATATGGATAAATATTTTTGGTTCATTTTTAATTAGATCTGGGAGTTTTATACAAACGAGTCCAATACATTTGTGAAAACTGACTATAAAATGTTAGAGGCAGATTAATAATGTATGGTTAAGATTGTTTAACCATTCCTTGACCAATGCGGTACTGGCCGATTAATGGGAAATCTAAAAGCAAGTACCAATATTTAAATCGGTCAAAAGTGATGATGTGTTTATCAGCACCGAACTATTAACTGTAATAGTTATCAAAGCTCTATCTGATGTTTCTCAATTGTCACATATTGGCTTGGATTTTTATTGAATTATCATAATGCTTATAATTTGTATAAAGATAGAACAGCACATATGGAAGCAACATGTAAAAATCTTTGCTTCCATTAGGTATAAAATCCTTTTTATTTGTTTACTAAAAACAATCAACAACATGTACACAATCCTATTTTGATTAAAAACGTATTTACAATGGGATGACCAGCATGGAGCAGACAACATTAAGGACCTAGAATAATTTCGAGCAGGATTCGTTCAACATCTATTCAACAAGTTATTATTTAGCTTCCTGCTAAATAATAACTTGTTGAATAGATAATTAGATTCTTTAGTTTTGAGTAGCTTTCTCATAAAAGCGCAAACCCGAAACTCATAAAAACTAATTAAACTACAACCAAGAACAACCCTAGTGTATGGTGAAATAGGGTCAAATTTCCTTATTCAGAAAATAAAACAAGTAAAACCATTAAAGTAGTAATTGATATTACTCTTGCCTCACGGAGTCTAAGTGGGGAATTCGCATCCTGGATAGTCTTAGATAACGTTACTCTCTGATTATCGCTACATTTTTTTCTCTCTAACCAGCGATAAACCTGAAATAAGAGAATTTAGGAACCCAAGAAACACTGATTGGGAACTTTGTAGACTCCATCTCAACAAGTCACTACTATTTTCAAGAATAAAAGTAAGATAGTACGGAGGAATGGAAAGAGCAGATGACAAGCTTGAAGAAGCATTAATTATCACCTATGAGAAGAGTTGTCTTCTAAGTAACCCTAAAAGAACTAGAACACCATAGTGGACTAGGGAATTGGACAGACTGAGGTAGCATGCAAGAAAACTTCTTAACAAAGCAATTAAAACCAGTAAAACGAAAGATTAGGACTTGTGCTAATCTTCACAAAGAGAATACAAGAAATGTTCTCTTGTCTCTTAAATGTTTAGAGTTGATAGGACTTTAGAGATAATGCACTATTAGAAAATCCCATACATTCCAAACAATACGCATACCATAAAAGAGGATATGTTGAAATATTATACTCCAAGAAGTCGTTGGACGGATTGAAAAATCGCTGGACAAGAATTTACGGGTTTTTACAACGCTTCCTTCAGTGCAATGATCTCTGCAGCTGAAATACATGGATACTCAGTCACATGTGTATTAAAGGAAATATATTGGCTTATAAATTTGCCCGTTTCAGGCTTGTGGGACCTGAGCACGCTGTAGGAGTGACATCATTATCTCTTAAACGAGCAATTGACTATCACTTTGGTGATCTACACCAAAAGAGATGGTGTAGTTTCATCTCTAGTCGACTATCCAAAATCTTCTTTGGATCAATTAATCAGCAAAAATCCCAGTTCTTCTTGAATTATGATAGACATCCCAGTTCTTCTTGAATTACGATAGTAATCATATTTTCCGAAATTCGGAACATCACAAACTGGGAACTATGTGGGGGAGAAGAAGAAGAAACTGTTGAGCACTTCTTGTGCTCCTATTCTTCATATAATCTTCCCACAGACTACACTGCTTTATATCACAATTCTTATTTGATGATCAACTGACAACCTTAAGGATACTAGAGATATGTTGGATCTCATAAGAATAACAAAAAGATTTCGGAACTGTGTACGTCTGGAAAGGGATGTTACAATGGGTCAATCGAGCCTGAGGGACTGGAAGAAAAACAATTAGAACATCTTTTTAGAATAGTCATATTTTTTTTTAATATATCAAATAAGACAACATCACCACAGCGCAAATGAGGAAGGAGATAGGACATTAACATTTCCTTTTTAAACTATGATTATCCGTAAACCTTGCTACTTTATACAAACAACTTAGTCACCCAAATATACTCTAACTAACTCTAACTAAACAGTCCCCCATGTAAGACTTTTGTTAAAATACTAACAGTAGTTGAACACTCATTTCAGCCATTACGATGAATACAAGGAGAAGAAAACGTATCTAACGAATTTTTGTAGATATAGTAGATTGCGATTTGCTAGCATTTAAGACTAGCACATTGGAACTCGACCAATTATATATTCTATCTAAATCCTCGTTAACCAGAGAAAGGACCAAGGAACGAACCTTGAGAAACACCTGAAATAACTGGAAGAAATTTAGAATAACAACTACCAAAAAAAACTGTCTGTAAACGATTCGATAAATAATTGATAACTAGCCTAGCAGCCGAAAGGGAAAATTTAAATTCTGCGATAAGCTTGTTATAAAGAATGTTGTGATTTAAAGAATCAAAGGCCTTTGAAAAATAAGAGAAGTCAGTTGTTTGGTTTCCATACTACGCCGAATATAATCGCTGATAATCAATAACGCAGTAGTGGTACCATGGAACTTTTTAAACTCAGATTGAAAGATATTGGGTTAACTATTATTGATTATACATATTTGAAACCGAATATGGTAGATTTGAATTATTTTACTGGGTTTCCATTGCTCGGGGAAGGAAGAGTTAACCTCCACTTCCTTTCCTGATAAAATTAAAAATTAATATTTTGAGACTGCAGGAAAAAAATCGTTTCACCAAAATAAAAATGGATTAGCACACTCTTCAGATATAAGATCAACAATAGGACTAACCAAAGTTGGTGCCAATAAAATAAGAATTAACATCATCAGCTTTGAAATCCAAGATACTATTATTTCTACACCTGCTATAAGACCTAAATTTCGAACATTAAGCCAAAAAAAATCTTGGGCCGGTTTTGGACTCAAATCGTTCATTCTGACATACTGTTCAACACAGCATATCGAAATTTTAATGTTTTCGATGCATTACTAAACATTAAATATTTTATATGCCCCAGTCGCATAATCTCTCAACCAACATTTTCAATATTTATGTAAATTTTTCTTTCATATACATAAACAGAAAATTATATGTTAACTAAGCTCTTCTTCAAAGCGTTTGTAAACCCATTTCGAATTATTATATAATATATTTATAGATTATCCATCAAAATGTGTCTCTTATAGCGTATTAGAATCTATATACAATTTCCTTCATTTTAATATATTAATAGACATCAAAAATGTTTACATATACATGTGTATAGATGACTAGTATAAAGACGAATAAAATGTTCTTCAGTTTGTTCGGTCGTCTTCCATCTATTCTTGGTTATGTCAATATTTGGACATACTCCATTTCATACGATTGATATTATTATTATGATTATGATATGACAAAGAATACACGACGAAAAAATTCTTTATAAGGACATGAAAATATATTTATAGAGAATGAATGACATGCATCCAAATCGAGACATATGTACAAAGGGGGTTTGGCAATTCAAACACTTTGATGCTATTTGAAATAAAAACTATTTCCACTAAGTTAATAATAAGATGTTATACGATAACGAAAAGAAAATATATAAGTTTCTCTTTAATATTTTGTATATAACGACAACATTGATGATATGTGTAGATTGAAATAAACTAAATTATCGAACCTAGTCAAAAGGGAATATATCGATATGTGTATAGACATACCATACTCGTATTTAGATGTATTTGAAAAGAAAGGATAAATGTTTGAATTAAAGAAAAGAACCTCTTAAGATGACATATTCTTTATTTCATCTTTCTCAGTCTTTTTGATTAAATTCAATTTTAATTGAAACACAATTCATATACTATATGTGTACATTGAATAAATAATCTTAAATATTTACTTTGGTTGTGATTAATTTTATTATATTTCTGGGTTGATTTATAATAATATCATGTTATGTATCGATATAGCCGAGTTACGAGACATCGAAGATGAAGGAAATAAATATGTATACAGAAAATTTGTTTATTTATTCAATCAATCGACTGAGATTAATAAAAAATTTGAAGATTTTCTTGAGAAATTTATTTTTTTGTTACATCTAAGGATTATATTTATTTATTATAAGTGTTTTCGGAAAAATAGATACGTAAACAGATCAATGGAATATTGAAGCGTTATTGATGCGGGAGGGCGATTGTACGGAATGCATAATTCACTTGACCAATGTTGAATATATTTTAGAAAAACGCAAATGAATTAGAATTATTAATTCAACGTGAATCATTTTAAGAAATGAAACTACATCATATCATGAGACATTTATCTACTTAGTAAAGGAAACATCAACATATCAAATATTATAGCTGTGGTAGATATTCCTGAATATAGTTAATCGACCTAATTTATAAATGACGAAGGATTAGAAAACCGAAAGATGGGATTGAGTATTATAGATAGCAATACAGTAATAAAAAGTCTAATCATATATAGTATCAGCTTAAAAACACTTTAGATATAAAAAGGAAACAGAATCTCAAGGACTGAGGGTGACTAAAACAAAGTGTTACCAACTTCAAACCAGTGATGACAGATTGTTCAAATTTTCACTACTGACAGTTCATTCCATAGTTTCAAGCGTACAAAAGGATTTTAGTGGGAAATACATATTTAGTAGTGGGATTGCTCAATATTTGGTTGGAAAACCACAACCGCAGAACCTTTACCAGTTAAAACAACTACATGTGAATAAAATGTTTGTTTATCGCACCATAAATCGTTATAACGATACTGGCAGCATTGCAAAATGCCATAATGGTGAACCGAACCGCACGAATGCAGCACAACTTGAAAGATTATCTTGAATTTAGGGTCTTGAAATTCCATAAAACGCATGGTCTCACCGATGCTAAGAAAAAAGTTAGAGGGGAAAGAGCAAAAGATTTGTTACGCTTGGACGAAAGTGGCGATTTGCCGAATTTTGTTTTCTCCGTTAAGTCACCGTTAATTATTATGCAAATTTGCACAAGCAAAACAACCAAATTTGCTTGCCCGGCCGTTCTACTAAAAATTTCGCCCAACGTATTGTCACTCGAAACCAAGCGGCGATGGTTTGGGACGCCGTACCAACCGAAAGCCGTTCACTTCTTGGTTTTTTAGACCGTGGCATCAAGATAAATGCTCACGTTTATCGGGATCATGTGTTAGAATGAGCGTTGAAGCCTTGAGCACAAAAATATTTTGGCCCCAAAAACTGGACATTTTAACAGAACTCGACGCCGATTCATAAAGCACGCATCAATCAAGATTGGAAGAGAAATAACGTTCCGCGGTTCATTTTCACTACCCAATGATCACCAAATTCACCGGATGCAAATTCTCAGTTTGGGGTATTTTAAATGAAGAGCAATCATCTCAAGCATGCGCTTCGCCGGGAATGGGCCAAAATACCGCAGATCCACTTTCCTGATCACGGGTAAGTGTGGCCAAATCGAAAACTGGTAATTCAAATTAAAAATTTAAAAATTTGTGAACATTTTTTTACCTTAATTCAATACAATTCGTTCTATTCGTTCATGCGGCATTTTATTTTGGTAACACTTGCTGTGCTTACTAGATCTCTACTTACTAGTTCTCTACTTTTCTCCATCATGTTTGCATACTTGATAATAAAGGGTTTTAAATATTAATTATAAAAACGAGTATTTTTCAAAAGAAATCAATGAATGTTTATTTCATTGTAAAAAGAAAGGAATGGCATTAACATTTGAAAACGATATCAGCCAAATGACCGCTACGGCACCATATCCTTTTCATGAAATTTTCCATGATCAATTCGCACTTTTGCGGCTGTATGTCCTTGATTACTTCACTAATTCCATCTTTAAAATCTTGAGTCGTTTGTGGAGCATTGGCATAGACTTTATAATTCACGTGGCACACGTGATTCACATTACAATATTTCGGTAGTCATTTGTGACAATCTCTTTAAGAAATACACGGTCAAGAAACGTTTCTTGCGATATTACGATATTTACGAAGATTACGATATTTTCGTAGCTCTTGTGGCACGACTTATCACAAAAACCGCACCAAACAGTGGCACGTTGAGGGAGGATGGAAAAGCTTATATCATTCTTGGATTTTCTGGGACCCATTTAGCGAAGATACGACGTTTATGGTGATTAACCGGCTTGAGTTCGTGTTTTATTTGAGTTAAGAACTAAGTCTTTAGGCAAAATACGGTGTCGTTTGTGGAATGTCTAATTCCAAAGATCGACGAAGAATCGACAAATCTGGAATTTCTTCAACACCGGATTACAGCAGCAATATTTTTAATTGTTCTTGAGTGAGATACACGGTTTAGATTCTTCACATCACTAACTTGTCCCAACAGCTCAAATTTTTCCACTAATTTCACTATTTCCGGTCAAAAAGGTGATTAACGACGGCCAAAAAGTGCATTAGTTTTGCGAACTGTGATACAATTTTCACCAGTTTCGTAATGAATTTTAACAATTTCAGTGCGTTGTTGAAGCGTGTATCGTACCATTTTTAGTTATGGCGTTGGTTTTACTTGTCAAATGTCAAAAAATACAACTTCAATTTTGACAGCTGACCAAATAGTAGGACATTCAAAATGAAACCTCTTATTGGAAAACCCTTTATTTGATTTCTTTCCTTGTTTAAATAAATTACATTATTAGTAAAACTAATATCAAATGCTGATTTTTGGCAAATATAACTTCGTGTTTTGGTAACTTTTAAAACATAAATAAGTTTCAACTAAGAGTTGTGGCAACCCAACAAATAAGACGATGGATCAAAATTTTGAACTACTAATCTAGTTTTATGTAAGTATCTAGAACTTAAGAAACAGATAACAATTGCACAACCTTTCAACTGTTTTATTTTTATCTTATAAAACCAAACATATCTGGGTTTGGAAATACGTATCATAACAACAACTCAGTCAGATATAGAAAATCATATGTAAAACGGAAAATAGAAACTAGGTTCAACAATTGTGGCAAGAGTTTTGTCGTATCTTTTTCGACTGAACTCATATTGTTGATAACATGAAGTTCCTAAATCGTTTGATAAGATTAAAATCCGTTACGATGTTTTCTGGTTACTAAAAGTTGACTTTAAGAAGGGACGTTCATTAATTCCCTGAAAATGCAAAAGATGACTTTTCAATTCCCACGATATCTTTAAGTAGGTCATACAAAAATTCTAGGCGAAAACTATCAAATAGCTCAGATTTTTAAATCAGAACTAATGATGCAGAACATTAGAAGTCACAAATGGTCGGTATAATCTATAATCGAACGCCACTTAAATATTCCATTACCATACACTGAAGACCAAAGAAAAGCCGAAACGACAGGGTTTTCAGGGCGAATAGCGGCCAAAAAAGTCAAAGATCTCTTTCTGTAGAAAGCCAAGTCTGCGTGCGATACACAAAAAGATTTAGCTTAAACGATGCTGAAACAAGATCATAATTTGAACAGTTTCCGGTCTTATCTTTAGGAAGGATTCGACTAATTGAAAAACTTTGGAGTAAGTGCATCGAGCTAAAAGCAAATATGTTGAAGAATAAAATGAAAACAATTGTCTTCTGTAAGTTTTTATCGAAATAAAAAGTTCATTTAATTAATATTTACTAATCAGATTATATATTTGAATTTATAATGATTTTCAATTTTATGCGACAGTTAAAGATTGATAATAAAATCTTCCTCAAATTTTCTGGTATATTACGTCGGGATATAAATAAAATCCAATGTTTCTGATATACTCAATAATTAATAATTATTTCATCGTCAAAAATAAATGTCTCTACCGATAACAATTTTATCTCAATCGATAAATAACAAAATCAACTTAAAATTAATCAACTGTAAAGTTAATTTAAAAATATTATGATATGTATCTAAACTAATAAAAACAAATCAAAACATTTCATCTTCAAATACATCTTTAAAGATTAGACCGACGAAGAAAATCCATATACATTTCCAATTCAATGAATTCAAAATATTCCAATTCAATTTCCGCGATTTTTTATTTACATTTTTTTTTTTAAACATTCAAAAATATTTTTGATTTTGAGTAATACTTCAAGCAATGTTATAATGTACAGATTTGATATACACATTTTGTATATAAGAAAAGATAACAATTTTTCCACTTACCTATAAACACAAAAATTTGATGATGCGAATACCTTAGTAACATTGAGATGGATATCGTCTAAATAACGAGAAAATAAATGTTTAAGTACAACAAATTGGAGATATTACTTCATATACTTACAAAACATGTCATTATAAAAAATGCGGCTAAGTAGGATCCGCGAGTCATCCACCACATGGACACGAAACGATAATGTTCACCAGTTACTAAATTTCTATAAAAAAAAACTGTTAAGCCTTTTCACGTGTCTAGTATTATCACTTGACTTACCGTAAATATCCTTTATTATCCTCCTGTTCGACGAGTACTTTAACCGATGCCATTAGTAGGTCATCGTATCCCAAAAACTCAGATAGAATAAATCGGCTAAATGGATCGCCAAAACATTCGTTCTTCTGCGGATCCAAGGTTACAACATAAACAGGAATTTTTAAACGTTGCCGCGTTGATGATGATAATCGTAAAAATCCATATTCAAGGGAGTACTCTACTATGTAAACATCGTCTGAAAGTAAATGTGTTAAAGTAAAAGGGATGGAATGTGATAAATATAAATATTTAAATACGAACTATCATAATTGCAATATAAAAATGTGATCGCATGTCCATGTCATGTATCTGACTGACATCAGTCTGCCTTATTAACCACAACAGAGCCTGTCAGTCGGAAATTTATTGTATACTAATACCCAGACTTAAATCATTCATAAGCGAAGCCAAAGAAAATTATCTTATTTTTAATTTTAAGTTTCTTTTAATTCAGAAAAGATCGATAGTCAGTTTACAGCCTAGTAAATGAAAATATCTTCGAAGAATTAGAGCTCAACAATTTGAACAACTACCACATTATTGCTGGTAATATAAACGCAAAACATTATAACAGGGGTAACCAAACAAATAATGCGATAGGTATAAAAATCAACAGTTGAATGTTAGAAATCAACAGTTGGATGTTTTCAAATAACAAATAGCAACCTGGATGTAGCAATAATCGACAACAGACTTACGATCAACACAAAGAATGAAGCTCACCACACCAACACATATAATTTCAACAATATAAATTGGGACTTTTGGAAAAAGAAAGTATTGAAAGCTTATAAACGCTACAAGAATAAACAAGATACGATAATCCTGATGACAAAGAACTACAGCCATACATCACGATTGTGATATCAAATATAATGACTAAAAGCTCACCAAAAACCCACACTTAAATCGGAAATAAAAGGAACGAACAAATTAATAATAGAAAACGGTAAAATGCAAGTTAACAAATACTGGAAAGACAAACATCTAACGATAAAACCTGGAACAAAAATATTTGGGAATATCAAAAAAATCTGCCAACCGAAAACTGAGACGATGATAGAAATTAGAAATTATTGAAGCTGAAACGACTATTATGACGACACTCAATGTGGACTGGACGAACCATACAGTTGCCATAATCAACAAATAAATCTGAATATTTTAGGATATTATATTGAGAAATGCACGGTCTCAAATCCGACAGTAGGAAAAAAGGATCACGAAAATATAATATCAGAAACAGTCTCCAAATTAAAGACAAAGTTCATAGAGGACAAAAATAATCACGTCACAATAGCATAATTTAGCCCCACAATTAAGGCCAATGCACCAGAAATCCGTAAATGTGTCAATAATAAGAAATCAAACGGCCTGGATACAATTTCTAGTATAATTTCTTAAGCATTTACCAGAGAAACTAATTGCAAACTGTTGGAAAAGAGCTAAGATTTTACCAATCAGAAAAAATAGATGCTCGGCGTACAAGATTTTGGCCAAATGAGCTGCAACTCCTAAGGGACTAATGAAACTCAGGTACCTCCTTGCAGAGATGCAGGATAGTATCAAGGGCGCATTAAATTAACAGCATACTCGGATGCCAGATCAATCGATCTGTATAAGAAGGTTGAAGCTGAGGTAGGAAAGTGTGCAGCAAGGAAGAAATCCCTAGTAGGCCAAGAGCGCATGTCTGGTTATCAACCAAACCGGCAAGCCTAGAAAAGATTTTGGAGATAATCAGGATCAACAACCTTAATCTTCCGACAGGGAATTAGAAGGTTGTAAAGCAAGAATATGCCAAGGGAGCTCCAGATTATCTACAATAAGGAGTCCCTGGCTCCTCTTGCCTTGACTAAGGGAGTAATTGACTTCGGTTTCGGGTCGGTTACTCTTAGGGTCTATAATAAAGACGAGGTTGAAACGCACATGGAGGAACTTCGTAGCAGTTGAGCCAAGAGGCGTCGGCCACCTTACTCCTCAGACTGACTGGATCAGGGAGAGGACGTGGTCCTTATTCAATAACCTTGGATAAACAACAACAGGATTTGTGGCCTTAGAATGAAGGCCTTTAAATAATATACTCAAGTAATTCGGGGAAAATCAGATCCTGCATTCTCGGAAAAAAAATAATTAAACATGTTTTTCAATATAGCAATGGTGACATAACTGCGGTCAGCCTAGAGGTTGGCGGCAGTCCAATCTGGCTGGTGTCAGCCTATATGGACCGGGACAAACAGGTTCCGCCGGATATCCTGGTAGACCTAGTTCTCGAAGCGGAAAGGAAGAAAATTGGGGTGATTCTCGGATGTGATGAAATAATAACCATTGGGTGTGTAATATTGGGCAAGAACCCATATTTATTACTAAAAACCGGCAGGAAATTTTAGACGTAACATATATCCTATAGTCATGGAATGGAGGGTGGCGGAGGAGCACTCTTTCTTTGACCATCGTTATGTAATCTTTAGCCTTAACGTTTATAATGTTTTTAGGAACCCTAAATGGACAAACTGGAGCAATTATGGAGAAACGACAATGGAGGAACTGAATTGCACAGTAGACACAAACACTAGTGCCTGCATCCTTCAACGTTGCTTGTCCCATTAATTAAGCCTGAGGAATCTTTGTAACTTCTCATCGAAACCTACTTTACAGGAACCTTCGACGACTCGACAGAGACTAGTACTCATCGAGAAGCAGCATTGAGGATATCGTAGCCAAAAATCGAATCCCATGGGCCCTTGAAGGTTTCAACCCTTATAAATCCGCTGATCCTAGCCGAATTATTACAGCAGCATTATTACAGCATTCTCCCATGGCTGGAAGTAATCTTCAAAGGGTGTTTAAAACTGGTCTGTATTCCGCGGGATGGGCAGTGGTCAGAGTGATCTTTATTCCGAAAACGGATAAATGCTCACATAGCCAACGAAAGGACTTAAGACCCATAACTCTATCATCCTTTTTACTGAAAACCTTGGAAAGGCTGATGAATATCTATATAAGTTCAAAAATAAAGCCTTGTGACTTGGCATGCTTTTTGTAAAAAAAATCTGTGGACACAGCTCTGCACACCCTGGTAACTACACCACCTACACTTATCTTGAAGGTCATGTTTCACCTCCTCCCCGTTGATATTTATGGTAAGCAGTTGGCGGCGATTACGGCCACCTAACTATCAGCCATATCTCAGTGGAAATATTTTCAGATAGGAAACTCGATAGTAATTAGATCGCTTAGGAAGGAACTGGTGAATCTAGACTACGTTAAACCGACTTTGTGCTTCTAGAAAAGGTTCCGAACTTAGTGCCTTTCAAGAGAATCTTGGAAGAGCGGGTCGGTTGCGGAAACGGAAGCACTGCAGTTCTTCACAGATAGGTCCAAGCTACACGGTAAAGTAGGAGCTGGAGTCTTCTGTGATAAATTGAAAATAAATAGCGTGTACCAGGCAGAGGTGATAGCGATTGAGGAGGTCCTGAATTGGTTGAGACATAATGTGGTTTGCTCCACTGATATCGCTATTTATGTAGTCAATCAAGTCGCTGGACCCTGTTTATCTGATTAAGGTACTCAAGACTGTGGTATGGCTTAATCTAGCCTTGAAACGCACAAAGACACTTATCTTCCTACGAAGACCTGAACTAGAAACGATCGTGGTGAGGATACTCACAGGACACTGCAAACTTGGAGAACATGCGAGGAGACTATGACTAGAAGCAAATGACTTTTGCAGAAGCTGTATGGACGAGGAGGAGGAAGAGACGGTAATCCACCTCCTATGCTTATGCCCGGCTTTGACCCACAAAAGACATGAATATTTGGGAAAGTTTTAATGGACTGCCGCTCTGATCTCGAAAACTATAAGGTGCCAGACTTATCACGCTACATAAGAAGCTCAAACTGGATCTCATAAAGGTAATAGGGAAGTAAGAACCTCTGGTATCACAATGGACCGTCGTCGGTCTAAGAGTGCTGTAGCACGGTTCCTTTACTATTTAATTTATATACAACATATTTAATAGCAAATGAAAAATTGAACTCGGACGAAATTCGAACCATTACGTATGCAGATGATAGCATGGTATACTATGCCAAACCAAAAATCCGCGAAATCCAAAGGAAACTCCAAGCTGCAGTCAATTTTACTACTGACTACCTACATAGGATAAGATGAAAAATAAAAGAATTTTTTAAATGATCAAATTATGAAACATAGACAGACCTAAACCAACTTAAAATACGATTAAAAATTATTCTTATTAGACCTAACTTGAGAATTCTATCGGATCAAAAGTTTCTAGCTTAACATTAATAAACGTTTTGTCTTTCTTAACCCATCAAACAATTGTAAACATAGCTGAGAATAAAGAATATTTAAAACAAAAATGAAAATATTTTTCAATTCATGGAAAATTGAATGTAATCAAGTCTGTAGGTTTATAATTTTTTTTAGCGATTTTTACAGGCCATTATTGGCCCGTACCGTGTCAACAATCTGATTCCATCGGTTTCTAACACGAGCCAGCTCTTCAAACCGTTGTAGACAGTTTGAAGATGCCAGATCGCTCTCTACGCCGTGGAGTATTCGTCGCCGACAGCGACCTCTTCGCCTACCGAAAGGCGGTTCTGCCTTAAATGTTCGCTGTATCATTCGGTTCGGATCAGCACGCAGAACGTGTCCGAGCCAGCGTACTCGCTTTTCTTTGATTTCATGCACGATATCACGAATTTGCATAAAATTCCTGATCTCGTGATTGAAAAGAACTCGATATGAGCCATCGACGTCGCGTTTTGGGCTATATATCACACGCATGATTCTTCTCTCCAATGTTAGACGCCATCTTTCGTGCTCATCTGTCAAGGTCCAACTCTCACATCCATACATGACAACGGGTCTGATCAACACTCTGTACAGTTTCAGCTTATCCGCATTTGCAAGATATTTTGATTTCAACAGTGGACGTAGAGGATACAAAGCCCGATTGCCAGCGGCAAGGCGGACCTTGATATCCTCACCCACACTATTATCGTGAGTGATGAGAGATCGAAGATACTTGAATCTCATCACTCCTTCAAACGTGTGGTTACCACCAGGTTTACAATTCTATTATGGTTATATATCAACGGTACGTCCTTACAAAATCCCAAATAGATATTGTAATATCACAGAAACGATTAATTCAGAAATAAAAATGATAAAGCTAAAGGAAACAGAATAGCTGTAATTGGTCAGTTTTTTTACAATCTGAAAATGTTAAGCAACAAAATTTGCCAAATGCCACAATAATTTACCACAGCTAACATTTAAGGTTTGCAGTTTAAGGGGCAATCAAATTATTGCAACGGCAATACTCTAATTTCAAAGACAATGCTATCATTGCGAGTCATACCATGTTCATAATATCATAACAGTATAAATGATTCCGATTTCATTTCTGCTCCTAGAAATCAATCTCTATTTTTAATCACTTGCGATTGGTTAGCCGAAATTGCGTTTTTTACACAGGTCGTCAAAGCCCCTAGATCGCCATGCCATTACTGACAATCTTAAATTTACAGTTACATCTTTTATTTATTCAATCTGTGAGAATCGTTGTCCTTTGGATATCCTTGCACATTTCCTTTGGGTAAATTAATCATCGTTACCGTTTCGGTATTGTAGCTGCATTACATAAAGTAGTCAGCGTTTTTACACCTATAACTAAGACACATGTTGGCTAGTCTCATATGCGATTATCAAATTTTATATTCAATACTCAATCAACGCGTAGCCAAATGTGCAATCGAATGCCAATATTTAAGCCATCGAGATTTTTGAACAGCAACTAATTTTAGTCAACACGCTCGAATATATATCATAAGATATATATTCGAGGTATTTACTGAATTCGCCTTAATATTTCACGAATCGTACAAACAAGCAAAATATTAACAATCTCAAAGAAAGTACAGTCGCAATAATCATAAATCAATTTAATCATAAATTGTAAGACCGCAAACATCCCACGTGGTTTGGTTTACCAGCGTTTGATTTCTTCGTAATTAACCAATTAACTTACCATAAACTGTTTTTTCGCTTTCATCGATTTCATCCGAATCACCAGCCGTAACTTCATCGGCTGTTTTTGTACTTCCATCAATTGGACTCTTGAATAAATTTTCATTCAATTCCGAATCAAGAGTCTCGTTTGTGTACAGCACACGATCACTTCCATCTGTTCTAGAATTATATTGAGTATTTTCAATACGAATATCCTCTACTTTATTCGGTTTTGCCAACAACGATGTGAAGAAATGCAGCGAATCAAGAACATCTGTTGTACTTCCAGCTATGATGTCATCTACTTCTGGTTGATTCGCTTGATCACCAATATTTGGATCGTGTAACTCCTGTGGTAATGTCGTCGATGGTTCGATTTTAACTTCCTCTTTATTGACAGGCCCCTCATACATTTCATTACCATAGAGTAGGGTTGTGGTCGCCGGTTGGGCTTGTGCCATTTTTGGCATTATTTCCACCCGCAATATCCCATCACGGGGCCAATCATTTTTTACATGTTCTAAACATGTAGCTGGTGTTTGTGAAAATGCAATATGAATGTATACAAGAATAAAAAATGCTGCTAAAGCTTTTAGAAGCACGAATAGCTCAATAAATCGCCGAACTGGTCTAAAATTTGATAATAATGAATTAATTATTGACCAAGTGATTATCGACTGAATGAAGTACTTACGTTGGAACGTTTTTGGCATAGGCCAAGGCAATTTTAAAAAATAAAGCATGAAAAAGACGATCTCGTACATTTATCAATGGATTTTGATTGTTAGGCCGTATTCGATTGGTTGGAATGATTGGAATACCGGGTACCGGATTATTCTCGGCATTCACACCTTGGGGAAGGCCATTATTGTTGTTGTTAATGTTTACGGCATCTGTCATTTTATCAAATTCCTAAATTTAACTTATTCTATAGAATCTATCAATATGGCTTAGCACTAAAAAATTTCTGATTTTACAAACGATTTCTTCTTAAATTTCTTCTGTACAGTTGGCTCTTAGTACATGATCAGCCTGAAAAGATAAAAAAGGAATCTCCAGTTAGAATCAAATTTGAATCTTAATAAACCAAATATCATAAAAATCTTAATGACTCAGAAAACATTCAATATTTGATTAGGTTTTATGTTATCATGTGGTTCTGTTGTAAAAAAGCGAAAAAAATATGTTGGGGCATACAAATACAAATCGAAGTATTCTGATAGACAGTTACAATTTCTAAACTGATTCGATTTGGGCATTCAAATCACGATCCAGTTCTAATAAAAATACAAACAGCCTGAGACTATCTATTATAACTATAACGTTTGGGAACCGATTGGATCAAATTGAATTTAACCCTTCTTAACAATATACAACATGTGTAAATCCTGCTTCCTACGTGGACCTTTACATCTTAGTTTGGAGTCCCCGTTTGATCATCGACGACCCCATTTAACCTAAAAAATAATTCAATGCCCGAAAACAAAAACAATAAACGTCACACTCAGAATGCATAGATAACAAAACCAAATTAGTGGCAACCATTAGAGTGATTAGCATATTGAATATTATAATTTGCAATACTAGAATTGAGTTATGATTTAATTATAAATTCGAAATTAATTTACGTAAATATAAATTTTTCCTAATCAACACAAAAAATAATTCCAAGCAGAAAACTACACTAGGCCAGTGAGCCGACAGTATTTGAAAAGCGTACTAGCGAGAACGAGACAAATAGAATAGAAATCGAAAATTATTAAATTTTCGTTTTTTATATTCCCGATCTGTCAAAATATTTACACAAATTTTTTTTTTACCAAAAATTCGAAAATTTAATTTGGTCTAAACTCACACCTCGAATTAATTACACAGGTATTTAGTCTATTTTTAAGTAAATAATTGAATCAGTATTTTACGATAAACAAATAAATTTAAAATAACTTGCAAATATAAAATATATATTAATAATTTTAAAATCTTGAAAAACTTCCAACCATTTTTTGGTTTTTCGATTGGAGAGTTATGGTTTTGACAGCTCTGAAACAGTGGAGAAAATATATAATTTCAAATAAGTACAAGTACTAAAAGCTGATACACTTTTAAAGTATAAATGTTTATCGATAGAGTGCAGAATTTAAATTTTCAAACATTTACAATATTTTCAAACTTAAATTGATAAATTAAATAAAAATACTTAATCTTTAACTTTTTGAAGACAGGATTCTGATTTTAAAATAACAGTAGGTAAGTTTTAAAATACGAATACAAATATAACTATTCTATTAAAGACTCAAACCATTCGACCATAGAAATATTTTAGTACTCTAAATGTATATTTGTAGAGTTTGTATTTCAGCAATTTTAAGTCGAAAACACAATGCCGGTCTCTGCTTATGAAACTTAATGCGTCAATAGGTAGCCTATGTTTACTTTGTTATTAATATTAAGTAGTAATTGAAAATATAAAGCTCTTGTCCGAAACAGGTTTGACACCGACCTGCCGGAACCAATGAACGCGGGATTTATAAAAGTGGCGGTTAGATTATTCATACCAAATACGATGAAGTGTGGTACGTGCCAAAAATATACCGCAGTACTGGAAACACCACACGAGACTCCAAATGCGTAAGCTGCACCGGACCACATTCGAGCGTGAGCAGAGAATGCCCAACATTAAAAAAAGAGAAACTGAAATTGCCCAAATTAAGACTGCGGAACAAGACTTATTTCGAAGCGAGAAATTCAGCGAATACCGCTCCTTCTTCCGGATCATATGCTTCTGTATTTAAGATCAACCAACAACCATTTCAGACGGAACAGCACAAAATTAAACAATAAACAATTTCTACCGAAACATTAATTCAACAAATACAACATCAACCAAAACAATTACGACCAAAATCGAATTTGGAAAATCTTTCGAATTTGGATCTTTCAAGCCATGGACGAAAGAAAACAAAAACTGAAACTGTTAAAAAGATTCCCGTCCATGGAAAATTTAATTGCTTTCAACGAAGCTCGTCCTCGCGCCAAGAGACAGATAAGGTTGGTTTAAGAGGTAAGAGTAAAGCTCTCGGGGAAAACCTCGTTACCAATAATATGCTGAATAACCTAGCCATTCACAGCAAAGATCATTTGTTAAATATATTAAATAAAATCTGGGCCACCTTTCACGGTGGAAAAAAGCAATAGTCATACCAATCCCCAAGAAACCTCAAGCGAAAATCGCCACGGAATTCCGCCCAATATCTCTATTAAAAAACGCCAGTAAATTAATGGAGCGCATATGGTTAACAAAAGTTATGTAATGGAGTTACAACTGGTTCATGTCTGGCATTCACTTTATTTCTGGTCGCAATCGATTCCATTAGACATATATTTCGTAACAATATTTTACGGAGGACAAGATCTATCAAAACACGAACAAGAGATTTCCCGAATAACCGGCCAACTACAACTTTGGTGCAAAGAAACCGGTTTCAGGAATTTTAAATCTATCCGAGAGAAGGGAGCAAGCCTTCCTGAAGCTTTTTATCAAGCAAAACGCCAATCTTTACTCTTCTTACTACACTTATCCCAACTTTTCAACACTAAGCTTGAGCAACTGCGCAATATCCTCTATGGAAAAACTCAAAAATAAACTAAACACAAAGCTACACCAGTTCCTGAAAGCTAATACCCCACCTGCAGAGTTTAAAATTGAAAGTATCAGCTTGCTCTCAAAACTTCGCTGCAATTCACATTCCATCGCTGCAATGCGGTTCCAAAACACAGAATAGAGCAGGATTCGTACTTATGCTAACACGGGAACACCTCCACTAAAAAAACGAACGTCAAACGACTGGAGCTCAATAATTTTGAAGGCAGTCGCGCTATGCGAAGCGGTCAGAATCGCCATTGGTCATCTCCTCGAAACCAAGCAATATGAACAGACTACCTGGCAATACTCGAGGGTCTGACATCCTAAAAAATCCAAAATCTCCTACTCCGCGAAACTCGAGAGATGATTCTCAATTCCTCGAAAAGGATCGTTTTAATCGCAATACAACGAGGCAAAACTTAGCAAAACAAGCATCAATAGCCATTCGGCAAACCAAGGCTATTCAAAGGCATCCACAAAACCATCTGGCAGCAATAAAAGGTCGGCCAGTACCATGGAAATCTTCGGACCTAGAACCAAGACGAGACAGCACTATAATATGCCGGATACGAATAAGTTACACCAACATCACGCACATCCACCACATTCTTAAAACGGAGGCACTCAGATGTAATCTTTGCAACGCTCAGCTAACAGTCAGACATTTCCTGATCGATTGCCCACATATTTTGACAAGCAAAGGCAAAACAGAGGGTTACGATCAGTGGTATGAATGAACACATCTATGATCAATGGGCCGTCCCATCATCTATGTCAGTACTATAGACTGGCATGGAGCTTTGCAATATGCAGATGGTTCTACGCAAATCGGATCTATAGCCGTACGTCCTCGATTTGGCAGTAATGGTGTAAGGTAGGGTGTAAGCAAGCCACGAAAGAGTAGGAAGTGCCTTGAGCCCCAAAACAGATTGGAAAGATAAAAAACAAACAAATTTCTCATGAAGACAAATAGCATGATAAGTTTGCACGCAAAAAATCGCATCGATACGTTTTTACGTTGACAGATAAAAAATGAACGAAATTTCGTTAAAATTTTGACGTGCGTTAAATTATCCATGGAACCGCATACATTCGCACTCTTAATTTGTCTTACGTTACGTTTATAATTTTGTATAGTTATCACTTCAGATCCATGAAATTAATAGTAAAAAGGTTATAGAAAGGAACCCGTGAGAAATTTGAGGTTCTTTGACCCCAAACAGTTTGTAAAGACTAAATCAAACAAACACTTTTGAATTTCAAAGTATATGTAGCTGACGATGCACTATAACGGTTGAAGATCCGCAAAGCTTTTAGCAATCTCTTTATACGTAAATCCTAGGTAAAATGAAGCTTCACAATCTATATTTGACCACGTTCATTGAGAAAAGATTCCAAAATATTTTGTATAACCATATCAGGTCCCGAGTCCAGAGTTGTGTTTGCATTATGATCCTGAAAAGCTGTTTGTCTTAGCAACTATGTTGATGAAACATAATTCGAGTATCTTCTCCATAAAATACTAAGTTTCGATCTTGAACGGTTCAACTGGTTAAGTTTACCAGTATAGCTCGCCAAAGAGACTTGTTTGTAAAATGTTTATAATATTCTTCGCGTTTCTTTTGTTCTTCATAGTTATCAATATATGTATATAGAAGAAATACTAAATGATGAAGAATGGCCATGATGGCATACGATTGATCATTAGCTGTATTATCAACTCTCTTGCTGGGTTTAAACTTGTCCTGTTGTTCAAAGTCACAGTGGGCATTTGGGGATTGATATATAATATTGGGCCCATTTTGTGGCATTGAGAGCCGAATCTTCTTCGATGTTCTAACCAATTTTATGAACAAACTATATAAAATGGTGACAAATTCCACCAGCAGCGGTTCAACCGAGTTTATTCCAATTCTATAAGACAATGATACAATTTTGAAGCATATATAGCCAACCCGATAATGACTGAAGATTAATATCTCACTCGGCAAAAACTGTATTAATAGTATTTTGGTGTTATGCGTCCCGTAAAATGTAAAATTCACTTTACTGTTTTTTGAACTAAACTTAATCAACTTTAAATCGTCTCTTATAATTTTCAAGAACAATAACATCCCATTCAACTCATCATTTATAGCATACACAAATTCACTCACAAAAAATATCCCATTACATTTTTCCCATTACGGTTATCCCTTTTCCCCATTTTCATTTACATGGTTTTTGTTTTGTTTTGCTTTTCTCGTTCAAATCACTCAGACTCTAAATATAATTTCGAACAATTCTAATGATTGTGAACCGCATGCACACACACTCACTCCATTGTATGTGGTTCGAGTTGAACATTATCTCGCCCTTTGTATGTTCATCGGCTCTATAAAACTATTGTACCGAGTTATACAACAAAAGGAGGTGGCCAATGCGTATACAATGACTATCCAGTTTTGTGTACACGTTATCTCAATCAAGTAATTCGATTACCTTAATTAACGAACGACGAGAAATCTTAATTAATTCTTAATTACCCACTAAAACGCGAATTCATTTATCATTCCCTTAATCAAATCGGATTGATATAGGTCAATTTAATTGATCGATTACATTCAGACAAAAAAAAAATGATTGATTTCGTTCGGAATAATTACCCATCGCCCATTCTCCTATATAGATGGCATACCAGCGGTACCATAATCGATTATTTTGGGAATTTTTTGAGTGCAGGATTTGTACTATGGTGAACAATATCGATGTGTATGCGAAATAATATATAATATTAACTGATAAGACTGGTAGTTTACATACTACAGCTCAACCAACTCCTTATCAATTACCATAAATAAAATCAATGGCCTGAGCCAACTGGATTAAGATAAAATATTTGTTATAAAACTTTTTTGTCGAATGATAATATTTTTACCTAAACACTACATCAAAATATTCAGTAGTTGGTGAACGGCTTATCGATTAGTACGCGATATAGTGTTGAGTTTGAATCGTGGGTGTCTCATATATTGATTGTATCAAAGTGAAAATTTGTGCTAACACAAAATCAAAATGAGTTTGACAAATGTAACCGGATTTCAGGATACATTCAACGTGAATACCGGTGGGCATGAACTATTAATCATACATGGAGTATTTATGATTTTTGCCTGGATGTTTTTATCTGCTATGGGGCTATTTTGTGCAAGGTAATCACACACATTAAATTTTTCGTTATTTCTTCGACTCACGTGTTTGTAATCAACACCCAGCTTATATCCAATGACGTAATTTATTATTTTTTTTTTAAACTAAAAGCTGAATTCAAAATAAAATTTTCAAATCATCAACAATATGTATAGAGACTAGTTTGAGTTGGGTGGTGGATGTCTTCTATCAGTCTTTTAAATTGTGTGCGCAACGGATAAGAAACAGGTAGTCTTAAATGTTTTATCAGCTAATAATTTATTTAATACTGTGCACAGATCTACGTATATACATCATAAAATGTTGATAATATGGTGGGCATATAGATAACGTGAAGATTTTAATCCTGTACCTTGTCGGCTACTATATGGTTCAAGGTGAAATACTCTACACTGATATAGAAACAGTTTATTCGAAGAAGGTTGTTTAGATTAAATACATTAATGGGAGATTAGTTATTTCACTACTAGTTTACGCCGCCGAACCAATCTTGGTAAACAATTATACCATCGCAGTTGTATAGGCAACGTAAAACCGATAAGGTTTTTGGGATTTGAACTTTTAGGAATTAAGAATTTTCGTAAAGTTTATGACGCACATGGATTAAGATTATACATCGTTTCTTGGTGGTTTAAGTGCGCCAACTCAAAAGTGTGGAATTTCAGAAATTTGGAAATTTTTTGTTTTGTAAAATATATTTAAAACGCTAAGTTCACTGTCTTAGGTTATCATAAATTATTAATATTGAAACGTGAATGACATTGAAACGACTAATAGATAAGCTATCTGGTAATGCTTACAAATTTGGGTTGCAAATATTTCCAATTATAACATTTGGGAAAGGTACTTGAAAACGACGATTTGCATCAGAATCTCAGTTTGTCATTTTCCCAGAATTTCAACCAAATGTTCGAATCACCGTGAAATTTTAGGCTACGTTGTCAAAAGGGTTGTAGATGTACGACATAATCATTAACCAGGTTGTAGCTTTGTTACTTTCTTTAAGTCAAAAATAGGTGCTTAAAAAAATTATACGGTCTTGCTCTTTTGAAAAGTTAGAATTTCATTGCTTTGTAATGGCGTTTCAGAAACGATTATATCTTTTGAAATATCTGGATTAAATCTCAAAACTAAAGTGCTTCTTAATATAGAGACAATAATCCAGATTTTGCACCAAAAAAAAACTAGCATGTAGTTTACGCTGCATATTTCTAAACTGAGTGCCAAAAGAGTACTTCAAATCCGAAATGTACCGGGAACGAGTATAAGGAGTAGAAATTTTATTTCAACTTGTCTCTGCCTGTCTGTTAGTTTCTATCGTTGCAATATGTTTTGGAGCATAGCCAAATCGAGGACGTATGGCTATATAATCATCTGCATATTCCATAGCTCCATTTTACATCCTGCCTTTATTGTATAACTTGTCTTCCAGAATTTGGTAATAATAAATTTTGTTTACCATAATCTTCTATCTGTGAGCCCCTGGTACTCATCTGTGATCCTCTGTTGCAGTTCATATATAGACTAGCCACTAATCGGACTGAAGAGAACTGTTCAGGCTTCTTTTATATGAACTATTTGCCACATGACGAATTGTGGGAATAAACTTTGGTTTTAGACAAGTATCCTTGCATTCCAACTACTGAATCTGGTAACCTCCAAATTTCAATACTAATCCAATACCGAAATTAGTTGACTCACCAAATCATAGATTAAATACTAATTCATTTTTATCGATGAGGTCATACCAATATTTGTTAAACCAATATTTTGTATTAAAAATTCGTCAATCAATAAAATCCCAAACTGCTTAATCATACTTTATTTATAAAATAACAAACAATAATAACATTTTGTGTTATTTGAAAATAGTTAGAAACCTACAAAAGTCATTATCGATTGCAGATTATGTGGTGTAGGGGATCTTCTAACCTGCCCTCATCCTCTTTTTCTGGCATCTTAGTGTTTATACATAAAAGGATTATATATAGGCGAGTTGCACTTTTATTCCTGTACAATTTTGTACAATTTCCTTAATCCACAATAATCGATCATCCCGACGAACGAGGGCATACCAGAAGAAGTAAAGAAAACATTTCATTTGTCGAGTTACTAAATAACCAAACACAAGAAAATTATTTTTTTTTAATTAAAATAAATAAATAAATATTATCATTTGGAATGGATTATCCAACACAAAAATTTTTATAATTTCCTTTAACTTAGAGATTAACACTTTTAGAGGATTATAGATTTTTTTCATTTTCTTTTTGTCTTTTGTTTTACTCTCTGCTTAGAAGGGAATTGAAAAATACGATAATTATCTGTTTAGTTACAGAAAAGCATAGTGATGTGGCCTTAAAAGTATAGAGAGTGAAACTTTTTAAATTAATTACATTGTATATCGTATAAATCGTCTAAGACTCATAGAGAAGTTTGAATTGGTTATACAATTTAATTGGTGGAAAAACCTTGGCTGTAATCAGACTGCGGAGTGGCAATTCACCACCTCAAACGTAGATATGGATCCGCTAGATTGACTTATTCAATATTAATTGGCGGAGACATAATCTAGTAGATCGGATTCCAATATTTGCAATCTGGTATGCAACCAGATACTCTGATGTGATTTGTTCTACAGATAGAGCCGAGATTTCTTTTTGTTATAATCATTCGTCACGTCTTTGTATGGGAGGAGCTCTAGCAAGATCTCCTTTCTCTAATCAAAATCTTGACAACATATTGTGCATGGACTGTGTATTTAACTGGCGTTAATTATTTTTTGACGGCTTTTACAGGTCATTTGTGGCTCTTTCCGTGCCAATAATGTGACTCCATAGACATCGTCACCCATAGCATTTCCAATCTCTTCGCCTACCGAAAGGCGGCTCTCTCTTTAAAATTTCGCCGACGATCTCTACGAATTTCGCTGACGATCGATATGACGTCACCCAAGCCTGCTCTTTTGGTTCGTGTCGGAAATACGCACCAATATAATTACATAAGACTGTCTGATATAGGGCTCAGTTAAAAACCCATAAGATTATGCAAATTATGGTAAAATAAGTATTTCTCATGTGGTTAACTTACAACAGTGGACGCATGTACACAAACAATTGACTGGTTGGTTAATCTTACACATTCGAAGCTTACACATTCGAGTATCGACTGCTTGGAAGTCCAACCCAGCCTTTTTTTACCGGTGACGAGAAATTCAACTACAAAATGTATAGCCTTGGGACACATTGCCTCCACTTTTAGGCCATCGAGTTGCTTTGAAAGTTGCGAGTTCCAGGCGATAGTCTATCATACATGTGATAAAGACGCCGTCAAACGCGCCGGGTTTTCTAAGTGACTGCACATGCCATTCCCTATACTTGTGTTCGTGTACTTAAGGTTCATTGTTATTTTGTGCGGTATTCGACTTTGTTTAGTTGGTTGATATTTTAACAATTTTTTCGACCAGTTTTAGTCAATCCTGTATGGTAAGCTTTGGATATTGTGGTGGTATTCTATGGGTATTATGTTTCGTTCGAAATACTAACGAAACATGGATGCCCCTAACAACAGGGCTTATTGACTGGTATCAATACAGAAATTATTTCAGTAAATAGTTAATTTCATGATAGATATACTCGTACATATGATAGCTGATATGATGGCTAAACTATTCCTGTAAAATATTTTAATTTACAATAAGCTCAATCTTTTTTCCAAACACGTTCCAAATGAGATAGCTTTACTCATATTATCAGACTAAATTGACAACTTTAAACCGTTATAGCTTTCATTTATAATCAATATGGGTGTTGTTGGATGATCACATTCAGATGCAAAGTGAACCACTTTTCCCTTGTTTTTATTATGTTGCCTATACTGTCCAAAAAGTGAGCCCCATCTGTCCTTATGCAAGCATGTAATATTCAACTTAGATGAAGACCAAGTAATACAACTAGATTAACATATTTACTAAACGTTTAGCCTTGGTAAGGCTCAGAGATCATTATGATTCAAAGAACTCAATCAAATTTAAAGTTTTCAACCCTTATAGTCGCTTCGATTCTTCTTTCAACAAATTAGTTCTGAATAATAATTGTACTTTTACTTACCATTTCACCCAGCAACAGTCACTTATCCCACTCTTTTTTTGTGATATGTAAAATCACGTTCCACAAATTCATATCTGTCAGAGATATGTTCCATAAATATAATTTCAGTAATTTAATTTATCAGATTTCATCTGTGCGACACTTATAGCTCTGATACAGTTTTCGATTTGAAAACTTAACTGTGGAACCTGATTAATTCAAATAACTTAGGTGTCACACGAAATGAGATTCGATAGTACTGACATGGAAAAATGGTCGTCCCATCATTCACCTCACCGATCGTACTCAGATTGAACGGCTTTGATTTCTTTTTAAAATCCAATATATAAATCGTATTGTGGAACCTAATTTTGACATGTCATTAATATATTATTTATTTTCTCTCCTTACAGACATCTCAGACCACTTGATGGAAGAATTTGTTTGTGGGACACATGGTTTTTTGTAAATATAAACAGAGCGATAATACATAATTTCTCGATATAATTATAATTTCTATTACAGGGTCACCAATTTTTCATGATACTAACATGGATGCTATCGATAGCAGCTTTCGTTATGATTTTCGTTTACATCAATGGCTGGGAGACAAGTCCACATTCAATTATTGGTACTATAACATTTGGCCTGGCGTTTCTTCATCCAATCTTGGCTGTATTAACACGGCCACGCGAGGGCGCCGACGATCACAAAAGATTAATGTTCGGATGGACACACATGGTTGGCGGCATTGGAGTACATATTGGCGCACGTTAGTTATTTATACATTGATTTATATCAAACGAGTTTTAAATATATTTTATTTAAATTCCAGTCGTTACAATCAACAAATCATATTCACTGAATCGGATGCAAAATGTATCGCGTGCCTTCGAAATTGTATTTGCTGCATTCTGTGGCGTTCACATCGTTAGCCATATGATAGTTAGCAAATTAAATCGACCCGATTTCAATAGGAAATGGACTATTATATTTTTAGTCCTGTACTGCCTGCTCATGCTTGGATTTTCAATAGCCTTGATCGTACTAGTGGCAGTGGCAGATTATAATATACCAACTACAATGGAGTAGTTATGCATTTCGAGTACTTATATAATATTAAAGAAGAATCGCTGTTTGTTTGATTTTTAATTTATTCTAAGTAAATTCCATTTACATATAAGAAGAAAATTTTTGTTTGCGTTTTCATTTCATTTTCACGATTAAAATGCTTATACGAAGAAATTTGGTTGTGCTTGGAGAAAGCTCAAATAAAAAAAATGGCTGATAATCATTTCATTCGATTAGACTGAGACAGCTATATATATATATATATGTAACGTATGTTACCGAATAAAATTGAAATTATTCGAAAATAATCGATAATTCAAATTTATATGAGGGGAAACGTTTTTCGAGTTTCGAATTTGTTGGCTGCGTAACGAAATAACGAGCGGAGAAAAAATCGTTTTGTTTTCGTTAATTTCGAATAATGCGAACTCGAGCGAAAATGTATTTAGATAACGAGATGCGAAAGTTTGCAAAAAGTTTATAATTTATACGATTTTAGTTGTGTGGCACGGGTGACACGGAAAACGTTAACTGGAGATAATTAAAGTTTAACATTAAAAAGGAAAATAATGAAAAATCATTACGCGCATGCAATAATGGGGGGAAATAGTGTTTTCTTTACCAATTTCACGTTTCATTTTATTTTTTCAGGTTGAATTAGAAAATTTTAATTACAAAAGTTAAATTAATAGTGTGAATGTATACGAGTATGTGAATGAACGACATAGTGTCTGTGTGTGTGTGTGCATGTGTAGAACGAGTAGATTTATGAGTGATTAGTTGTCAGACGTACGTATATTCTGTTGGTGGTGGTTTAATTTTTTTTTGTTTCTTATTAGTTTGGTTTTTATGGGGGTTGGTGGTTTTTCTTCATTTTTTTTGTAGTTTCGTTTACTTTTGTTGATGTTTTTATGAAGATTGAGGTTTTGATTTGAACATTTTGAGTTTGATTGATGATTGTTGAGTTGTATGTAGAGTAATTTCTACGATGTAATTTTAATTAAGAAATTGAAGAATAAAAGGGTCAAAGTGAAATGGGAAAGGGTTTTACGGACTATAAGTAATATAATTTGTTTCGTTTTAGAACGGTTAATGACTCATGAATTTTGATTTTATGGTTAAATTTATGTTTATGCGGGTAAACCAAATTTTGGCTATCAAACATGAATTGAATTATGTCTCTATATAATATATTTGATAGCAAAAGTTTTATGTTGACTGACCCAAATTTTAATCAGACGTATATTTGTAAGATATAGGGGACATGAACTAAATATTATATTATTAGTTGTGTGTGCGTTTTATTGTCTATGACTGATTAGAATATAAATATTTAGTTTAGATCAGAAAGTACGAATGCCCCATTATTGAAAACATATAAGTTTATTCGGGAACTGGTTGGTCATATCGGTCTGTCTGTAATCACTCTTCAAACCAAATAACTTAGCTATTTAGACCAAAGATATATCTAACATTTCTATAGGTACAGTAAAGTATGCCAAGTGATTAAAATCATATTATGATTAAAATCGACTGTTACATAAAGTGCAGAGTGAAGCGCAAGTACCTAGCAATCGACTAACTAACCAGAACGAGGTGATCAGATTATGAGGAGCAACTACAATGCAATAAACAACATAATGATATACAAAAAATACTAACAAAGACTTGTTTCTTAGTCCATCGACGTCACATAGTTAAGCTTTCAACCTAGTCGATAGGGGTCGACCATTTAAAATTATAAGGATTTCAACGTAGTTCCCATCTCTTTAACTGATCCATTAATACTTAATATTACTAACCAAAATCTTTGGGACTGATCCTCGTAATCTTTTCTAAAGTCCCAGTCCACAACTTAAAAAAATATAATAAGTTGCAAACCTCCTCCATCCCTTGCTACCAAAGTAAACATCCATTTTATATTTTATCTCAATTAAATCGTTTGCTTTACTTGTGTATATGCTGTTCATTTAATTCGAACGTCTTTACTGTTTTTGTTCAAAATTTATCGCTGAATATGCTGAATACAAAATTAAAATAAAAAAAAAATTTAAATGAGAAAATACTCGTTTTACTTAAAGAATTTTTTTTTTCGTAACCCACCCAAACAAGATGGAGCTTTTTTGTGTATTGGTTTATCGTATGGAGATGGTAAATGAGAACAGCTAAAAAGAAAATAAAACGAAATTCCTTTCGAAGTAATAAAAAACGAATATTTACATTTTACTTATCCCGAACAAATATTTACAGACAGGATAATTGTTATGTAAATACACCCACACCTCACCCCATCAAAACATGTTCAACACCCCTAAACCCAAGTAAAGTTTTATTTTTAATATTTTTGGATTTTGTATGAATTCAATTTCAGTACAAATTTCAAGTGTGCAAGTTTTTTTTTCTCTATACCATTTCCATGTGGTATAAATTTGCAAAGTACAGTTTTTTTTGGCTGCGTGGTTGGTTAGGGAAAAATAAGTTAAAACACAGGAAAAATGGTATATTGGGTAGAAATCCAAATATGTATTCGTAAGTCGAAATTATAATTAAAAGTTTTATGTAGATTTTGGTTTCGCATATATGCAACTCAATTTTACGTACGCAAAAGTATAGTGGTTTCTTCCAAAAAGGCCGGATTTAAATTAAATACGGATTATAGCTATACATTTTAGGGTAAAATACATATTATAAAAAAAGAAATAAATATTTCCAGTGATCAATGTATCTCATTCAGTTTACTGGTAATTTTACTAGTAATCCGAAAAGTCATCACATATTGATGTTAAAGCTGCCGCGGTTTGGGTATACAGGAATGTTCTCGCCATTTGCGACTCCCTTCATAAATAGGAAGCGACCTACGAAATTATATCTTTAATTCAAAGTAAATTATTATAGTAAATCACTCATTAGAGTTTGATGGCAGAGCTATTTCCGCCACTTTTTGATCTTAATAAGAAAATAGGGAGGATGGCCTTTCGAGATTAAAGCTATGCTAACTGCGTAACAATTACACCAAAACACATAATACGTCTTCTAAAAGCGATACTTATTGTAAAACATATCACCGCTCTTCATACCATGGCGCGGGAGGTACCAGGTTTGAACCCAGATAAGGATAGGATGCAAAAAGGATTTTTCGCTATTTGATTAACAATCGGTGCTGTGAATGAACACATCTATGACCCAGGCTGGCATGGAGCTTTGACCTATTGATTAGGTTATATAATGGCATAGGACTTAAATAAGAGAACTGCTAAAGAGTTGGGAGTGCTTTGAGCACTAAAACAGATTGGAAAGATAAAGACAGACATACAGACACCTCTCTTCGTAGCTTTTCAGTCTCTGACATTCGAAAATCACTTTCAAATTGATTTGATTCAATTCTTTAGTGGTAATATTCAATCCACAAGATAATATTCAATTATTCATTATTAAACTATATTGAAAGTCCAAAGTTTTTGTATTATTGGACTTTACCTTTTAAATTTACTTGACACTTACAACTGAGCACGAGTATGGTCTTTAGGAAATCAACCGTCAAGTATTGATCAAATCTTTGAATCAATTCAGACTTTATGCAATGCGAGCATAAGCAACGAAAATATAAATGCGAGGTTTGGATAATAGCCACAGTTTCAGCCACAGAATCACCCACTTCAGTTAAACGCATTCAAAATAATTGAAAATTTAATTCTTAAATGAGACGTTGGCACAATACACTACAGTTCAACACCCATGTTGTTTCGGCTGAATAATAATGAATTATACAAGTAAATTGAGCTAACACTTCAATGATTGTGATTTTTGTTAAGTATTGTCACTGGTGCAAAAACAAAATTATGATCAGAGAAAGTAGTGGTTACTTCTGCTTATAGCAGTTGGCCTATATAATTGGCCTATATAATAACCTTTTGGTAAACGCAAATCGGAACCGAAGAACAGCCAAAGAGTTGGGATACCGCGTCGTGATGACGTACACCCCTAACCACCAGTCTACAACCACAACTATAACTGTTGTAAACTAATTTTTATTTTATTATATTTTGATTGATTGCGAATGGTTTCAGATTAATTAGTGTTATTACGTCAAGACCTACATAACGTCAACGATTTCACCAAATGTAACATAAACTAAAAGTTCTTATTTCGGTTATCAAATAAAAAACGGCGAAAATTTAATTAAAACGAAGCATTACAGAAATGGAAAATTTAGAAAAACCACGGCAGGTGTTTTTTTATGTTTAATTAAATTTAATTTTTACCATCAGTAAAAGTAATTAATTTTATTTTCTTAGAAAATTATACGACATATACGTACACAACACACCACTTGTTGTTTTCTTAAAACATAAAAAAAAAAATTAAAAAGTTAAAATAAAGAAATAATAACAATAATGACGCAACACCAAAAAGAATTTACAACCAAGTATGAAGATTAAAGTATAAATTTTTCGCGAAAGCTTAATTTTTATTATTGTCACCCATTATTAAAACATATGAGTACTTAATCAAATTCATATGTTTCATCGAGGAGCATTAAAGTATTTTATAGGTAATTATGCACACTTTATTCATATAGAGTGTTCATCAGTAGCATATAATTATCAATAAATCATTGTATAAAAGTTGCAGGTGAAAGTCATAATTGAGACATAATTCATATTTGTACCAACAATTTAAAAAAAAAGTTATTCAAAATTACTTCATGTAGCTCATGAACACGGATATCAGCTGTGAAAAACCGCTCAAATGTCGTAGTGGTTAAAGTTGGAGTGGAGGTGCCGGGTTCGAATCCCGATAGGGGCAGGATACAAAAGGTATCTTCATCATCTGATTACAATCAGACGTTATTATGAACACATCAGTGGATTCACCTAAATGGGACCTGTAGCCGCATTTCGAAAGGATGTCACAATGTGTTGGGTGTGATTTAACTGAGAAACAGATGGCCAAAAAAATAATCCTTTATAATCCTACATAATCACTTTCCTTTTTGTGTAGAAGTAAATAAAGACAAAAAACTTCTTGATTTTATATAACTTTAAAGCTTTTTTGTACAAGGTAATCAAATTTGTTCTTATAAATACATGCCGGTCTAATGGAGCTGTGGCTATACATTCGAATCTCACAGAGTCACAGTATATATAACAATTCTGAGCATAGTCCGAGTGAGATGGATTCGATCAGTTCTATCAAGGGGCCGGTAGTAGATCCACCTCTCTTAAATGGCAGTAGGCTAGCTTTTACTGACAAGGCAACATTTCCAAGCGTAATATTGGACAGTAAGCTTAGTTGGAAGCCCAACATTTTGGAAATAGTAAGCAAGGCTAATATAGCCATGTACTGGTACAGAAACGCCATCGGAAGGAGATGGGGCCTGAAACCGGAGCGTACTATTCACTTCCGTATAGTAAAACCTGTACTTATATGTATGGAGTGTTCGTGTGGTGGCCAGTTCTTGATAAAGTAACGTACAAAAAGGGGATTAAGTTGGTGCAAGAAACAGCCTGCATGCTTATGAGCGAGGCGCGGAGGACAACACCTACACGCGCCTTGGAGGTTATGTTTCACCTTCTCCCCGTGGAGGCAATTACGGCCACCCGATTATATCTCAGTAGAAATGTCTTCAGACAGGACACTCGTCGATAGTTAGATCGCTTTGGAAGGAACTGGAAAATCAAGACTACTCCGACTTTATGCTTCGAGTAAAGATTCCGAAGTTCCTGCCCTTCAAGGGAATCTTGGAAGAGCGGGTCGGTTGCGGTAACGGAAGCATTGCAGTTTTTTTGGACTGTAAAGTAGAAGCTAGAGTCATATGTGATAAATTGGGAGTAGATATAAGTTCATCACCGCAGCTGGTACCAGTCAGAGGTGATGGCAATTGAGGAGGTCCTGAACTAGTTGGGACATAATGTGGTATCCTCGACTGATACGACAATAAAGTCGTTGGATTCTGTTTCTCTGGCGTCTAGAGTGGCGTTGGGTTGCCGCTCGTCTCTGAATGAGATGAGTGATCATTTCAACATTTAGATAGTCTGGGTCCCCGGTCACTCGGACGTCAAGGGGAAATGCAGGGTGGACAAACTGGCGAGGCATGGAAGAACTACTAACTGCTACCGGTAAGGGCAAAGTTGAGGAGGCTCATTAAGGCAGTCACGACTGTGGGTGGACTAAAACCAATCGTGGGGATACTCACCGGATACTGCCTACTTGGAGAACATGCAAGGAGACTCGGTGTAAAAGCTAATGATTTTTGCAGAAGCTGTATAGACGAGGACGATAAAGAGACAGTAGTCCACCTCTTTTGCTCATGCCCGGTTTTGGCACACAAAAGACATGAATATTTAGGTAAATTCTTAATGGTCTGCTTCTCTGATCTCGAAAACTTTAAGGTGCGAGACTTATCACGCTACATAAGTAACTCGTTCTCATAAGAGTAATAGGGAAGTAAGATCCTGTGGTATCACAACGGACCGTCGTCGGTCTAAGTGTGCACTCAACCTAACCTAACCTACTATTGGAATCTTACTTTTGTTATTTACTCTATGGAGAAATTTTCAAGAATTTCGTGCTTTGTTTGTTTTGTTTCTCTATAATCTATTTTAGGTTCTAGTCGCTTCAACTCTTTCTGGCCGATTGGGCGGCTTTTGCATCGATCGATCGGAGCTTACCAATTTATACAGCTTTTAAGGATAATTCAATTCAAATTGAAGGTAAAACCATTTATGTATAGATTTAATACGGTTGTTATTATTGAAGTTCCAATAATAACAACCGTATTAAATTAGGCAATAAATTAAAATTTATATACTAAGCATACCTTTCTTAATGTGATATTATGTCCATATTTGTTGTTGTGAGAAAATGTTGTCCTGTCTAGACCATAAATGAAAAATAAATATATTTTAGTATACGAGAAATATATGACAAGGATATAGACAGTTTATTAAACACTTCAGTTGTATATGTACGGGAGTGAACACTATATACATTTCAATTAGATCGAATTCATTTCGAATAGAATTAACACTGGATCACTTGCTGATGTTAGTGCACGTGTGAATGTTACATCTTTTTTAATCACCTAAATTTTAGGGTCAATTCAATGGTACAAATGCCGTAAAGTGTGCGAGTATATCTGCAAGTACGGGTATCGAGAGAGAATATCGAACAATATAATAATTCGACATTTTCATTCTATATAGTCGTACAAAATTATTTGACGTACCCCTCGCACATATACAAACAATATATAGAAGGTGAAGTAAGGGAATGAAATAATGTTGAATTATTATAAGTAAATAGAAGAAAAGTAAATGGTTGGAAAATTGAAAACATGAGCGTATAAAAAAAGAAGATTAAAAAGTTTTTCACGATTTTTCCGATACATTTTTTTGTATACTTCTTCGTTTTGTTTATGTTACATACAAAAGACACCTGGTGCTCCATATTATTATTTTGGTACATTACACGTACATCATTTTCTTATTGAACACGAAAAGAAAGCCAAACAAAAAGGCATTTAATCTTAAGAAATTCCTTTTTATACACAACTAATGTTTTTTTTTTAATTTGCAATCGATCCAGCTTTAGAACGTATACATCAATAATCTTCAATATCTTGTACACAAAAAATACCATTTTACAATCCATTGACACTAGACAGAAGGTACATTATGCTCGAATGTG